>OY101447.1:76461011-76546011 GCA_956483635.1 Panzeria rudis | reverse complement strand
AGATATTTTGGACCTCTTGTATTCGGCATGATCCGGCATAGCGCTGAGCAGGTTTTTGATGCCTTAGAACCTATATACTTCAAGTGCTCATGAAAAGACAGACGAGTGTCAATCATGACTCCAAGGTATTTTAAACATTCCTTGGATTCTATGCTACACGTGCCAATATTTAGCCTAATGGTTTCCCTATTTTTCCGACTACTAATCAGAATCGCTTCTGTTTTATGGTCAGCTAGAGCTAGACCCATTGATCTCAACCAAGACCTTACGATCTGAATACTGGCGTTTGCAATGGTTTCCTCCTCTAGTAACTCTTTTGCTTCACATACTAACGCTATGTCGTCTGCGAATCCAACTATCTTTGCCTTCTCCGGCAGGTTTAACCTTAATACTCCATCGTACATGACGTTCCACAGTAGTGGACCAAGTACTGATCCTTGAGGCACCCCACCAATGATCTTTCGTCTTCTAGTACCCTTATCAGTATCATAAACTAGCTCTCTATTTCGGAAATAGTCCTGTATAATTGCCAGTAGATATCCTGGGATGTCTAAACTGGTTAAGGCATCAACAATATGCTCACAGTTTGCCGTGTTGAAGGCATTCTTTACGTCTAGCGTTACAACTACACAATACTCTTTTGCTCCATTTCTCCACCTCTTCCCTTGGATAGCCTGAGCAGCAGTTTCTACTACAACTTTGATAGCATCTACTGTTGACCTTGCTTTCCTGAAGCCAAATTGGTTATCTGATAAACCGCGGTTAGCTTCAACACAACTTTCCAATCTTCTACAGATTATACTTTCTAGCAATTTCCCACTTGTATCTATCATACACAGCGGCCTATAAGAGGAAGGGTCGTCTGGTGGCTTATTATCCTTAGGTAACAATACTAACTTTTGTCTCTTCCACATTGTTGGAAAAATGCCCTGGCTCAAGCATGCGCTTATTACTTTCAAAAAATAGTCAGGATGGAGTTTAACAGCTTCTTTTAGTATCATATTCGGAATGCAGTCTAAACCTGGTGCCTTCTTGTCTTTAAATTTTGGGACAGCACCTTCTATCTCGGCAATCGTAACCGGAGGAATGTCGAAAAATTCAGCCGGGTAGCTGTGTTGCCATGTCGGAGTTTCCTGTTGGGGAAAGAGATGATCTACAATTCCCTTGAGGAGAGGCTCCTCTCTTGGCGGCGATGGACCAAGACATTTAAGTTTCTTGGTTACCAATTTATATGCAAAGCCCCAAGGATTACTATCTACTTCATCACAAACATTAAGAAAACACCTACGCTTGCTCCTACGAATTGCAATCTTCAACGCTTTCCTTTTATCCTTATATATTTGATGGTGTACACTATTCTCTAACCTACCTCTCGTTCGTGTATACTGCCTTCGGGCACTTATACACTCCGATCGCAAGCTAGCAATTTCATCATTCCACCAGTACACCGGGGGCTTATTTGGTGACCTTTTACGCTTTATCATAGCTACGTTACAGGCATTAGTGATATGACTTACTAATTGCACTGCCATATCTTCAGCTGAACCACTCAGTTCCATGTTCTCCATACAAGCTGCGAAGATATCCTTATCAAAGGTATTTACCTTCCATCCTGTCAAACCTCGTGCTTGTGCAATCACACGGGGCTGTTCATCTTGTACATCTATGATTATAGCGCTATGATCGCTATGAGTATAGATGTCGGATATTCTCCAGTTAACTTGGCTTGTGATGCTGCTACTGACAAATGTAATGTCAATTACCGATCCAGCATCACCCCTTCTGAAAGTTTGTTCAACTCCATTATTAATGAGTACAACACCCAATACAGAAAAGGCTTCCAAGAGTACTCTACCTCTTGTGTTTGTCAAGGGGCAGCCCCATTCAACAGCCCACGCATTGAAGTCACCCGCTATTATGACAGGATTTCTTGTAACTGCATCTGTTACTATATTGTCAACTATTACTCGAAAGTCCTCTATAGAATACCTAGGGGGAATATAGCAGCTGTATAGTGTGATGCCAGAGACAGTGGCTCGGGCATATCCACATTCTGATGTTATTTTATCTCGTATTGTTAGCGTGCTGGTGTTCCATATCGCCGATGTGTCCGTATTATCGGAAACCCAATTTACAGATCCCATGTTCCGATATGGCTCACTCAGCACAGCGACATCTACATTTAAATCTCGAACGCTTTGCTTAAGAAGCTCTTGAGCTGCCTGGCAATGGTTGAGATTTAACTGTAATATACGCATTTTGATGCCTTAAGTTTTGCTTTAAACCCTAAGTTTCTGTAGAGCTCTTCTGTAGTATGGACAAAGTGCACATCCGGTGACATGGTCACTAGCGGTGTTTGTTCCATTATTACAAAGCAAGCACGACGGTTTATTGGAACAAGTTCCAATTTTGTGGCCAGTTTTGCCACACCGTAAGCAGTTTTTAGAAAGGTCCTGCCCCCTACAGTTTGCTGCTCTATGTCCATAATCAAGACATTTATAGCACCTTCTTGGTGTTACCTTTTCGCGTATTCTGCAAACAACCCAACCAATACGTATCTTCGCCATCTCTATAAGACGGCAAGCTAAGACAGCACTTACGCCAATGGTGGCAGTTTGCGTTCCTCCGTACGCTCTCCTTAACGATTTAACTGCAGCAGGCTGCAGGGATTTAAAATCGGATTCTCTAATGAGGGCTTCATAGACGTCCTCCTTTGTGGTTACCTCATCTATATCTCTAATCTCGATCCTAATCTCATGGGATAGTGCTCTAACTTCTGCGACCTCACCTAATACCTCTTCTACCGTCGACCTGAACTCACTTGTATTCTGATGCGAGGGTTTACTCAACTCTAACAATAATTCACCTTTCTCAGTCTTCCTGATATTTTTTACGTTTTGGCCCAGATTATCCAGCTTAGGGTCTTTCTTCACTTGTCTGAGAATATCAGCATAGGAAGCATCCCCACAAGTTTTAATAATCAAAGCATCTGGTCGTATTGTCTTTTTTCTATTTCTAGCTCTTGGACCAACTTTAACCCAGTCAGGATCTTTAACATTCGGATCTTGTTTACCAGCCGTGTTTATACCTGTCTCCCTGGGTACAGCATTTTCACTTTTCTTCAATGCCCTATTGGGGGTTGTGCCCTTCTTCCTCTTAGATTTGTTACCCTTTGGGCTAAGAATGTTATCATCTCTTCTGCGCTCTGGGGTTCCACCTATCACAAGGTTTACCCTTGCCGGTTCGTCTGTCTGCGTTTCTCTGCTAGTCCGCGATTTCTCGTCACTACTAACACCTTTGCTACTCAATTCATCTGAAACCTGCATATACAACGCCTGTATCTCACGGGACATTGTCACTATGTCCCTGTGCACGTTTGAGCGTGTCTTCAGAAAATCTAACAACTCTCCTATTTTCACTCCTAATCTCTTCACACTGTTACTGTGGCCCTCATTACTATTGTCGACGGTATTTGACACTGTAACAGGTCTACTACTAACTGCTGTAGGAGGCGATCTCGTGATCACCGACTTCCTTGCAAATGGGTTTTCAACATCTCCCATATTTAACTCATTGTTACTTCGATTTTTATTTTCAAAATTCATTCTAATGGGTCCAAACTCAAAGCCGCTATCTCCGTTCGATGTGCAGTCACGTTAAGACCCCATGGGTCCCTTTGCAAGCAGTGAGGTCCATGCGAGGGTTGACGAAAAGATCTTATGGATCATCCCGCCAGAGCCAGATCCGTGCTAACCGGGGAACGACATCCGAACCTGCACCAACAACCTAATGATGACGAACTTCAAACGTACTTTGAGACTTGCCAAGTTTTAATAGGACGGAGGCAGTTGTGGCATTAGCCTGAGAGCCATTTCTGTAAAATTTCACTCTTACATACTCAAGTCCCAGAATACCACAACCGTCAGCCCAGGGTTCTAACAATTCAAATTCGTATGTCCAGAAATGCCATAATTAAGACCGTGCTGGACTTGATCTTAATGCTTTTCAGCGGTGCGGAATCACAGGTTTTTTAAGGATTTCTACCTAGAATGCCTTCAAACCTGTGATAACTCAGGGCCCGCGGGGTCGTCAATCCCGTTATCCTCATAAGAAGATACCCTTGCGGGTATGTATGTATGTATGTATGTAGGTATGTATGTATGTATGTAGGTATGTATGTATGTATGTATGTATGTATGTATGTATGTATGTATGTATGTATGTATGTATGTATGTATGTATGTATGTATGTATGTATGTATGTATGTATGTATGTATGTATGTATGTATGTATGTATGTATGTATGTATGTATGTATGTATGTATGTATGTATGTATGTATGTATGTATGTATGTATGTATGTATGTATGTATGTATGTATGTATGTATGTATGTATGTATGTATGTATGTATGTATGTATGTATGTATGTATGTATGTATGTATGTATGTATGTATGTATGTATGTATGTATGTATGTATGTATGTATGTATGTATGTATGTATGTATGTATGTATGTTTTTTTTTTTTTTTTTTTTTTTTTTTTTTTTATTATTTGTGGGATGAAAATCATCGAAAGACTCTGGCAGTGGTGGTGTTTGCCAGAAGTGCGAGACTTTAACACGCTAAAAACACCCCTTCACACTGACCCAAATGCTCCCCGTGGTACTACCGCAAGGCTATACGTCTCGGGGTGGGAAAGGTCCTAGACCCTAAATCTAAACTACATGGATTCTTCTGCGAATCTCTTCTAACCTACGAAGTTCCAACAGAACCAATTTTATAAAATTACATACATACGTCCAGTTATACAAAGATTCCAACATGATTGGAACGATGTTGTCCGGCCTAATACTACGCCCTAAGACTACTTCTAAATACGCTCTACCACTATCAAATCGTGGACAGATGAAGAACACATGTTCGGCATCTTCCACGACATTGCCACCACAACTCGGACAAAACGGAACACTGTCATGTCCGAAACGGTACAAGTACGACCTAAAACAACCATGTCCAGTCAAAAACTGTGTAATGTAGAAGTTCAAGTCGCCGTGTCTTCTTGATAACCATACCCTAATGTCAGGTATCAGTAAGTAAGTCCATCTTCCCTTGTCAGTCGCTGTCCATCGTTCTTGCCACTTCCGTAGACACATATCAGTCACACCATTCGTACTGTCCGAAACGGCTTCTAGCTCGATGGGTATCATGCCGGCAATGACAAAGGCGGCCTCGTCCGATACAGTTCGGAATGCGCTACATACTCGCAGGGCGGCCAGCCTATACACAGGGGATATCAGATTCACATATGTAGAGTATTTCAGTGAGCCTGACCATATAGGGGATGCATATAAGATAATGCTTCTTACTACACTGGTTAGCAATCTCCTCTGCAGATATTTTGGACCTCTTGTATTCGGCATGATCCGGCATAGCGCTGAGCAGGTTTTTGATGCCTTAGAACCTATATACTTCAAGTGCTCATGAAAAGACAGACGAGTGTCAATCATGACTCCAAGGTATTTTAAACATTCCTTGGATTCTATGCTACACGTGCCAATATTTAGCCTAATGGTTTCCCTATTTTTCCGACTACTAATCAGAATCGCTTCTGTTTTATGGTCAGCTAGAGCTAGACCCATTGATCTCAACCAAGACCTTACGATCTGAATACTGGCGTTTGCAATGGTTTCCGCCTCTAGTAACTCTTTTGCTTCACATACTAACGCTATGTCGTCTGCGAATCCAACTATCTTTACCTTCTCTGGCAGGTTTAACCTTAATACTCCATCGTACATGACGTTCCACAGTAGTGGACCAAGTACTGATCCTTGAGGCACCCCACCAATGATCTTTCGTCTTCTAGTACCCTTATCAGTATCATAAACTAGCTCTCTATTTCGGAAATAGTCCTGTATAATTGCCAGTAGATATCCTGGGATGTCTAAACTGGCTAAGGCATCAACAATATGCTCCCAGTTTGCCGTGTTGAAGGCATTCTTTACGTCTAGCGTTACAACTACACAATACTCTTTTGTTCCATTTCTCCACCTCTTCCCTTGGATAGCCTGAGCAGCAGTTTCTACTACAACTTTGATAGCATCTACTGTTGACCTTGCTTTCCTGAAGCCAAATTGGTTATCTGATAAACCGCGGTTAGCTTCAACACAACTTTCCAATCTTCTACAGATTATACTTTCTAGCAATTTCCCACTTGTATCTATCATACACAGCGGCCTATAAGAGGAAGGGTCGTCTGGTGGCTTATTATCCTTAGGTAACAATACTAACTTTTGTCTCTTCCACATTGTTGGAAAAATGCCCTGGCTCAAGCATGCGCTTATTACTTTCAAAAAATAGTCAGGATGGAGTTTAAGAGCTTCTTTTAGTATCATATTCGGAATGCAGTCTAAACCTGGTGCCTTCTTGTCTTTAAATTTTGAGACAGCACCTTCTATCTCGGCAATCGTAACCGGAGGAATGTCGAAAAATTCAGCCGGGTAGCTGTGTTGCCATGTCGGAGTTTCCTGTTGGGGAAAGAGATGATCTACAATTCCCTTGAGGAGAGGCTCCTCTCTTGGCGGCGATGGACCAAGACATTTAAGTTTCTTGGTTACCAATTTATATGCAAAGCCCCAAGGATTACTATCTACTTCATCACAAACATTAAGAAAACACCTACGCTTGCTCCTACGAATTGCAATCTTCAACGCTTTCCTTTTATCCTTATATATTTGATGGTGTACACTATTCTCTAACCTACCTCTCGTTCGTGTATACTGCCTTCGGGCACTTATACACTCCGATCGCAAGCTAGCAATTTCATCATTCCACCAGTACACCGGGGGCTTATTTGGTGACCTTTTACGCTTTATCATAGCTACGTTACAGGCATTAGTGATATGACTTACTAATTGCACTGCCATATCTTCAGCTGAACCACTCAGTTCCATGTTCTCCATACAAGCTGCGAAGATATCCTTATCAAAGGTATTTACCTTCCATCCTGTCAAACCTCGTGCTTGTGCAATCACACGGGGCTGTTCATCTTGTACATCTATGATTATAGCGCTATGATCGCTATGAGTATAGATGTCGGATATTCTCCAGTTAACTTGGCTTGTGATGCTGCTACTGACAAATGTAATGTCAATTACCGATCCAGCATCACCCCTTCTGAAAGTTTGTTCAACTCCATTATTAATGAGTACAACACCCAATACAGAAAAGGCTTCCAAGAGTACTCTACCTCTTGTGTTTGTCAAGGGGCAGCCCCATTCAACAGCCCACGCATTGAAGTCACCCGCTATTATGACAGGATTTCTTGTAACTGCATCTGTTACTATATTGTCAACTATTACTCGAAAGTCCTCTATAGAATACCTAGGGGGAATATAGCAACTGTATAGTGTGATGCCAGAGACAGTGGCTCGGGCATATCCACATTCTGATGTTATTTTATCTCGTATTGTTAGCGTGCTGATGTTCCATATCGCCGATGTGTCCGTATTATCGGAAACCCAATTTACAGATCCCATGTTCCGATATGGCTCACTCAGCACAGCGACATCTACATTTAAATCTCGAACGCTTTGCTTAAGAAGCTCTTGAGCTGCCTGGCAATGGTTGAGATTTAACTGTAATATACGCATTTTGATGCCTTAAGTATGTATGTATGTATGTATGTATGTATGTATGTATGTATGTATGTATGTATGTATGTATGTATGTATGTATGTATGTATGTATGTATGTATGTATGTTTGTTTGCTTGTTCGCTTGTTTGCTTGTTTGCTTGTTTGCTTGTTTGCTTGTTTGCTTGTTTGCTTGTTTGCTTGTTTGCTTGTTTGCTTGTTTGCTTGTTTGCTTGTTTGCTTGTTTGTTTGTTTGTTTGTTTGTTTGTTTGTTTGTTTGTTTGTTTGCTTGTTTGTTTGTTTGTTTGTTTGTTTGTTTGTTTGTTTGTTTGTTTGTTTGTTTGTTTGTTTGTTTGTTTGTTTGTTTGTTTGTTTGTTTGTTTGTTTGTTTGTTTGTTTGTTTGTTTGTTTGTTTGTTTGTTTGTTTGTTTGTTTGTTTGTTTGTTTGTTTGTTTGTTTGTTTGTTTGTTTGTTTGTTTGTTTGTTTGTTTGTTTGTTTGTTTGTTTGTTTGTTTGTTTGTTTGTTTGTTTGTTTGTTTGTTTGTTTGTTTGTTTGTTTGTTTGTTTGTTTGTTTGTTTGTTTGTTTGTTTGTTTGTTTGTTTGTTTGTTTGTTTGTTTGTTTGTTTGTTTGTTTGTTTGTTTGTTTGTTTGTTTGTTTGTTTGTTTGTTTGTTTGTTTGTTTGTTTGTTTGTTTGTTTGTTTGTTTGTTTGTTTGTTTGTTTGTTTGTTTGTTTGTTTGTTTGTTTGTTTGTTTGTTTGTTTGTTTGTTTGTTTGTTTGTTTGTTTGTTTGTTTGTTTGTTTGTTTGTTTGTTTGTTTGTTTGTTTGTTTGTTTGTTTGTTTGTTTGTTTGTTTGTTTGTTTGTTTGTTTGTTTGTTTGTTTGTTTGTTTGTTTGTTTGTTTGTTTGTTTGTTTGTTTGTTTGTTTGTTTGTTTGTTTGTTTGTTTGTTTGTTTGTTTGTTTGTTTGTTTGTTTGTTTGTTTGTTTGTTTGTTTGTTTGTTTGTTTGTTTGTTTGTTTGTTTGTTTGTTTGTTTGTTTGTTTGTTTGTTTGTTTGTTTGTTTGTTTGTTTGTTTGTTTGTTTGTTTGTTTGTTTGTTTGTTTGTTTGTTTGTTTGTTTGTTTGTTTGTTTGTTTGTTTGTTTGTTTGTTTGTTTGTTTGTTTGTTTGTTTGTTTGTTTGTTTGTTTGTTTGTTTGTTTGTTTGTTTGTTTGTTTGTTTGTTTGTTTGTTTGTTTGTTTGTTTGTTTGTTTGTTTGTTTGTTTGTTTGTTTGTTTGTTTGTTTGTTTGTTTGTTTGTTTGTTTGTTTTAAAGATATGAACCGATCTTGCTCAAATTTTCACAGGATATTACTAATGATCTGGAAGGAACAATAGTCTATATATGTTGAAAATGCTATAATATGGCGTGGCAATTCCCATATAGAAGAAATTTTTATTATAGGATATTTATGGAACTAATGAAGCTAAAGACTTAAAAATTTGTGTAACTCTTTTTATTATGTTTTTAAAGAGATATTATTAAGGACTGGACAAGTGGGCGTTGCACCTCCCATATATAGCAAATATATACATATATTGACATATCATGGCAACTAATGCGAGGAGTTACTCCATTGATTTTATGCTTTGTTTTAGAGAAAATAGTCAGACAAAAATTTGGTGGGCGTGGCAGCTCCCACATTTCTGCCTCTCGGAAACTATCCAATCGCTTTTGATGAAATTCAAAATATAGATAGATATGAGTCTAATAGAAGACATTGGCTATACATTTTTTCAAAAATAGGACCTTGAGGGGAGGTAGAGGGAAATTTCGTTCTCTTTGAAACTATCTATCCGATTTAGATGAAATTCAAAACATAGATACATCCGAGTCTAAAAGAAGACAATAGGCTATACATTTTTTAAAAATAGGACCACAAGGGGAGGTAGGGAGATATTTCGTCCTCTTTGAAACTATCAATGCGATTTTGATGAAATTCAAAATATATGTAGATAGATCTGAGTCTTACATAAGACGTAGGCTATAAACTTTTTTCAAAAATAGGACCACGAGGGGACGTAGGGGGAAATTTCTTCCTCTTTGGAACTGTCTATCCGATTTTGATTATATTCAAAACATAGATAGATCTGAGTCTAGAGAAGCACATATGCTATACATGTTTTCAAAAGTAGGAGCACGAGGAGGGCTAGGAGCAATTTCTGCCTCTCCAAAATAATCTAGCCGATTTTGATGAAATTCAAAACATAGATAGATCTGACTTTAAAAAAGGCATGTGCTATACTTTTCTCAAAAATGGGATCACGAGGGGAGGTAGGGGGATATTTCGTCCTCTTTGAAACTATTTATCCGATTTTGATAAAATTCAAAACATGGATATATCTGAGCCTAAAAGAAGACATAGGTTATAATTTTTTTTCAAAAATAGGACAACCAGGGAAGATAGGGGAAATTTCTTCCCCTTTGAAACTATGTATCTATCCGATTTTTATGACATTTAAAACATAGATAGATCTGAATCTTAAAGAAGACATAGGCTATACATATTTTTAAAAATAGGACCCCGAAGGTAGGTAGGGGCAAATTTCTTCCTCTTTGAAAATATCTATCCGATTTTGATACAAGCCAAAGCATAGTCAAGAAAAGCACAGAGGCTATAAACTTTTAAGAAAATAGCCACCAGGAGGGGAGTTAGAGGGAAATTTCTTCCTCTTTGAAACTATCTATCCTAATTTGATGAAATTCAAAACATAGATAGATTTGAGTCTATCATAGCCTATATAATTTTTTTAAAATAGGATCACGAGGAGTGGTAGGGGACAATTGCTGCCTCTTCGAAACTATCTAACTGATTTGGATGAAATTCAAAACATAGATAAATCGGAGTCTAAAAGAAGAAATAGGCTATAATTGTTTTAAATAGGACCACGAGGGTAGAATAGAAATAAACTCTTTTACTTGACACGGTTGACAGAGAATTTATCATCTCGAAATAAATAATTCCCACCGTTCAGAGATAGTGAAAATACCATTTCTAAAGTAAGGGAAACGTAAGGATCTACGTTCCTACCCGGTGTCCCATGACATCGTGCGTTCTTTTTTTTTTACAAAACGAAGAGGTCTATCTGGGAGTGTTTGATCAACAAAAAATTTCTAATTCCAAATTTACCGCAAATGAAAAAACTGAATTTATTGAGAATTTCAATGCATTTTTTATTGAGCTATGTAAGCAAATACTAAAACGATTTGATTTCAACGAATTTTGTTAAGAGCACTCATGTCTTGAGATGAAAAGTAACTTCTTTTACAGTTTTAATACAAAAGTAAGTTTTCTTTGCATAGTTTTAATTCAGCCGTTAGCAAGATAAAGATAGGAATACTTCATCTCTCTGTCTTTCTACCGGCTGAATTAAAACTTTGCAAAGTAAACTTTGTGTGTGTAAAAGGGCACTAATCGGATAATATTTCAGACATGTGCAGAAACGTCGTACCAGAAAACTGCATGCTGATCCGCCAATCGTCTGAGGGAATTTTAGACAACTCGGCCGAATGTCTGGTAAAGTCTCAGATTTTTTCTAATGTTAGACATGGCGGCCAAAATTGTTTCCTGCGCTCTTAAACCTTCTCATTGTGGCCACACACATACACACAAAGTTTACTTTGCAAAGTTTTAATTCAGCCGGTAGAAAGACAGAGAGATGAAGTATTCATCTCTTTGTCCTTCTACCGGCTGAATTAAAACTTGCGTACTGCAACAGGTTGGTTTTTTTCCAACTCTAAATTGTAGTTGTAAAGGCAGTTGAAAATAAATAAAAGCACCAATAGCACCAAATTGTTTTCGCAATGAGCTGTGATGCCAACATGTATTTTTTTTGCGCGGGCACTCGCATATATATAAAAATTTTTTTTTTTTTTTGGGAATTATTAAATTACATTAATTTTTATTTTTAACGTGCTTTATCCCAAATTAATATTTTACTTTTTAAGTAATAATTCCCAAAAAAAAAGAACTTTTTATATATATGCGAGTGCCCGCGCAAAAAATACATGTTGGCATCACAACTCATAAATAAAATAAATAAAAATTTTTCTTTGAATGTTCAATATTTACATGCTTTAGAATTTCTTTCTTAATAAAAGATAATTTGATCCAAAGATTAAATTAAAAATGAACTTAAGCCAAACTAATATAATAACTTTGGATAAATAAAAAACATGATTGATTATAAAGCTCATGTTTCAACTTTGATATTATAAACTTCTTATTCTTATGATTAGGAGTTTAATATAATATCTTTAGTTTTTCTATGAGATTTTTGGGTAAAGGTTCCCTGACGATTTGCAGTAGCCCCAATGAAATGCGCATAGGAACTAGCTAATACCCCTCCATAATCAGTTTCAATGTATTTTAATAAAAATTTAATATTTTACTTAAAAAGTAAAATATTAAATTGGGAAGAAGCACGTTAAAAATTAAAATTTATTTAATTTAATAATTCCCAAAAAAAAGAACTTTTAATATATATGCGAGTGCCCGCGCAAAAAAATACATGTTGACACCACAACTCATTGCGAAAACAACTTAAGCTGTTGTTGCTTTTATTTATTTTCAACTGCCTTTACAACTACAATTTAGAGTTGGAAAAAAACAAAACTGTTGTAGTACGCTAGTAAAGAAAATAAAAAACATGATTCATTATAGAGCTCATGTTTGAACTTTGATATTATAAACTTCTTATTCTTACGATTAGGAGTTTAATATAATATCTAGTTTTTCTATGACATTTTTGGGTAAAGGTTCCCTGACGATTTGCATTAGCCCCAATGAAATGCGCATAGGAACTAGCTAATACCCCTCCATAATCAATTTCAATGTATTTTAATAAAAATTTAAGATTTTACTTAAAAAGTAAAATATTAATTTGGGAAAAAGCACGTTAAAAATTAAAATTAATGTAATTTAATAATTCATGAACACATTTTTATTTTACGTTAATTTATTTTTTGAGCTGAATAGGTATGTCTGAAATTTTTGTTCGTTCGAACAAAAATGAAAAAAAGTTGTTCGAACATTATTCGAATGACAACACTTGTTGTGTGCTTACTTTGGTTGCTGATGCTTGTACAATGTACATACCAGATAGCAGAATTTATGTGCTAATGCTAGCTTTAAGCCAGTAATTTAAACCCTGCTGAATATACATAGTTTGTTATATGTCTATATTTGCTAAAATATTTCTGGCTACATAACTACATATTAAATTTTGTAATGACAAGACGGAGTTCACACACGGCAATTTTTGTTGCGCTACTTTCAATTCAGGAGAAAGATAGAGAAAAACTGTATTGCTTTCTCTGTTTTTCTCGCGGCTGAATTAAAAGTTGCGCAACAAAAATTGCCCTGTGTGAACCCCGTCTAAGAAAATTAAAACATCGATGTATTGTTTCTATTACTTGAGGTCTACACGTAACATAATATGGAAGATGAGATTGTCAAATTCAATCGCAGAGAGAATTATGTTAGTGTAGACTTCAAATTACTGTTAATTTAATGCTATAAGAAATTTTATGAGAGCGTTGTTATAAGAATTCTTATAACAACAATCTTATGAGATGAATTGTCAAAAAACACATGTACATGAAAATAAAATAGTGTGCATGTGTGAGTGTTTATTAAAATAAATGAAAAGCCATGTTTTTGATAAGATTTGTGTGTTAAATAAGTGAATAAATGTGTGTAATTGATTTATAAATTTAAATTTGTGTGAAAAATTAAAAATAAAATAACTAATTATGCAAAAGTAGTACATGTTAACTCGATGAGCATTTGCATAAAATGAAATCTTATCGGAAAAGTAAAATTACGTCTTCCCCTAGTATGAGATTAAGAGAAAATTAGGCATTTTGTTTTTAGTATTCTGCCGACGTTTTTTCTCATGTTATATCAAAATTAATGTCTCGTGAAGACGCCGTGTTACCGATGTTTCTTAACATCGCACAGTGGCTGAAAATCGTTTTTCATTGGCCAAAAGTCTAATTTTTTTGTCACCGATTTTTAAAATTTTTACGTCTTTTGTAGCTAATATATCCAGATTAAGGTAGCCACACAATTAGGTTAAACTATTGATAATTGTGTCCGTGGCATGCTGTCAAACTCAACTATTTTTTTAATTTCAGAAAAAGGTGTTTTTTATCAAAAATAAATGGTTACTACTCGCAAGCTATCATCGATAATGGCCTGCGGTCTTTTTTATAATGTTGGTAGGATTATAGTCTTTAGTTGTTGTAAGTGGTCACAGCTCTAGCGTTTACTATTAGGGGCGTTACGAAATATTTATGAAACTACTATATTTTTCTCAAATTTAAATTTTAGTGGAATAGAACTTCTAGGGAACAAAGGGGAACAAGAAACTTATACCACCCGGAGAAAGGTGAAAGTGTCCTCTTTAACGCTATATATACCTTCGCACCCGTCACGACCCGTGGGTAGAACACTTTATTCATTTTAATGAAATTACTCTAAAAAAAATTCAAATTACGATAATTTTAACAACCCTATAAGTACTCGTATACAATGCTGTATTAAATTTTCACTTTCTTTCCTAAAAAAAACTTTATGTTTTTTTTACTTTAGACTACGTAATACTAACAAAATTAAATATAATACCTGCGAAAGGGTTTAATGGCTTTGTTTTGATCAGCAGAAAATAAGTCATAAAATTATCACAATAGGTTCTATAGTAAACATATGATCTCTTTCTAAATTTACCTGTTATCAAATGTTAGGGTGAACCAAAGTCATAAACAATTTTATAACAATAATCGCGACATTAAACCACTAAAGATAAAAAACAACCCCATATTGGCGAGATACTAATCAGTTTTACCTGATATTAAGGCCTGGATAACATGTGCAGTTTTGTTCAATTTAAGCACTACCTGCTATGAAATTAAAGATCAATGTGTGAATAACATGTATCTAAAAATGTATAAAACTACGGATTCTATAAGGGATTATTCAGTAATAAGTTAATCCTTTAAGTGTACGGATAAAACATAACAGACGCAAATAAAAATATTCAGAAAAATATGGAGAGCTTCAGTTTTCTTTATAACCGAAGGATATTTTAGAAACAAAAACCAGGAAGATGTTCTTTGTTACGTTAAAACTAAACTTAAATTCGTGTAGCACTGAAATGCAAGAGCAATTATCTAATTTCGCTAAAAAACGCTACAAAGAAGTTAGCTACAGTAAACAAAACTTTTATATAAAAAGTGCAAACTGGTTAGAAGGCCAACTTACTGTCGCTTCAGAAACAGCAAAGCAAGATAATGCTGGAAGACCACGCTAATCATTGGACAACTGCAGCGATAGATCTAAGAGGCGGAAACTTAAAGATATTAACGATGCAATTGGTTGCACAAATATAAAAGAATCTTTCCTACATCAATTACGATCACAGAACCAATTAACAAAAGTGGATATCATTGAAAAAGTTGTTAAAGCTAGTCCAGTGAGAACAAAACGGATTCTTAAAAGTATACCAACTCCGAGTGATGCAATACAGTACACAAATGAGGAGGCATTAGCATTATTTCTGGATTTGAAATTAACAAAACAGCAATATATTAAGCTCAGACTGCGTGCGATTGAAAAAGGCTCATATATGTATCCAGCAGATCATTACATAACCGCTGCTAAAATGGACTGTTTGCCATCAAAGGACACAATTACAATCACACCAATTTCGGCAGAGGCCAAACTACAATCTCTACTTGATCACACAGCCGAACGCTTGCTACAATCAATAACAGGAAATGAGTTAAAGAAATATGGAAACACAAATTTAATTCTTTTTTGTAAATGGGGATGTGATGGTTCTTCGGGACAAAAAAAAATACAAACAAGTTGTATGTGAAAATATTTCGGACTCAGATATGTTCATGGTATCATTTGTACCATTGCGATTGAAAAAGATTTTGGAAGATTCAGAGCCTTTGACTAGTACAACGCAAACAATGGATATTTGGAAAAATGAGACACCATCTTCTACGAAATACTGCAGGCCAATCAAATTTGAATTCAAAAAAGAAACTCATGATGCCATTAAGAAAGAAGTTAGTGATATCAAGGCCCAAATTGCAACACTACAGCCATTACAATTACAGTTAGATGGGCAGCAAATTGAAGTAAGCTACCAATTAGTGCTGAAAATTATAGATGGAAAAGTAGGTCAGGCTTTGACTAACACGAACGCTGCATCCAGATGCATTATATGCCAAGCAACATCAAACCAAATTAAACCAAATCCCGACAAAATCATTAGATAATGCCGATGCATATGAATTTGGATTATCACCACTACATGCACATTTTAAAAATCAGTTATGATTTGGATTTCGGATCTTCAGGATCAATAAGAAACAACGAAACCAACAAAGAGTTAAGAAGTTCAAAAAAGAAACATGTTCAAGATGAATATCGCAAATTTGGATTGATTATAGATCAGCCAAAACAAGGGTCAGGCAATACAAATGATGGCAATACCGCAGAAACAGCATCTGAAACAACAGGAGTGGATTTAAACCTTATTTTCAGATTTAAAATAATCCTAGAAGTACTTGCGTGCAATGAAGAAATTGACTCTAGAAAATTTAGAGATTATGCTAAGGAAACTGCAAAAATATATACAACCAACTACCCATGGAGAAATATGTATGCAAGAGTTCACAAAATCCTTTATCATGGAGAAGATAGCATTAAATATCATTTGGTGCCACTTGGAGATCTATCAGAGGAGGCTCAGGAAAAAAGGAACAAGGATTACAGATTTTATAGAGAGCACTATACTAGAAAAATTTCACGAAATTCAACAAATGAAGATATATTTAATATATTATTGGCAACGTCAGATCCGTTCATCTCCAGTATTCGAAATCAATGGAAAGTGGAACATCGGGATTTAGATGAACAAGCCAAAAAACTACGAAAGAACAGAAATAGCACAGAACAAAATATGGAATATTTGCAATCAATATTTGAGTCAAATGAATAATAATTATAATTGCCTTTCATTGTTATTTAAGTACGAAAAACATAGTACATATTAGTAAAAAATAATAATAAACAGAACCTACCATTGTTACAAATGCTGCTAAAATTTATTGCAGTTTTTATTTTTAAAATTATCAAATTTGACAGCAAAAAATAATACATTTTTCTGTAGTAATATTTAGATAATATTATTAACGTTTTTTAAAGTGTAACTATTCTTTGAGTGTAAACAAATTTGCAAATTTGACAGCAAAAAATTTTTAATTTTTGTGTAATAATAGCAAAATCTCCAGTTGATTTGACTATTTTTCTTAGTGTAAAAATTTTTTTGAGTGTAACATTAAAAAATTCCATTATTACAAAAAATATTTATAATTATTATTAATTTCCAAATATTAAATTTTTTAATAAATAAAAAAATAATAAACCCATATTTCACTCTAAAAGTTAAAAAATTCAAAAGTTCAATATTGACCTAGAATTCCTTAAAAAGTCCTCAATCAATTTTAATGTAATTAAAACTGAGTCAAGCTGAACTAAATATCTATCCACTAAAATAAAAATTACTTCAATATTTTGATCGGTTCAAAAGTTACAGAATTTTGGTCAATGAAATACGATTTTCAGCCACTGTGCAACGACGTTTATCGTGAAAACATATACATATGTATGTTTTCAAAGAACGATGTTATTAAGGACGATGCTGCTTCCCTATGCACAATTATCCACAATAACATTTTCATATAATAAACTTTTTTAGAATAAAATTTTTTGAATTATCCTTAAAAATGCTTTATAAACCTATATTAAGTTTTTATATATTTAAAATCTAAAGTTATGCATATACGTATACATACATATGTATACATACATATGTATGTACTAATAAAATAATGTAAATTTTCAATATGAAACAATTGAAATATGTATCTTTTAAAAAATTACATACATAAGTAAATTAAAGCTAAACCATAACAATTAAAATTTTTAAAGTGATTTAATTTAAAGCTAAGTCAAGGTGGAGGAGGTGTGTGCCATTAATGATGATCGTGGTTTTAGTGTTAGTAAAAATGTGTCAGGTGGCACTGCAACACAAGCCGGATATGTTCTTATTTGCGACGATTCGCTGCTGCAAATATCGTATTTATACATAATATTGGCAAGCATTATGAACCCAAAACCCTTCACTAAGTTCTGGCCGATACATGTTCGTTTTCCGATGCTAAATGGCAGAAAATGTGGTATATTTTTTTTAAGTTCCACTTTTTTCACATTTTTTGTTATTGGATCAATTTTTGGTGGTGTCAGAGGAACAATAAAACGATCAGGTTGAAATTTTTCAGGATCAGTCCAGTATTTAGGACTTGTATTTAGTGTATAATTGTTGATAAAGACAATAGTACCCCTGGTGACACCATATCCTCCAACAGCAACGTCTTCTGTTGCAACATGTGGAACAATTGGCGAAGAACAGTAACGCAATACTTCATAGATGGTACCAACGGTATATGGCATACTATTAACGTCTATAAGAGAAATATATCTTTGATTCTTTCCGATAACTTCATCCAGTTCTGATTGAATTTTTTTCCCCGTTTCCGGATTTTTAACTATGTACGCTAAAGCTAGCATAACAAGGTTTCCAATTGCAGAGTGCCCGCCAATGAAATCTTCTAACATATATATAATTGTTTCACGTGATACATCATCATTCTCGGCCAGACTTTTAAGCAACGCATCAGTAAAGTCCCTTTCCGGAGCTTCAGCATCGATATTTCTTTCTCGATCATTGATTATACGTTTTAAAATAAAGGTTCTAATAGTCTCTGACCAACGAACAATTTTCTGCATATGATTTGTGTAGAATGGTCTTAGCCATGGTAGAAAGTCGACAGCATATCCTTGATTAACCTCCCAAAATATTTCATCAAAGCAACGAACAATTATGTTAAATTCTTTATCGTCATAATCAAAACGTAAGGAGCACATATATTGAGTGAACATATTGGCGCAAGCTTGTTGAACAATGGGTTTTAATGCTATTTGCTCTCCCTCCTTTTCTACAGTTGCACTCAAACGATTTAAGAATTCATGAATTTCAGAACAACCAACATCTGACATTTTTTGATAAAATGACGATGCATCGCGTGGAGAGCAGTGTTTACGTGCTAAATTTCTGCGTTTTTGTTGAAGTTGTGACCAATCGCATAAAGCCAATGCTAAAAAGGCAAAAAATGGATGTATACAGTAAGTTAAATATTATCATCAAGTGTTAAAATATTTAGAGAAAATGCTTAAAAAGATCTAATGAAGAGTAGTTGATGACCGAAAATCGTTCCAAATTCAAACAAGTCCCGTCGGAAGAAAAACATAACACTCAACAAATGCCTGTCAGGCTTACATTTTGGACAGAATTTGACTTTTAAACCGTTATAGACTACGTCAACTGAAGATACTTCCAATAAGAGCAAATATTTGATTCAACAAACAATGCCTCGCATTGAATACGCAAGAATCAGCGTTGCCAATTTTGGGGATTTGTCCCCAAATAAAGGACTTTTTAGGATTGGGGATAACATTTTTGTGAAAATCCCCAGGAGATTTTTTGGGGAAAACTACTTTTTTCGCAGCGGATTTTTGGGGATTCGAAAACTATTTCTTGTGCATCAAAATCATTTCAAGATACCAGTCACCCAACAACTATTGTAATATTCACATATTTCGTAACGCCACATGGGGGGGGGGGATTAAAAATTTGTTATGGATTAGATAAATTATACTGGAAGTTTTGGAAAAAGCGTTGCAAATTGGGGGATATAAAAACTTCAAAAATAGCGTTAAGTAATATGTGAATAGTTCATATGGTCTGGTGTGTGGCTTACTAGACCCCTTTAAAGAGGCATAGTGAATAAGTAAAGCACAAAAATAGCTCCGAATCGCTTCATACAAAAATATGTACTCTAAAAACAGTTCAGTTTTCTTCTAAAACGCTAAAACTTTTTAATACAAATAACATGTACAACAAAAATGCATTAACTGCTTATTCAGAAGTTTTTGAAATGATGAGAGCAAATAGCATATGCAATTGTTTTATTCTTGTGTGTTTTTTACGTTACTCCTTTTATATACATACATATGAAGATATGTAGTTAGTACTCAAAGTATACATACCCAGCTATAAAACATACGATTCATTCAATAAACAGCTCTTTTCAAAGGCCTTCAAAGACCTGAAATAAGATCCAAAAATAATTCTTGTCTGCCTTCTCAGGATAGCCTTCTAGAAGTCCTCTACACTCTTTTCTTAAAGATCCGATAAACATGTGTTCTCGATTCTTTTGGAAGTAGTACTCTATTTATAGATTTCTTTTGTTTAATAAAAAAGGTACAAACATTATCATATTTTTTTCGCAAATAATTTGTATATAAGACTGAAATTTACGTACAAAAGGCGTCAAACATACTGCTATTATGTCTTTTATGTTGCAGCTACTACATCGTGTCCAATTCCTTTTAATAAATACACGAAATTTAGCCTCGTGTGTATAAAAAACTACTTTGAAAAATTACTTATAGAAGGCCTCTTCACTCCTTCCATTTACCGCTGGGTATATGTATAAATAATATTAGTTTTAAAATATTCAATATAAATGGATTTAATTAAATTAATAAATGTGCACATATTTTCTTTGAAATAATATGATTTTCTTTTTAAGGTACACCAGGGATTTTTGGGGATGAGAAAATAGCTATTTTGGAGATTTTGTTGGACGAAAAATTGAATATTGCGGGAAAAGGTATGCAATTAAGCTAGGAACCCTGGCCAGAATAAAACTAACGACCAACAGAGTAGCAAGTAGGAAGACTGAGAGATGGGCGAAAAGAGTTTCGTAAAATTCGAAATCCAGGACTTGTATACCAGAAGAGAAATGACGAGCTCTGAGTTGCTAGACACTCATTTACAATTGGCAGATCGAGTCTCATCCGACAAACTGATAGACATATTTGACCAAATAAATACAGCGAATGCTGAAACAATGGAACAGAAATACAGAAATTTGAGCAAAAAACTAGATAAACTAACATAATCAACAAAAAGCAAAATATACGAAGAACACAATTTCCACACTAGATTTATAAAGCTGGCTGAAGTTGTAAGCAATAACGAAGAGGCTCAATTACTAGAGAAGGGGCTAACGCATAACATCCAGAAGACTAGCAAGAAGAAGGAAATATAACAAACCAGAAGTTGCAATAGCGACGCTACCAAACGAGGAGCACGATCAGACCAGATACACGTGCAAACAAATATGCAATAGAGAAGTAAGTCAAATCCAAAAGAAGTCAATACAAGAAATGCAAAACAGTTAGAAATTCTAAAACAAGAACTTATGTCAAACAATATCATAGCAACGAGTGCATTACCGCAGATACAAAGCCAAACAAGCACATTTTTAAAATGTACTTTTAAAAATCACCTTTTTAAAATACCGTTAAAAAAATACAAAAAAAGTACAAAGCTTTGGCTACGTAACTTCAGAACTAAGTTTGGCCATGAAAATGTTTTTGGTTCTTGCACTGTTTCAGACGTGCTACCATTTTATGTAAAAATTTATTTCAAAATTAACGGTGCACACCCTTTCTTATTTAAGCGGGTTTTCGTGTTCTTGTTAAAGTAATTGGTTGACTACACTTCAATAATACGCGGAAAAAATAAACAGCTGATAGCTTAATTACTCTGTAGTCCCAGTTGTTACCGACGAAGTCGTCATCGATTTTGTCTGCAAGACAATCTATGACTTGTCGGCTATAAAACACATTTAGAAATAAGTTTGGCGAGATGGTGGTATACGTTGTCGCGTATAAATAATTTGTTCTGACAAGATTATGAACATTTGTCTTGCCCTAAAAACCCATTAGAAATGCATCCATTATATCTAAAATACGATATGTACCCGAGTAAAGATAACCGAAAAATTAAATTACTTTCGATAATGGTTATTGGTAACCAAAAAAACTTTTTTGTTTACTATACCAAAAAAAATATTTCTCACTTATAATGGTTACGATGACCAAAATGAAATATGTCTTACGATAATGGTTAATTATGAATTTAATTCATCAATTTTAATGGTTAAATAAGACCTTTTTGCCATTTCTTTTATAGCCAGTGTTCGAAAATAAACCGAACGTTATTTTGTGCACTGTATACACAAGCAGAAACCAAGGCATATTCATTACAGGTACCACCATAACTAAAACAAACACAACACCAAAAAACACATGTATTTTGTTAGTAGAAATACCCCAGAAATATGTCAAATCCATTATATGTGAGTCGCACACATTTATAAGCTCTCTCAAATTTAATAACACATGCCCGTTGTTGATAGAAAACTCCCGGACATGTGTCAAAATCTATTGTCTGTGTGACGCACACATTCTCAAATTTACAAAAACAGCTGTTCTTGTAGTGGCACCTGGTCAATCTACCTTGGCAGAAACATATCTATTTTTTAGTGGCTGTGTATATAACATAACGATTTTTTAATGCAAGTAACAAACATTATGTAGCGTTTTGTTTTTTGTCAAAAAACATACAATTATAGTGGTTGCGTACTACATGCATTATATTTTAGCGCTTTATAGTGTTCTTTTTTCATCATATACAACTACGCACTCAATTATGATTGCACGAGAGCCAACCGAATACTAATGCTAAATACCAGTGTTGCCATGCAACTTTTTTTCTTCCCCCCAAAAATATCTTAAAACCCCCTAAATTTAACCTATTTTGAGAATAAAACCCCTAAATGCATAAGTATATGTAATAGTTTAATTTAAAGTAAATTTACTTGATTCAGTTCAAATTTATATAATAATATCCTTACCTGAATAAAACAAAAACCTAAATTTAAATATTTTTTCTGAAATTCCCCCCAAAAATATTTTTCTAGTTTCTTGAACATTTTTATTTAATAAAATACATATTAAAAAATAACACTAATAAAATACTGTTACGTATATACTAGGGTGATCGACTCAGTTTTTAAAACGGTTTTTTCCACAATACGGCCTTCGGTTTTTTCAAAATGCTGATTTTTCGAATGTCGAATAGTCCGGTTTTTTTTTTAAATTAAGAAACCGACCGAGTAGATTACTTTTCGATTCGTATATTTTATTAGTTTTATTTATATTAAAACTTGGCGAACTTTTACTGTTGATTTTCCTAAGTATTTTGGTTCAAGAGCATTTACTGAAGCATACAACTAAGGTGAATTAATTTTATAAGGTGGTAGCAGGGTCGAACTAAATTGGCCTTGTGGTGCAGAATGTATGTCAAACTTCATATTTTATATGGAGTTCGACATCCATTATAGACAAAAAATGTTTATTCCCGCAACAAGCATTTTTTGTAAAGAAATAAAAAAAGAAAAAAAAATTAAATCTCTGCACTAGGGTTGTTCCTCCTATATGTGTGGACCAAATTTTATAGGGTTTTAGTAAAAAAAAAAGTGTGCTGATCACGTAATCGAAATGCGTGCCGCATATAAGAGGCTCTATATTGCGCAATTAAGAAATTATGGGAAATTATTGCGATGGAAATTATAGTGTTGTACTAAACAAAAAGAAAAGAGAAGTGAGATCCGCACAAAAACATTAATGTGAAAATAAGGCCAAGTTCCTACCCAAAAATTTCAGCTGTTAAAAGTACTGAGTTCAAAATGAGGACCAAGTTCTTGATAGGTACAATACCATTTAATTTTTAGGAAACCTGCTATTTGGCAATATTTTTTCACATTTCTAATATCGAGAAGAATTATGGGGAAAATGTTACCTAGTTAGCTTAGAAATTAAATGGTATCATACATATCAAGGACTTGATCCTTATTTTGATCTCAGTACTTTTAACGGCCAACATTTTTGGATAGGAACTTGGGCTTATTTTCAAAGCTATGTTTTTATGCGGATAGTGTTTACAACTGTTAACTTTTTTTTAAAGCAAATTAAATAATTTTCTCACAAAAAAAGCCGGTCGAACAGCTTTTTTTAATTTCAAAACCAGTAAGCGGGTTTTCTAAAATTTCAAATAGTCGAACTATTCGAAACCCGGTTTGTGGAATATGTCGATTAATCGATCACACTAGTATATACATATCTTCATATAAAAAGCAAAAGGACATATCATATTTTTAACATTTTTTTCAGGATATAAAAAACTTAATAAAAAGCAAACTTTTATGATTATAAAAATGATTTTTTCTGGATAGTATTATTAATGAAGTCTAAATTAATGATACTATCCTGAAAACCCAGTTTATGAAATCACAATATTTTGCTTGTTATTATGTTTTTTATCTCTCCTGGAAATTTTTTAAAAATGATAATAGGCCCTTTTGCATTTTAAATAACGATATGTAAGTATTTATATCAAAGTAGCGGTAGTAAAAACCTTGTTTTTATAAACATTGGAATCAAGTTTCTTCAAATATATCAAGTGCTTTATATGTACATGTTATGAGAATTAAAAAGTTTAGGTATAAAATTGAAAAAAAAAACATATTTTCAAAAGACTTCTTTGTAAATCATGCACTTGAACTAACAAAAAAATGTATTTAGTTTGATTTTACTTTATCTACTACGAAAACTAAATAGATCAGTTGTAAAATATAGAACTATTAGTTATAGGTATCATATATAGCTATCATATATAATAATGATACTGAATTATCTACTGCGAAAGAGATGTTGACCAGTTGTAAAATATAATAAAAATTATTTCTTGTATAGGCATGCAAATAGTAAAATCCCCTAAATATAAATTTATGCCCCCTAAATTTCCCACTAAGAGTTTTAGCCCCCTAAATTTGCCGCTAAATGAAATAAAATCCCCTAAATCTAGTGGGAAACCCCTAAAATGGGAACTCTGCTAAATACACAAAATATACATTAAGAATAATGTGCTGTGCCGAACACAACGAAGTGTACGAAAAACAGAACACTATTTAATGTTCTTATCTATATATTGTTAAAAACAGTATTTTTGTTGGGTACAAGATCACTAGAAATGCCGTTCTTCTTTTTTTATGTATTTCCTACACAACCACTATTTGCGTTTGTGTATTACAATATTCTACCGTCCAGAACAATAAAGTGTTTTCCCATGTTAGCACGTGACGTTGTTTAACAGCTGTTTGAAGAAACAAAACGGGCAAATAAGTGTGCGTAGTGTGACCACAAAACAAATAGTGTATGTATTAACAAAACATATTGTTAAGCATGAACCAACCCAGCAAAACATTTTTGCCGATTTCGGTCCGAAGTCGGGCAGAAAGTCTGCAAAAGATGCCAAATTCGTATCCGATCCCGGTCAGAAAACGTACCGGAAATCATATGAGTGGTTGACAAGAAACCGGATCTCTTTGTCTGAGGAAATTCTAAAAACTATATCGAAAGGTCTAACAGAATTATCTACGAGTTCCGACGAATTTCCTAGGGAAATTCTAAAGGAGTTTTCGACATGTCTTATAAATGTCGGGAAAATGTCTAACAAAACATCAGAAAAATTTCCGATTTATCTGATACGTTGTACGTCCTGGTGTATTAATATCAGAGAAAAGTCGGAGCTAATTAGAAATTTATCAAAAATGTCGTTTAAAATTCTCCATGCATTGTTGTGCTGCTTATGGCAGCTCATCAGAAAACATTTACCCATATTTTATAAGTTTAAAAACTCATATATTTGTGCGTATAAACTCAAAAGATAAATGAGAATTGTAACGAAAACTAAAATCAGAAAATGTGCAGAAGTGACTGCTAAAAGTCGTAAGACGTAGATCAGAAAATGTGCGACTACTCTGTTAAATGCCTTAAAGGAAATTAAATTTCCTTCGGATAATGTGCCGGATATTCTGATATTAATCGGATAATATTTCAGACAATGTGCAGAAACGTCGTAACAGAAAACTGCCTACTGATCCGCCAAATGTCTGAGGGAATTTTAGACAACTCGGCTGATTGTCTGGTAAAGTCTCAGATTTTTTCTGATGTTAGACATGTCGGCCAAAATTTTTTCCTGGTAATATATTTGAAGCAAATGTTTCCACAATGTGACCGTACCTTTAGACTTTTATGGTAGGTACACACTTTGTAACATGTTTATGCAACCAGTAGGTCAATTTTCATAGTTGTTTTGATTCTCGTTGAATGAAACAATGAAAAGTAATGACAATATTTTTTCATATGAAAAACATTGGTACGAAACAAAAGTTTTTCACAATTACACATCACTGCGATTCTTGTTTTGTGTAGCAGTGAAAATAACTGTCAAAAACTTTTCATATGAAAATTTATTTAACACAGAAAATTTATAAGTGAAAAATAAACTTTTGGAGAATAGTAAGGGCAAACTTACAAGGAAATAAATGTTTGTTTTTTTATAATTCATTAACTAAGAGATGATTTTGACCTTCGAAATGATAAATAATGATTTAAATATAAAATACACAAGAAGGATATTATTTATTTATCATTTGGAAGTTATATTTCCGCACACGGACAGACACATGTACACAATTCATACTGCAAACGATATAATTCACTATACATATATTCTTTTAAATATTAATCGTTTTATTTTAAATAATTCTAAACTATTAATAAAACATATTTTTTCTCATAAGAACCATAAAATATTAATAGTACACACAAATATCGCTATTGCATTTCTTTGTAAATATTTCATTTTGATTTTGACACTTGATAACATAGTACCAGCGTTGTCAACTAGGTGTTTTTCGTACAATTTTTAGTGATTTTTCAACATTTCGACGCGACAAATTTTTAAGTTAGTGCTCAGTGCTTTTTTATTTAATTTTTGGTGGTTTTTATTTGGGAAGGTTGCAATAAACACAAAATTCAGAAATACGTTCATTTACCTAAAAAAAATGTTTTTTCAAGTGTAAAATTCGTGACTATTTTTTAGATTATCTCGTAAACTATAAGGAATGTGAAAACTTTGTCAAAAGCTTTTTAGATAATAATATTATCTACAACTCCACTAAACACATATTTGTTGTAAATTGTACAATTAAAAATTTTTAGCTATTATGAAAAAATACAGTGTGCATCACGCCAAGTGCGTCACAAACGCCTTTGATAAAAAACGATAATATTTTTTGGCTGCAAATAAGTTATTTTAAAATTCTCTTATATTCATCTTTCTTTTATGAATTAGATTTTGTGTGCTTTATTATACAAAATTCGCTAATAAGTACGAAAAACACACTTCAACTTTCAAAGTTACTTTCACGTGCGTCGCAAAACTTTGCGCTCAATTATTTCGCAACAAGTAGCTGCTAAAAAATTATGTTTTATGCCATTAGAAAGTACAAGTAAATCCCACTAAGCACAATGCATAAGTTGAAGGTATCTCTTTTGAAAGAATAAAAAAGTTTTATATTTTAATCTGGGGCCGAATCAGCGCATTCGTTATCGAGTAGGCTTTCGCATCGAATAAAATTTCGTCACGTGTCGACTGGATGGATTACCGCATTCGATAGTTAACGTATTAAAATTTTTAAAAATTGTGTTGTGTTTCTTTAAGCTAGTTCAACAACCAAGTCGATTTGACGACTGTAATAATGTTTATTGGTAGTGCTCCATGCTTTTTTGCAAAACATACAATTTAAGCAGCATGTACTCGATTATCGTATGCCGTAATCCCAAAAAGAAAAATTTCGAACAATTTTAATCGATTAGCTATGCGGTAATTCGGTCCCTGAATGTAGCGTTCGTCATGTAGGATTTGCCCATATGTATATTTTTATCCGCTGAATTCAGAAATGACCATAAAACTTTTCGGTAAGCTCTAGTTTCAAATATATACTTTTATATTTTCATAGATTACAACAATGTTTTTTGTTTATGTTATTATATCGTCCATGCACAAGTTGTACAATTCAAGGAATGCGTTTTTAGAGTCAATAGTACAATATTAATTGTCTTATTGCTTTTCATATTGCATAAAAATCATACAAATATGTATCTTGTATAATAAACTCTTGAGGAGAGAATGTATTTATATTTTTCCATGAAAGTGTGAGTAAATTAAAAACTAAAACTCGTTTTCTGGAAAATCAGTATTTTTGAGTTCTGTCACTTTTTAAGTGCATGTGCGATATGTTTAATACATCAAAAATTGTGTATTTTACTTTATGAAATGATAAAATACATATTATTTTTAAATAAATGAAACATTTTTAATTTAGTGCGTTTATTCCAGAATTGAGCGTTTTTATCGCGTTTTAGTGCTTTTTGAAATTTAAAAGTTGACAACGCTGCATAGTACCAAAGTTTTCACAGGTCCGTATGGAATGAAACATTTTTTCATAATTCAAACGAGAATCAGAAAATGAGTAATTGTGAAAAGATAGAGTGAAAAGTAATGATGAAAACGAATATGAAAAAATTTTTTTCATATCACATTATCACAGAACAGAATTAAGCCCCAGGCATGTTTCGTTGTTGGTTGCATAGTGTGTAGTCGTGTTTATGGTTTCATTTCGTGTTGCACTCGATGTTTCGAAACATCAAAATATTTTGATATTTGCTGGTTGCATTGATGTTGGTTGCATAGTGTGACTCGTTGTTTACTGTTCTTACTGGTTAAGTTCATTGAAAACAAGAAAGCTGTGTATTTCTCGCGCGATTTTTAATGCGAATACACAGTACAGAACTGATGTTTCGTTTATGGTTTAATTGTTGGTTGCAGCGTGCGTGTCAAAACATGCAACATGAATGATAAACGTTTTGCGTAAAAACGTTGCTAAGTACCTACCATTAAACTCATGTCATCTGGGGCCCGTTTTTCAAAAAGTACAAGTTAAAAATCTACAAGTAAAATACACACAAAACAACAACACTTTTAAAAATTTTATAATATCGAATTATGGCCGCTGCAAACTAGTTTCATAAATTTTGCGTTACAAATGTGATAAAGTAAACAAATAAAGGAATATAATTAAAATAACACTAAAATCACTAAATATATGTTTATTGTGTTGTTTCCTTATATTACATACACAGAAAAAACTATAATTCATATTCTATTACTAAATTCATAAATTCAAATATTTATTTTACGGAAATTTCACAAAATTCGTAAAATTAAACACTAAAATTCGTAAATATTTAATAAGAAAAATATAAAATTTTTTCTATCAAAATTTTGTATTGGAATATTTAAAAACCAAAGAAAAAAATAATAAAATTTAAAAACAAATTCAAACAAATGTATGTTAAAATAAAAACCTATGATAATTTTTTCTGTGTAGTATTTATTTAATTCACTATAATGTTGAACGTTAAATTAAAAAAATTATCGGCGCAGCCTTCTTATTTTATTGCAGTGTTTTTTGCTTTGCGGTGAAATTTTTAAATAAAATGAAAATGAACAATTCGTAGGTTGCTGACTATCGCATTGGAGTAGGGTGACCATTTCCATTTTGAGAAAGGGAGGACACCAACCACTAAAAACGAGGACATTTGGCATAAAAAAGAGGACAATATATTTATAAATAAATAAATTTAAGAAAACATTTGGGAAGCAATATAAGTGATGTCATGTCATTTGAAATAACAACGATAATATAGTGCTGCCAACAATTCAATAGTCTCGACGTAAGATTGAATTTACGTGATGAAATATTCGGTCATGTCCATGATACAATAATAAAGGTACCACCATGACGCCAACAAATACAACACCAAAAAACACGTATTTTGTTGGTAAAAACATACCAGGTATATGTCAAATCTATTGTCTGTGTGTTGCACACATTCATAAGCTCCCTCAAAGTTACTAACCCATAGCCGTTGCTGATAGAAAAATACCAGAAATGAGTCAAAATCTATTGTCTGTGTGATGCACACAATCTCAAATTTACTGGAACAGCTGATCTTGTAGTGATACCTGTTTAATGTACCTTGGCCATGTCACATAGTTCAATTCCGTTCGGAAACGGAATTCAATCAACCCTAATATGTCAAGCCCCATTTGGAGCTTACCGCACCATAATAGCGCCGCCAACAGTCTGGACACACCTGACAAATTTGCGTATTTTAGTTTTCTTTTTTAAACGCCAGCTGCTACAAAAATGGTAGGTTGAATTCCGTTTCCGAACGGAATTGAACTCTGTGACATGGCCGATTGTATGAAATTAGTTGCATGAAATTTTGTCGGAAGGAGGTGTATAGAAACAAAAGGGTAGGAAAAATTGCATGTCTTTAATTTCTTGAAATTTTTTATGAAATCTTTGTATGCATATTAATCGTTGGTATTTCTGTATTGAATAATTATCAAAAAAAAGTTGCATGGATACGTAGCAACTTTAAAAGGGAATTAAAAAAATTTTTATGAAAAAATTGGGGATGCATCGATACACCTTTTGGCCGATACGATACCGATACTCAAAAAAGGTACTGACGATACCGATGCTCTGAACGAATTTAAGTTAAATGTAAAATAAACAAAACAGAACAAACCATTCTCAAATTTTTCGGAGGAAGACGATTTCACAAGACCTTCAGTAGACTATTTTCTCTCAGATGCGACAGAACTCATTTGAAAACTAAAGTACGATTGTTTTCAAGTTGGGTTATATAACGCCATTAGGGCAGAAAATAAATGGATGTGCGTCTTTAGATGTACTGTAAAGTCTTAGAAACTTCTTATTTAGATGAATTACAGCTTAGTCTGGACAGTGGCTTGAAATTCTTACTTCTTTAGTTACGGAATATAGAGCTACATTAAGGTGAATTAACTCAATGAGACAATTTTTTTATATAGAAGTAGTAGACTCTAATTGAAATATTCGTTCTTTTTTATCGAGGATCAAGCATTGATCATCAAAGCTTGCATTTAGAACTAATACCAAGATAGTCACTAATTTTTCGATTTCGATAAATGCTCCCTTTCTGTTGAAGGATTTATCATATTTTCTAACAATTCTCAGGGGCTGTTAACTGAAGGAATCGAGTGGTTTTGTTAATTGACGAAAAATTTTAGCTTCCTCTTCCAAAAACATCGCCGATGCCGATATATCAGCAAATACGAAGTATCGCCGATATATCGGTATAGGCTGAATCTAAAAAAAAATTCATTACGTAAATTTTTTTAATAAAAGCAACATATTGCGAAGTATAAAAAGTAGGACAACTTCGGACACCTGCTAAAAAAGAAGGAGGACTACACCGGACGGCCTAAAAAAGAGGACGGCGTCCGGGGAAAAGAGGACGGATGGCAATCCTACATTGTAGACTATGTCTAGAGAATATTATAAATCTTCCTTTTCTTTATTGTCTGATACTTCAGTCGGGGCATAGCATTGAGTGCAGGAGATGTTGCGCGCGCATGTTCGTAGCCGGATAGATATTACTCTGTCCGAGTAAGGTTTCCATGTTGTTAAAGCACGCCTTGCTTCCCGGGACAACAGGAAACCAACTCCACTGGATCTTGCGGCACCACTAGGTTTGACGGAGAAGATGAAAGTGGTGCCATCATTGTTTGTTGTTATTCCTGTGCTAGGCCAACGCGTTTCGAATAATTCAAGAAATAAGAGGTTTTATGTCTTGAACTCTTTACATATTTGTGCCATTCGTGATGGTTCCAGTAGCGTTCTTATATTCCATGTTCCGAAGCGTGTCCTTGATTTAAAGCTAAAGGTCGTCAACAGTTGGTGATCATTTTGATTTTCGTTTGATATGGTTTCGGTAATCGGAGAATTTTAAGATGGACTGGTGATTGGCCAATCGCACGCGAGTCAGGCACAGGGGCAGCCGGCTGTAGCATTCAGACAATGCTTGGGGATGGTTATTTATTGGCGCCATCCACTCGCCACGACGCTTCAAGGATCACTGGCACTCGGACATTTAGTGGGACTACAGAGGTGCCCCTCCGAGACTCTCCCCCTGAAACCGCTGATATTGTCCGCGACTGCTTATTTAATTCGCAGTTGCCCAATATATCTATTGGGTGTTCCACTATCCGCAACCTGTGGACGCGTCCGAGAGCATTTCAGCTAAATGCTTCCATCGACAGATGATCTCATCAATATTGTGCAATTACACATGCATTTACGTTACTCATCGATCATATAGTTGGTAAAATGTTTCGTATGGGATGTTACAGGACATGGTGTATTTTATAAAATACAGCATAATACAATAACAATTCGTGAAATATCCCAAACAATAAATAACTCCTGTATTTCACTTTAAAAAAACATATACGAGTGAGTAAATGATAATCAACGAACAAAGACGAAACAAACCACAGCTCGTTATATATCTGTTGTAAGCAAATACCCTCAGGTTTATATATGCTGTTGTTGCCAATGCGAATAACTACAGTGTTGACGAGTTCAATGAAGCATATGCCTTAGTGAAGACATGTAAGTGGGTATGCTCTTGCTATCCTTTAGTAGGTACACACTTTGCAACGTGCTTACGCAATACGTTTATCATTCATGTTGCGTATTTTGACACACACACTGCAACCAACAATTAACCATAAACGAAACATCAGTTCTGTACTGTGAATTCGCATTAAAAATCGCGCAACCAACATCAATGCAACCAGAAAATATCAAAATATTTTGATGTTTTGAAATCTCGAATGCAACACGAAATGAAAACATAAACACGACTACATACTATGCAACCAACAACGAAACATGTCTGGTTGCATAAACATGTTGCAAAGTGTGTACCTACCATAAGACGTCTCTGTTGGGTGTAACAGTTGCCAACAGTGCTGCATTTTTCCCGACCTATTTCGCCAAATTTTTTTTAAAAATCGCCAAAATCAATTTTATGTATGTTTTTTTAATATATATTTAATAATAAATTTGTTTTTATATAATACTTTTTTTAATATGTATAAATTCGTATAGAAATTTAGCAGAATATCGTCAAAAGTAGAAATAAAATCGCCAAAAATATTGCTTGTAAATTTTCTCATCCAAATTCAAAACCCATTAATGACTATAATTTATATAAGAAAAAACGTCAAAATCACATTGTTTTAATTTCTAGCCGACGAGTTTTGGTGGGATTTATTTTTGAAAAAAACTCTTTCAACAAACTAATTTTCCTGAATTATAAAAACTTTCAAGCTCGATTTGGTTAAAAAAGGAATAAAAATCGCCGACAAATTTATTTATCGCAAAAAAATCTACATGTCGCCAAATCAAAAGTTTAGAGGTCAAACAAGTTGAAAAATCACCACGTTTGGTGAGAAATCACCATATCTGATAATCCTGGTTGCCAACAGTTTCACAACAGTTGAGCACAACAGCTATACACGTCTTATGAACGCGATAATTGCCGCCGGAAATTCAGTAACGCATTTTAATGATTCTAGTCAACACATATAAAACTTTTTACTAGCTAGATTTGTTATGAAAATTTTTAGTTTTGCATACAGTCGCATTTATTTTCAACACAACAAAATGAGACAATAAAAAATCGCTTTCTAGCTGTCAAAACTTTTTTTCCATTAAAGGAAGAATAAAAAGTCCAGACGATTCGTTGACAATGTCATCAAAAAGTCACCAGACTTGTCAACGAAAGTGGTGACTTGGAGACAATTGCCCCTTGGCTTCAATAAGGGTAGGTATAAGGCACTGTTATGCTTTTTTGTGTATTTTGAGGTTCTTGTTATATCGGGGATGCAAAATGAGATTTTAAAATTGTACTACTTTTCAAGAAGAATTTTTTTTCTCAAAAAATTACATGTAAATGTGTGCAAAAACTTAACAATTGACAAAAAGGCACATTGAAGTAAATTTGCACTAATCAGGGGTGTCATAGAAACCAATATTGTCAGAATTGGTTTTAAAACCGACAAGAAAAAATGCTTTGGTGTCATAGAAACCAATGTTATTGGTTTTATATTGGTTTTATTTACATTCGAAATACACAAAACCAACTTGGTTTCGTGACACCAAATGAAACCAATATTGGTTTTCAAAACCGACAATTAGCAAAACCAATATTGGTTTCTATGACACCCCTGAATAATACGTGATGATCCAGATGCAAGGGGTTAAAAGTTAGCTAAATTTCCTAAAACTAGATAACATTTTTCAAGGAATGCCGTTTTATATATATATTAGGGCGAGTCGATTTAAAAATCGCACAAATTACAAGGAAAATTGTGTTGTAGGGATCAAAATAAGAAACTTTGCCGAAGGAACCATACCTCTACAATGTATTTTGATGTCTAGACTTTTGACCTGATGGGTAAAATTTTGAACAATCTCACTATGACCCATTTAGAGTGCCTCAATCGAGTCAAAATGTATGACCGACCCCCATTAACTTTGGAGGGCTGACCCACCTATGCCAGTGGCACACGCCATGGGACCACCCCTGGGGGGTTCCCCATACAAACATTTAAAAAAATTACCCTTTTTGGCCCTTTACAAGAAAAAATCAGCGAAATGACTATGTTTTTTTTATGAAGTTAAAAAGTTATATATACTACCCTTGTTTACCTGATAACGAGATAAAAGTAAACAAATATCTTTAAGAAGTGTAATTACCAACAGAATAGAAAATGGTAATTACTTTTTAATTGTGTCGTTCTAAGAATCTTGTGTTATTTTTGGGTTAAATACTGGTAATCCCTGATAGCTAGGTAAAAAATATATATTCCATGTGTTTACAATATGTAGGTATATGCAGTAACGAGCTTGCCTAAAATCAGGTACGCATATGTACTATTTAGTTTTAAGGTTCTCATTTTTAGTATTTAAGTCCAATTTTTTATAATAAAATTATAGAACTACTCTAAGCGTAAGCTACATAGTTTATTATTTAAACAATCATCCTATTACAATGAATCCACCATCCTGTACACCGCAAGATGAAGCCACAACAACTATCGAAAACCCAATGAGTCATATACCCAACCATGATGTTACTGTTTTTGGTGTGTCTACTGATTTGAGTGATCTTAATTTACCAAACCATCTGGATATCTTGAGATATTATTTTTACAGACCAAAAAAAGTTTTCCTACAAAGTACAAAATAAGTTAATTGGAATTTGGAAAAAAACTTGCTATGGAAATAATGGCGAAAAATTGTGTATATTTTAAATTGAATAGATTGCTTGACAAATATCAAGAGCAAAAAGAAAAACACAAAATTTCCAGAGTTTCTAAAATCTCTGGAAACAACTTTTCACATTGGAACATGTAAATGTTTTGAAGGCAGCTGCATGTGCATGCTGCTTGGTTCCAGAACGCCTCAAAGAGTTTATGCACGATCAACATAATCAGAGAAGACTAACAGTGGCTGCATTTATGATGGAAATTGAAGAGCAAGTAGCAAGGTCTATGTCACCAATGTCAATATACCAACATCCCGATGATTCAACATACGCACCTCCATCGGTTCAAGAAGATATGGATACAAGCACAAGTTTGCAATACACAGAAAGATACGATTGTTTTAACTTTGCCTTGATATGTGACAGATTTGGTGTGCCTGATAGAGTAGCATCAGCATTAGGAACCGCTCTTTTCCCAGATTTAAAAATGAAAGATAAGCATGGCGAACCTCTCATCATGGATAAATCAAAAGTTCGCAGAGAAAAAGAGAAATGCAGACAAGAAGTGCTTCGCAAACGGGTAGATGATACCAATTTGTTAGCGTTTTCGTTCGATGGCAGAAAAGATGATACTTTAACGAGACATAAAGTTAATGAGAAGTATCATACTAGGATGGTAAAAGAACCTCATATTGTTATTTTGAGAGAACTGAATTCTGAACTGATTGGTTACGTAAGACTGGAACGTAAAACCGCTGAATACAAAACAACCAAATTAAATGATTTTTTCAACGATACAAATATATCACTGGATGCATTAATTGGCATATGCACTGACGGTGAGCCAACAAACACTGGCCCATACGTTGGAATTATTCGACGATTCGAATTGCTGTTAAAAATACCATTGTATTGGTTCGTTTGCCTTCTACTCTTCAACGAACTTCCGTATCGGCATTTGTTTGAAGCTTTGGATAAATCAACCAGCACTGGACCAAGACCGGCAAGCGGAAAACTGAGCAGTCAAATCGAAACTTGTGAAACTCTTCCGGTTTGTTATTGCTATCACTCATTTACTATAATTGTCAACCGTTTTAATTATTTTTTATTACATATTTCAGGTGGTGGATGGCTTTCAAAAAATTGCTCCAGAAAAAATTTAATTTTCCACCGATTCGAAGTACTTATACGACATGGCTCATGCAATTTCTAGCGGCATGGTTTCGATGGATCTGGCTAACACCAAACCAGGGAAAATTGTACATTCTCGCTGGCTTACCAAGGCCGGTAGCTTATTACGATTGTATGCGACAACGGAAAATCCATCAGAAAATTTACGGATTCGGATCCATCCGAAAATTTTATGACTCGCATAGATAGCACAGTGCAACAGTCCAAAACACACGGACTTCACAGTATAGGTTTGATTGTACTGCCATAGGGCAGTAAAACCCTGTATTCAATTCGCCGAATTCGGCGAATTCTTTTTATGGGCCTCCAAAGTTTTAGAAAATCAGCGGGCCCTCAAAAAAAGTGTTATCAGTTTTTGGCCAACAGCTAATTCAAATTTAGTGATAACGATTAACTATATATGGCAATAATGTAGCTAAGAGTTCGCTAAACAGATTTTATTAACATTTAATGCCAAAAAATTAGTTGTTCGTGCACTTTTTTTGAACAACTTAAGGGGAAAATTTGTTTCACTTTTTTCAGATTAACTTACAGCGACTCGTAATTTTTTACTAACAATATTTCGCAAAGTTGTAGTTACGGTAGCGCTGAACAACTTTTGTGAACATATCATTACAATCTGAAAGTATCTAGGAACCCTAAATAGCCCAAAATAAATAATTTGTACCTTAAAAATTGTAGTTTTTTTTTTACCAGTTAAGCTAAATTTTTATTGCAGTTTTATACTTTCATTGTTATTCTTCCACTTCTTATGTTGCTGATTCTGGTATTTACTATTTTTTATTGTTTGTTGCTGTTTTTCAAAATATTGGTAGTGAAATTTTTGTAGTCCCCGTAAGTTATGCTGAAAAAAGTGAATAAAATAATTGTTTCCTATATTTTTTTCAAAAAAAGGGCAGGAAAAGATTATTTTTCTCGGCACAAAATGTTAATGAAACACAACATAACACAGCAGAGAAGTATGCACTAGAATATACTATTTAAAAAAAAATATTTTTTTATATATAAAAATAGGGAAAAGCTACCATTTTTAAAGTAAGAAGTGGTATGTATGCGCTATTAGGGTGCCTAGACCCGTTCAGATTGTATTGATATGTTCACAAAAGTTTTTCAGCTCTACCGTAACTATAAGTTTGACAAATATTGTTAGTAAGAAATTACGAGTCCCTGTAAGTTATTCTGAAAAATGTGAAAGTAATCTGTTAAGCGGACTCTTAGCTACATTTTTGCCATATATAGTTAAGCGGTATCTTTAAGTTTGAATTAGCTGTTTGCCAAATACTGATAACACCGCTTTTTAAGGTCCCACAGATTTTCAGAAACTTTTGAAGTTCATAAAAAAAAATTGGTGGCCAATTTCGCCAAATTGAGAATAGAGTTTTACTACCGCGTGGTAGTACAATCGAACCAGTATCCAGTCCTTGTGTTTTTTCAAAGGTCTTCATTTGTCGCATAGTGTAATAAGTCAATACGTCTTTATCTATCACCATAAAAAACATGCATTTGCATGAAAGGCCGAGCCCTGTCAATAATATTCAGACCTCTTCTATATCAATGCGAAATGAAAATAGTCATATGTAGGTATTTTTGTTATAAATATTAAATTGTAACACCAAAGCTTTTACAATTCCAAACATTTTTATTTTGCATGGAGGACAGAACAACACATTACATTTAGCTATAAAAAATATAACGCTTTTTTTTTATTTCATAAATATTTTTTGCGATTGAACATTTCTCACATCTAAGAATGATCTTTCACTAATCGTAGACGCTAGATAACTTGAGAAATGTGAATTAAAAACCAGTTCCCACTTGTCATCAGTAGTATAATTTTCACCAAATGGCAACCCAACTGAGGCTCAGTTGCCATCCATAATCGGCCTATTAATATATATATATATATATATATATATATATATATATATATATATATATATATATATATATATATATATATATATATATATATATATATATATATATATATATATATATATATATATATATATATATATATATATATATATATATATACGAGTATACATACTTTTTTTTCGAAAAAATATTAATAGGCCGATTATGGATGGCAACTGAGCCTCAGTTGGGTTGCCAGTTGCTATACTACTGATGACAAGTGGGAACTGATACCTGTTAATTTAAGTTGTTCTTTGGTGCCTTTTTGGCAACCATTAATTTTCAGTTGCCGACTGGCAACGCAACTAAAGTTCGGTTGCATTAAATAATAAATCCAATTGCGTTTGTTTTATGTTTTTTTCTGTAATTATAATAATTTATTAAAAAATATATTTTCATATTATTTTAGTTTTGGTACTTTGTTCGTAGGTAAATGTATATTTTCGCGTATATTTTTAATTTTTAGTTGCATTTTTTAAGCGCTTAAAATCAATTTTAGTGTCATGGAAGTCCGAGCCCTGCTTATTACAAACGAATGCTGGACGCAACATTCAATAACATCGCACGCTACATTTTTGGTATACCTAAGTTTGCAAGTGTATCAACATTCTTCAGACGAATCCTTGGAATGTCGCTTGATAACTATCTGAAGTTTAAGAATCTACTCTTTCTGCACAAAATAATTATTACAAAGGAACCCAACTACCTATACCAAAAATTAACATTTATCGCATCTGCAAGAAACAATAGTATTCGCACCTTTATATATAGAAACAGCGCATCTTTTAACCAGTTTTTCGTTTACACGATATACGTATCTCTGGAACCATCATCCCACAAATATTCAACTCACCAGCAACGCAACAAAATTCAAAAAACTATTATTGACGCATTACGCTTAAATTTTTTATTTTTTTGAATCTGTCTACTAAATATGTATATCTGTAATTTTCTACTGTGTTGTTCAATTATACCTACATGCATTCATGTGTAAACTAGATTTTTTTACATATCATTTTTTCTAGTTTAGCATATTTATTAATGTATTAAATTTTAGTTTATTAGTTAAGCTGTGTTCTCACTATGTGAAGCTTCAGCAAATCTATCTTATCTGATTCTATTGCTGTTATTTATAAGATATTATATCTTGTTGCTTTAGGGCCACATTTACAGTCATTAGTTAATTAATAGTAAACTAAAATGGTAACGATTGTTTAACTAATACTTCGTATTCACAGTGTATTGTTTAACTACAATTCTTAATATGAACAAAGAATGGTAACCCTATCAAACTAATAAGTTTCAGTATTGGCAGCTCTGCTATAGCATATGGTTTTTGTTTACATTTATTTCTTAAAAATGGATAAAACAAGCGCGCGCTCCTCAAACTTTACAGAGCAAGATATTGAATTGTTGCTGAAATTGGTTCGGGAAAACCAAAATATAATAGAAAATAAAAAAAACTGATAGTGTTACAGCCAAACAAAAAGAAGATGCTTGGCAACGTATGTGTGAAATTTATAATAAAGAAAGTGCGTCGCAACGAACTGCAAAGTTTTAAGAACAAAATATAAAGTGCGCCAAGATAGCGTCGAAAAAATAGCGTCGATTTTGGGAATAAGAAACCGCGAAAAAATGGGGGAAATTTATGGGTATTTTCAAATTATGTTACTTCGATTTAAGGAACTAAAATCGTTCCTGGATTTTTCCCAGGAGCATAGTAGTTCCGACAGCCCATTTGTAAAAGGGGCATGAAAATAGACACTTTAATGGACAAAATGCGCCATTCGTGCCAAAAATCTGCAGAGCCGTTCCGGAGAAAAGTGGGTTTTTCCAAAATGGCCAAAAAAATCGTTGCTGGATTTTTCCCAGGAGCAGAGTAGTTCCGACAGCCCATTTGTAAAAGGGACATGAAAATAGACACTTAAATGGACAAAATGCGCCATTCGTGCCAAAAATCTGCAAAGCCGTTCCCGAGTAAAGTGGGTTTTTCCAAATTGGCCAAAAAAATCGTTGCTGGATTTTTCCCAGGAGCAAAGTAGTTCCGACAGCCCATTTGTAAAAGGGACATGAAAATAGACAGTTTAATGGACAAAATGCGCCATTCGTGCCAAAAATCTGCAGAGCCGTTCCCGAGAAAAGTGGGTTTTTCCAAAATGGCCAAAAAAATCGTTGCTGGATTTTTCCCAGGAGCAAAGTAGTTCCGACAGCCCATTTGTAAAAGGAACATGAAAATAGACACTTTAATGGACAAAATGCGCCATTCGTGCCAAAAATCTGCAGAGCCGTTCCCGAGAAAAGTGGGTTTTTCCAAAATGGCCAAAAAAATCGTTGCTGGATTTTTCCCAGGAGCAAAGTAGTTCCGACAGCCCATTTGTAAAAGGAACATGAAAATAGACACTTTAATGGACAAAATGCGCCATTCGTGCCAAAAATCTGCAGAGCCGTTCCCGAGAAAAGTGGGTTTTTCCAAAATGGCCAAAAAAATCGTTGCTGGATTTTTCCCAGGAGCAGAGTAGTTCCGACAGCCCATTTGTAAAAGGAACATGAAAATAGACACTTTAATGGACAAAATGCGCCATTCGTGCCAAAATCTGCAGAGCCGTTCCCGAGAAAAGTGGGTTTTTCCAAAATGGCCAAAAAAATCGTTGCTGGATTTTTTCCAGGAGCAAAGTAGTTCCGACAGCCCATTTGTAAAAGGAACATGAAAATAGACACTTTAATGGACAAAATGCGCCATTCGTGCCAAAAATCTGCAGAGCCGTTCCCGAGAAAAGTGGGTTTTTCCAAAATGGCCAAAAAAATCGTTGCTGGATTTTTCCCAGGAGCAAAGTAGTTCCGACAGCCCATTTGTAAAAGGGACATGAAAAAAGACACTTTAATGGACAAAATGCGCCATTCGTGCCAAAAATCTGCAGAGCCGTTCCCGAGAAAAGTGGGTTTTTCCAAAATGGCCAAAAAAATCGTTGCTGGATTTTTCCCAGGAGCAAAGTAGTTCCGACAGCCCCTTTGTAAAAGGAACATGAAAATAGACACTATAATGGACAAAATGCGCCATTCGTGCCAAAAATCTGCAGAGCCGTTCCCGAGAAAAGTGGGTTTTTCCAAAATGGCCAAAAAAATCGTTGCTGGATTTTTTCCAGGAGCAAAGTAGTTCCGACAGCCCATTTGTAAAAGGGACATGAAAATAGACACTTTAATGGACAAAATGCGCCATTCGTGCCAAAAATCTGCAGAGCCATTCCCGAGAAAAGTGGGTTTTTCCAAAATGGCCAAAAAAATCGTTGCTGGATTTTTCCCAGGAGCAAAGTAGTTCCGACAGCCCATTTGTAAAAGGAACATGAAAATAGACACTTTAGTGGACAAAATGCGCCATTCGTGCCAAAAATCTGCAGAGCCGTTCCCGAGAAAAGTGGGTTTTTCCAAAATGGCCAAAAATATCGTTGCTGCATTTTTCCCAGGAGCAAAGTAGTTCCGACAGCCCATTTGTAAAAGGAACATGAAAATAGACACTTTAGTGGACAAAATGCGCCATTCGTGCCAAAAATCTGCAGAGCCGTTCCCGAGAAGAGTGGGGTTTTCCAAAATGGCCAAAAAATCGTTGCTGGATTTTTCCCAGGAGCAAAGTAGTTCCGACAGCCCATTTGTAAAAGGAACATGAAAATAGACACTTTAATGGACAAAATGCGCCATTCGTGCCAAAAATCTGCAGAGCCGTTCCCGAGAAAAGTGGGTTTTTCCAAAATGGCCAAAAAAATCGTTGCTGGATTTTTCCCAGGAGCAAAGTAGTTCCGACAGCCCATTTGTAAAAGGAACATGAAAATAGACACTTTAATGGACAAAATGCGCCATTCGTGCCAGAAATCTGCAGAGCCGTTCCCGAGAAAAGTGGGTTGTTCCAAAATGGCCAAAAAAATCGTTGCTGGATTTTTCCCAGGAGCAGAGTAGTTCCGACAGCCCATTTGTAAAAGGAACATGAAAATAGACACTTTAATGGACGAAATGCGCCATTCGTGCCAAAAATCTGCAGAGCCGTTCCCGAGAAAAGTGGGTTTTTCCAAAATGGCCAAAAAAATCGTTGCTGGATTTTTCCCAGGAGCAAAGTAGTTCCGACAGCCCATTTGTAAAAGGAACATGAAAATAGACACTTTAATGGACAAAATGCGCCATTCGTGCCAAAAATCTGCAGAGCCGTTCCCGAGAAAAGTGGGTTTTTCCAAAATGGCCAAAAAAATCGTTGCTGGATTTTTCCCAGGAGCAAAGTAGTTCCGACAGCCCATTTGTAAAAGGAACATGAAAATAGACACTTTAATGGACAAAATGCGCCATTCGTGCCAAAAATCTGCAGAGCCGTTCCCGAGAAAAGTGGGTTTTTCCAAAATGGCCAAAAAAATCGTTGCTGGATTTTTTCCAGGAGCAAAGTAGTTCCGACAGCCCATTTGTAAAAGGAACATGAAAATAGACACTTTAATGGACAAAATGCGCCATTCGTGCCAAAAATCTGCAGAGCCGTTCCCGAGAAAAGTGGGTTTTTCCAAAATGGCCAAAAAAATCGTTGCTGGATTTTTCCCAGGAGCAAAGTAGTTCCGACAGCCCATTTGTAAAAGGGACATGAAAATAGACACTTTAATGGACAAAATGCGCCATTCGTGCCAAAAATCTGCAGAGCCGTTCCCGAGAAAAGTGGGTTTTTCCAAAATGGCCAAAAAAATCGTTGCTGGATTTTTCCCAGGAGCAAAGTAGTTCTGACAGCCCCTTTGTAAAAAGAACATGAAAATAGACACTTTAATGGACAAAATGCGCCATTCGTGCCAAAAATCTGCAGAGCCGTTCCCGAGAATAGTGGGTTTTTCCAAAATGGCCAAAAAAATCGTTGCTGGATTTTTCCCAGGAGCAAAGTAGTTCCGACAGCCCATTTGTAAAAGGGACATGAAAATAGACACTTTAATGGACAAAATGCGCCATTCGTGCCAAAAATCTGCAGAGCCATTCCCGAGAAAAGTGGGTTTTTCCAAAATGGCTAAAAAAATCGTTGCTGGATTTTTCCCAGGAGCAAAGTAGTTCCGACAGCCCATTTGTAAAAGGAACATGAAAATAGACACTTTAGTGGACAAAATGCGCCATTCGTGCCAAAAATCTGCGGAGCCGTTCCCGAGAAAAGTGGGTTTTTCCAAAATGGCCAAAAAAATCGTTGCTGGATTTTTCCCAGGAGCAAAGTAGTTCCGACAGCCCCTTTGTAAAAGGAACATGAAAATAGACACTTTAATGGACAAAATGCGCCATTCGTGCCTAAAATCTGCAGAGCCGTTCCCGAGAAAAGTGGGTTTTTCCAAAATGGCCAAAAAAATCGTTGCTGGATTTTTCCCAGGAGCAAAGTAGTTCCGACAGCCCATTTGTAAAAGGGACATGAAAGTAGACACTTTAATGGACAAAATGCGCCATTCGTGCCAAAAATCTGCAGAGCCATTCCCGAGAAAAGTGGGTTTTTCCAAAATGGCCAAAAAAATCGTTGCTGGATTTTTCCCAGGAGCAAAGTAGTTCCGACAGCCCATTTGTAAAAGGAACATGAAAATAGACACTTTAGTGGACAAAATGCGCCATTCGTGCCAAAAATCTGCAGAGCCGTTCCCGAGAAAAGTGGGTTTTTCCAAAATGGCCAAAAAAATCGTTGCTGGATTTTTCCCAGGAGCAAAGTAGTTCCGACAGCCCATTTGTAAAAGGAACATGAAAATAGACACTTTAATGGACAAAATGCGCCATTCGTGCCAAAAAGCTGCAGAGCCGTTCCCGAGAAAAGTGGGTTTTTCCAAAATGGCCAAAAAAATCGTTGCTGGATTTTTCCCAGGAGCAAAGTAGTTCCGACAGCCCATTTGGAAAAGGAACATGAAAATAGACACTTTAATGGACAAAATGCGCCATTCGTGCCAAAAATCTGCAGAGCCGTTCCCGAGAAAAGTGGGTTTTTCCAAAATGGCCAAAAAAATCGTTGCTGGATTTTTCCCAGGAGCAAAGTAGTTCCGACAGCCCATTTGTAAAAGGAACATGAAAATAGACACTTTAATGGACAAAATGCGCCATTCGTGCCAAAAATCTGCAGAGCCGTCCCCGAGAAAAGTGGGTTTTACCAAAATGGCCAAAAAAATCGTTGCTGGATTTTTCCCAGGAGCAGAGTAGTTCCGACCACCTATTTATCAATGGGACATGAAAATGGATAGTTTAAGGGAGAAAATGGGTAGATACTTTAAGGGACAAAATGGAAAAAGTGGGTTCATCCAAAATGGCCGAAAATGCTGAAAGTTTTTCCCGCCTTTTTTGCATTTATCCATAATAATGATGCTCAGTAGAGCCAACATTATAATGACTATGGTATGATATATATCGAACCTCGCAGACGTTGTAATGACTTTTGCTTAATATGGTTATGTATAGCGAAGCTCAAGGATATGAAAGGGTTTGCCACTAAGTCAAATTAATTTATAGATGGCAGCATAGCAAAAATAAGGAATATTTGAAAATATTGAATTATTTATTGCATATTATAGGTGAAAACGACAATAATATGAGCAATACATATGCAAAAATATTGTTTTGTGTTTTGTGCTTTTTTCTATGTCTATACTTGATAATTTTTTAACATGACATATGTCAAAATTGATATTGAAAAGTAATAGTGATATTGAAAAGTAATATGTCAAAATTGATATTGAAAAGTAATAGTGCTCTTCCATAAACGTAATTTGAAATAAAATATTTGATTTGCCCAAATGCGGCAATTTGCGATGGAGTTTCCATATATTTTTCATATTGGCAAATTATCTCAAATGACTTATAGTATGTTTCCACCGGCATGATTTCGATAAATCATGGTGATTTGAACAAATCATGCTGATTTATACATGATTTACCATACATTTGGCATACCACCAAATTACCTCAAAGTAGGTGATTTATTTTATATAACGTCGAAAATACTCTTTTTCGAACTATATTTATCTACGCAACCCTGCTTTGCTTTTAAAATTACAAACTTTATCCCGGGGTCATCAATCAATTGTGATTGACAATTTCGAAATAATGACATTAAAGAAAATTTAATTAATTTTAAATGTCAAACAATATATGGAAAAAATTTAATTACAGCTGCTGCGCACACCTTATAAACTTAGTGCTTCATTTGACTACGAAAATTCGAACACCAAATCACTCACAAGCTCGGTGTAAACCCTTCGAAGCTATTTACCTAAATCTACGTAATTTAAAGTTGGTGGAAACATACTATAACCCTACGTCTACATCTGATTAATTTTTATCATAACAAATGTCAAATTCCATACATGAAAAACAGCTAATATAACAAAAAATAAATTTCAATATAAAGTTTGACTTATGTCATGATAAAAATATATCAGGTATAGGCGTAGGGTAATGTGCTCCAAATTATGTCGAAAATAATCTATGCAACCCTGCGTTGCTTTTAAAATTACAAACTCCATCCCTGGGTCATCCATCAATTGTGATTGACGATTTCGTAAAAATGACGTTCGCTGTTATATACATTGGCTAGTATGAATAAAAAAAGTATTTGCTTTTTGCTTAAAAATTTTCTAAAACACAAAATTCCGGAAATTCAATATAAATATAAGATTTGTTTTGGTTTTAAAACAAATTTTAAGTAAAAAGTAAATACTTTTTTTATTCATACTACCCATTGAATTAGCTTAATTTGTGGAGAATAAAACTATAATTTTTTGTGAAAGGTATAAGGAAAATTTTTCATGTGTGCTTAATTACTTGATTACTTTTTTATATTTATGCAGATGCCAGGAGTTGATGCAATCAAATCTTCATGGGCCGATGAGGTTGAGCTAGATTACGGCGGCCTGCTACCAACTAAAACCCTTCCTTAAGTATACATTAGTATGAATAAAAAAAAGTAAATACTTTTTTTTATTCATACTACCCATTGAATTAGCTTAACTTGTGGAGAATAAAACTATAATTTTTTGTGAAAGGTATAAGGAAAATTTTTCATGTGTGCTTAATTACTTTTTTATATTTATGCAGATGCCAGGAGTTGATGCAATCAAATCTTCATGTGAAGAAGGCCGTAAGAGTGTTTCTACATAAATAAAGTGTCAGTCAAAATAATAGTAGAAACTGAATATATTTCATTCCATCGAGCAAATATAAAACTTAACCATTAATGAGCATATGACTAATAAAAACTTGGCATGAAATTAGCTTAAATGATGAATAGAACTGGAATATTGGGTTCGGTACATATACATTGAGGAGTGTTTTATCACTATTGGTGACGTTACAAGAACATCATTCAAAAAGTTGAGCCGGAATAACTAAAAAGATATAAAGTGGAATATTTACCTATTTTTGACACTAAATTTATAAGATTTCATTCATTTCTACTAAAGTGAAGCTTTTTCTGTTTACGGCCGCGTTTCATCGATGATATACACAATAAAGAATTTTTCTCGACGATATTGAAATTATCGTGAAGATTGAAAATGAGCTTTCTTCATATTTTGAAACTATTTTAAAAAAACAAATAATCAATTTCAGTGCAAAAGAATCGATTTATTCAAGTATGTGATGGAAAACATCGTTTTCAAAACGATTTCAATACAATTGTTTTGAAAAGGTGTGATGAATTCCGACCGATCTCTTCACTTAGTTTTGAGCTAATCTCAAACTACTGACTTTTAAAAGTCTCACTAGAAGATAAAATCTAAATAATGTAACAGAACTGTGAAGAGAAATTGATCAAAAAAGGTTGAAAAAAGAATTAAAAACAGATTTGAAAATTATTGACAAAACGACTATAGCAAACATATCACACCTTTTATCGCTTTCAAATCGTTTTTCAATATGAAAAATATATGGAAACTCCATCGCAAATTACCGCATTTGGGCAAATCAAATATTTTATTTCAAATTACGTTTATGGAAGAGCACTATTACTTTTCAATATCAATTTTGACATTTTACTTTTCAATATCACTATTACTTTTCAATATCAATTTTGACATGTGTCATGTTAAAAAATTATCAAGTATAGACATAGAAAAAAGCACAAAACACAAAACAATATTTTTTCATATGTATTGTTCATATTATTGTCGTTTTCACCTATAATATGCAATAAATAATTCAATATTTTCAAATATTCCTTATTTTTGCTATGCTGCCATCTATAAATTAATTTGACTTAGTGGCAAACCCTTTCATATCCTTGAGCTTCGCTATACATAACCATATTAAGCAAAAGTCATTACAACGTCTGCGAGGGTCGATATATATCATACCATAGTCATTATAATGTTGGCTGTACTGAGCATCATTATTATGGAAAAATGCAAAAAAGGCGGGAAAAACTTTCAGCATTTTCGGCCATTTTGGATGAACCCACTTTTTCCATTTTGTCCCTCAAAGTATCTACCCATTTTCTCCCTTAAACTATCCATTTTCATGTCCCATTGATAAATAGGTGGTCGGAACTACTCTGCTCCTGGGAAAAATCCAGCAACGATTTTTTTGGCCATTTTGGTAAAACCCACTTTTCTCGGGAACGGCTCTGCAGATTTTTGGCACGAATGGCGCATTTTGTCCATTAAACTGTCTGTTTTCATGTCCCTTTTACAAATGGGCTGTCGGAACTACTTTGCTCCTGGGAAAAATCCAGCAACGATTTTTTTGGCCATTTTGGAAAAACCCACTTTTCTCGGGAACGGCTCTGCAGATTTTTGGCACGAATGGCGCATTTTGTCCATTAAAGTGTCTATTTTCATGTTCCTTTTACAAATGGGCTGTCGGAACTACTTTGCTCCTGGGAAAAATCCAGCAACGATTTTTTTGGCCATTTTGGAAAAACCCACTTTTCTCGGGAACGGCTCTGCAGCTTTTTGGCACGAATGGCGCATTTTGTCCATTAAAGTGTCTATTTTCATGTTCCTTTTACAAATGGGCTGTCGGAACTACTTTGCTCCTGGGAAAAATCCAGCAACGATTTATTTGGCCATTTTGGAAAAACCCACTTTTCTCGGGAACGGCTCTGCAGATTTTTGTCACGAATGGCGCATTTTGTCCATTAAAGTGTCTATTTTCATGTTCCTTTTACAAATGGGCTGTCGGAACTACTTTGCTCCTGGGAAAAATCCAGCAACGATTTTTTTGGCCATTTTGGAAAAACCCACTTTTCTTGGGAACGGCTCTGCAGATTTTAGTCACGAATGGCGCATTTTGTCCATTAAAGTATCTTTTTTCACGTTCCTTTTACAAATGGGCTGTCGGAACTACTTTGCTCCTGGGAAAAATCCAGCAACGATTTTTTTGGCCATTTTGGAAAAACCCACTTTTCTCGGGAACGGCTCTGCAGATTTTTGGCACGAATGGCGCATTTTGTCCATTAAAGTGTCTATTTTCATGTTCCTTTTACAAATGGGCTGTCGGAACTACTTTGCTCCTGGGAAAAATCCAGCAACGATTTTTTTGGCCATTTTGGAAAAACCCACTTTTCTCGGGAACGGCTCTGCAGATTTTTGGCACGAGTGGCGCATTTTGTCCATTAAACTGTCTTTTTTCATGTCCCTTTTACAAATGGGCTGTCAGAACTACTTTGCTCCTGGGAAAAATCCAGCAACGATTTTTTTGGCCATTTTGGAAAAACCCGCTTTTCTCGGGAACGGCTCTGCAGATTTTTGGCACGAATGGCGCATTTTGTCCATTAAAGTGTCTATTTTCATGTCCCTTTTACAAATGGGCTGTCGGAACTACTCTGCTCCTGGGAAATATCCAGCAACGATTTTTTTGGCCATTTTGGAAAAACCCACTTTTCTCGGGAACGGCTCTGCAGATTTTTGGCACGAATGGCGCATTTTGTCCATTAAACTGTCTATTTTCATGTCCCTTTTACAAATAGGCTGTCGGAACTACTTTGCTCCTGGGAAAAATCCAGCAACGATTTTTTTGGCCATTTTGGAAAAACCCACTTTTCTCGGGAACGGCTCTGCAGATTTTTGGCACGAATGGCGCATTTTGTCCATTAAAGTGTCTATTTTCATGTCCCTTTTACAAATGGGCTGTCGGAACTACTCTGCTCCTGGGAAAAATCCAGCAACGATTTTTTTGGCCATTTTGGAAAAACCCACTTTTCTCGGGAACGGCTCTGCAGATTTTTGGCACGAATGGCGCATTTTGTCCATTAAAGTGTCTATTTTCATGTCCCTTTTGCAAATGGGCTGTCGGAACTACTCTGCTCCTGGGAAAAATCCAGCAACGATTTTAGTTCCTTAAATCGAAGTAACATAATGTGAAAATACCCATAAATTTCCCCCACTTTTTCCCGGTTTCTTATACCCAAAATTGACCCTATTTTTTCGACGCTATCTTGGCACACGTCAAAATATAATTTAAAAAAAAATATGGAAAAAAGAGCAGCTGACGAAAAAAGGAGCGCATACGACGCTCAGGTCGGTGGCTTGGAGTCAGTGTAAGATTCTGACTATGTCAACGATAAAAGTAAGAATAATTAAGTATGAACAAAACTCTATTAAATACGAATGTGTATTATTTTTAGGCGACATAATAGTATATGATCCTCCCTTAGACTGCTTACTCGATCAGAGCACAGAAAAACCACTTTTATTCACCAGACGTAGAAGCTGGATATTTGGAAGGTCCGTCGTGCAGCTGGGAGAACTATCATCCAGAAAAATTAAGAAAGCCAATAAATGAAAAATTAAATAATTATAAGCAAACAAAAAAGCCGACATCTTGGTCAAAGTTAGCCGAAGTAAAGACAAAGTGGAATGATGTAAAAGCTAAGCGGGAGATAGATCTAATGGAAGAAGAATACAAGTCGCGTGTGGCCTATTGGGAGGAGAAAAAACTTTTGGAGAAGAAAGAATCTGAGTTCAGAATCAAACTAATGCAGCTAAAATATGAGAAATAAGTACTTAGCAATTAGATAAAAAATTAATAATTTTTTTCGTCGTATGTTTCCGATTTTTGCAAAAATTGGTGCGTTTGTTCAGTTTGGTGCAATAATTTGGTCTGGTGTTATAAGAATATTCAAAAAAAGTATGAAAATGATCAAAAATTATTAGACTCACAATTACGGTATGTAACCGTATTTCGACAACAGAATGCTGAATTCTTTTTAATGAATTTTATTAATTTTTGTTAATGTATGATGAAATCACTGTTTATGTTTGCTAATTTAGTATTTAAATGAATAACTAGTTTTTTTCTTATGTTTATTTATGGAATTACTTTTACGTTTCTTTGCTCAATATACATATCTGTGGTCACAAGCCTTAACCTCTTAAGTCGAGTTAGGACAAATTTGTGTTTTTGTTGAGCGATCGTAAAATGGTCTCCGGAAAAAATTGGAAAGCGGTAAAGACTTGTGCCCCCAGATATAGTTACATATTTTATTTTAATGAATCAATAAAAAAATGTTTTTATATTTATCAATAAGCTTTTTTCTTGTTATATTGGAGGATTCCGCTCTAATGTTTCGATTGTGAGACACATTTAAAACTTCATTTACAAATTTATCCATATGTGGCGGAAGTACTGGTGCTTCCAATTCTCTATGTATGCAACAAATATTGTGTAAAACTCCTGCTGCAACTATAATACTTTGAGCTTTTTTTGAATTCATGCGAATTCCTAAAGACAGCACAGGAAACCTTCGCTTCCACACTCCATAAGAACGTTCAACGCAGTTTCTGGTCCGTATAAGTGACTCATTAAAAATATTTTCTGATGGTGTATTTGGTTTTAATAAGGGTGTAATTACAAAATTTGAATTTTCATAGCCACTGTCTGCAATCACAAGACTTTTTTCCAAATTCTTTAGACTCTAAACGATAACAAATACGTGAGTTCCAATATCTAGAATTCTAAGCTCGCTATCACACAAGGTTTGAACGTTTATTGAGAAAAATCCTTTTCTTTTACGATACAACTCGGCATCATTACCACCTAAATCAATCAGCGACTTGAGTTACACAAAATCAAATGTTTTCCTATATTATCTTACCAGGAGATTCTATCTTTACATGAGTACAGTCCATAGCGGCAATGACAGCTGGAAACTTTGCTAGTAACAAAAATTTTGATTTAATATTGTTTAGCTCAATCATAGTATTTGGAAAGTTAATGTATTCATCCCGAAGCATTGCTATATGATGCGAAACTAGTGTAATATATATGGATACCGTAGATTGTGATAGTCCAAAAAGATCACCATTCATTCGCTGCATACAGCATGTTGCGTAGTACCGTAGAGTCAGCAGTAGCATTTGTTCAGGTAACACGGCATTATTCCTGTTAATGTAAAGCTGCATTAAACTATAAAGGCCGTGTCAGATACAACTTTGTCGCTTTGCGTGACGTTTCTAACTTTGATAGAAAAGTGTAAAGCAAAAGGTATATGACACAATGAAAACTTTGACAATACTCGCGCATTGCTCGTTTACCAAAAAAGTAGTTCATAATTTTGCTATTTATTTATTTATTTTGTTATAAAAATAAAAGTCAATTATGTTATTTTACGATTTATTATAAATAAATAAATGGCACATACATATTTACCTCTTATTAAAACAGATTCAAACGCACGATATGTTTCGTTTGGCAATATAATAAAAGAAAATTATTCCAGCTGGTTGTCAAAGCAAGCAAAAAGATGAGAGTTGCCGAACTTTTCGCTTCACGCTGCGTTAAAAGTGCTTTATGTAGCATGTTTCATATAAGTATGTACATTTCATCTTAGATGTAAAAGCGAATCGGTAACGCAACGCGAAGCAAAAGTTTTATCTGACATGGCATTAAATGTACACATGTATGTCTATATGTATGACTACCAAGTCGTTCTGCTTTGAATTTTGGGGCGTATGCATTCAAGCACTTGCCAAGCCACCTCCTTGCTCAGACGGAATCTATCCCTAAAATCTTTAGCATCGAACATTTGAAAAAAATTTGGACGGTTTCTTAAGTTACGTTGGCGACGCTCAGCAACAATATTACAGATATTGTCAATATCAGCGTCACTTTCAATATCGGACTCCACGTTTTCAATTTCACAATCCATGTCTAAAATTTTTCACAAAAAAAACAACTACAAATAATAATTTACAACGAATCAGCTGTTTTCTAACTATTTGTTAACCAATGACATTTGACTGTTTAACTAATGGTAAACAAAGAGCTGTGAATCAAATATAATTGGTTAAACTATTGCTATTAGCTAACTAATGACTGTGAATTTGGCCCTTAGAAAGGCAAATAATAAATACAAATACTAAATACTAACTAATATTAAACAACATAGTTTACTTAATCAAAAAAAATATTTAATGGATTTTTTGTAATATATCAAGCAAAATTTTTGTCTGGCACAATGAGTACTTTGTTGACGGATATTAAAACAACTGTTTTTTCTTCGCATGTTTCTGCAACTAAATTTGATTTGATTTTTTTATTTATTTTATTTCTCTTTATTATTTTATTTTATTTTTGGTGCCAAACAGCAGAAAAAACTAAATCAAAACAGCAAAAACCCAACTGATAGCTGTCAAAGTAATCAACGTACGTTAAAAGTTGGCCAACTTTCGTACTTTGCGTTGACGGAGACGTACCGAATGTGACTAAAGCTACTTTTACACACTATGTATTTTACAGTGTGCTTGTCAAATTTCCCACTGCAAAATGCATACATGGTGTGTGAAAGCAAAGATAATTTGCTTCCGTAAATGTCAGCCTGCTTTAGAAAGTGTACAAATTTTCAATTAGAGTGTGTTCTATTTTGAACGGACAAAACACCTGACATCAACTGTTTTGCAAGTCAGTAGTTTGTGGCGCCAGGAACATAGTGTTTGTCATTCGGCAAATATATATTAAAATCTATTTATTTATACATATTCTTTAAACAAATAAAATTTGTTATTAATTTAAATACAAATTGAATACAAGAACACAAAACTCTGGCGACAAATAAAAAAAAATTATCACAAAACAAGCTGTGGTAAACTATTATAGGTTATGTCAGATGGAACTTAAAACATAAGTGTGAAAGCAAAAATTATAAACCTCCTGTAAATTGTCAATTTTGACAGACATGCACAATTACAGATGGATTGTCAAGCTGACAAAGCCATTGTAAAATACATAGTGTGTAAAAGTAGCTTTAGCTCATAAGAAAATGCTCCATGAAAAATCGCCCAAAAATAAAAATGAAAAATCGCGCAAAATTTTTCCATACAAATTTTGGGTATCTTTTCATATGAAAAATCGCCCAAAATTTTACACCCAAAAATTCTGGTAATCATCAAAATCGAATATAGAATTTAAAATATTATATTATATTAAATAATTGAAAGTTTCTCTAATGTGTTCCATCTCCATCATTATTTGGCTTCTATAGCACTAAAAGTTTAAAATCTTTCCACCCGGCCAAAGGCCGGCTACACGGGAAGTCGTTGAAAGCACGTACCAAATTAAGCATTCCGAAGGCTGTTAATATTGAAAATTGTCATAAGCGAAGACGAGATTTAACATACCATAGAGTTTAAAATCCTTCCGCCCGCCCGAAGGCCGGCAACACACACAGCCGTCGCAAGCACGTTCCAAATCAAGCATTCCGAAGGCTACTGATATTAAAAAATGTCGTAAGCGAAGCCAATTTTTTATTCCACCTGCACGAAAGATTTTAAACTCTATGGTATGTCAAATCTCGCCTTCGTTTACGATAATTTTCTATATTAGTGAATCTTAGAATGTTTAACTTGTGATACGCTTTCGACGACTTTCCGTGTAGCCGGCCTTTGGCCGGGCGGAATTATTTTAAACTCCATAGTATATCAAATCTCGGCTTCGCTTACGACAATTTTTTAGATTACTTGCCTTTGGAATATTTAATTTGAAATGCGCTTTTGGCGGACGGAAGGACTTTAGACTCTATGTGATATGTAAAATTTTGATCTGCGGTTTCCTTGACGTCTTAAATTTCCGGCCTTCGATAAATGATCATTACTGTATTATATGTTTATAATTATCTAAATTACCCTTGGAGAGCCACACTATAATTTTGGCCGATGGAAAATATTGCCTTTTATTCATACTTTTATTGCAATTCAGTAAGAAACGAAGACTATTTATGATTTTCTGTAAGTTTTCTTAAAAAATCAAATTACTATAACTTTTAATTTCTTTTTTGATGTTTTTTCAATTTTGGGCGATATTTAATTTTTTTTGCGATTTTTAGTTTTTTTGGGTGATTTTTCATTTTTAAGTTTTGGGCGATTTTTCATTTTGAAATTTTGGGCGATTTTTCATTTCTATTTTTGGGCGATTTGGTTTTATGCGATTTTTCATGGAGCCATAAGAAAACATGTATTTTAACTTAGTTGTCAGTTGAAAAAGGCGACGTACATATAAAGTATGACCAAAGACAATAGATTATAAATCTATAGTCTTTGGTATGACGGATTCTATGTTCCTCGGCCTTTAATGACAGTCAGTTGTAAGAGAGTTAACATTGCAAGCAATATCATTAGCACATATTGATGTTAAAAAACATAACAAAGGAATTGTAAATGTGAGTGGACAGCGAAAGTGAATTAGCTCATACATTTCTCTGGTATATAAGCTGTGTAAAACTCATATAAAGACAGACTTTAGTTTTATTATTTTGGTCTTACTTTGCCCTTGCCTGGTGCAATAGATCGGCAAAGCACCAGTGGCAGTCTCTGCCGGTGAGCACCAACTAGAAACCCAACATATTTTTCTTTTACCACATGACGCACCTGGCGGTAGGAACTAAGTCCCCAATGAACTAAGTCCCCAAAATAGAAATGAGCTAAGTCCCCAAAAGTTTTATATAGAGGACAACAACAACGACTTAGTTCAATTTTATTTGATTTTTTGGGGGCCATGTTCATTTTGACATTGGGGTCTTAATTCATAGCGAACTAACTCCCCAATTTTTGGGGACTTAGTTCATATCTGTCTTAGGACCTTAGCCGCCCTAATACTTTTCTTCTCTGGATATGTCGAATAACGGCTTCGGTGAATAAATGTTTTTTGCCTAGCCGGCCTTTGGCGGCAATTAACGATTTTCTCTTCAGGGTATGTCGAATAGTGGCTGCGCTGCGTAAAAGATTTCTGAATTTGTTTTCTAAAGTTAAGATTTTCTGCCTTGCAGCCCTTCGGCCGGGCTTAAAATTTTTTCCCAGTGTTTTGAATACTGGCTTCCCTGGGTAAAGATTATTTGTCTAGGCAGCTTTCGATCTGGCACAAAACTTATCAAGAGGCTAAATTAATAAGTACAGCAGAAAATCGTTAGTAAGCGAAGCCATTATTTGACATACCCAGAGAAGAAAACTCTTCTGGGATAAGGGGAAAATACGTTTACTCGCCGAAGCCATTAAAAAAACCTTTATTCAGCGAAGCCACTATTCGATATACGAGGAGGAGAAAATCATTAACCCCTATTGGGGATTTAGTTCATTTCTGTTTTTAGGACTTAGTTCATTGGGGACTTAGTTCCTACAGCCGACGATCCTGCCCAACAAGGACCATTAGAAAATATTCTCCAAAATTACGATCCTGCAACTGCGGACTTAAATACTCCTTTAAGCCTTTGTATAAACAATTATTAATTTAAGTTGAGATCCTTTTTATTTGCTAAGAAATCCTGCCCAATCAGACCAAAGAGGTTAAAAAATTATATATAATCCTGCCCACTCGGACTACCAATAAGAAATAATTTTGCTGATTGAAATCATATTACGAAAAATTTTGATGGTAATGGTTATACGTACATTACATGGCTCGTTACTATTAAGATGAAGTAATGACAACGATAATAGAAACATTTTGGACAATTTTAATACTGATGATGACGCTTAGGCAAATGACAATACTCCAATTATATCCCAAAACAATGATGACAAAAGAAACGAAAAAAGGATAAAAAAAGCCATTAGCATAAAATTTTAAGTATAATTTCAGTTAATACGTGTATTAACAAAAATTTATTACTTTTCATAAACAAAAATTAATTTATGATATTCTCTTATGAAAATATACATACATGTATTTTCATAGCAAAAAAAAAATTATAATGTTAACAACCAAAGAAAATATTTTTCCAATTATCTCTCTATAAAAAATATACTTAGATACAAATTTTAGACACAATATTTTAAAGGCTATTCAACTTCCCACTAACACACTTATAAAAATATCATATTACAAAAATATCAACAATGCCAAGTCATTCGCTACTTGCAGGTATGCAATAATGTCGAATTGCAAAAATTAAACTAATAAAATTTTTTCGAAATCTCAAAATATTTCTCAACTAAAATACCAACAAAAAAACTAAAGATTTTATTTCATTTCTGTTAATTAAATTTTACAAAAAAAGCTTAATATTTGCTCATAAAAAATATGAAAGACATACATACGTACATTAGGGTGGGTAAAATTCTTCGGATGAGAAAAAAAAGAAAGACGCCTAGCAAAAACGAAAATTTAAGAAAACTACCACAAGAAATTAAGAATCTAAAATCAAAACCTAGCTCCCGCCCAGAGTCATCAAAATTCAAATATTGCATTGGGTAAAAACATTTATAACCAAACTACAAAGTAAAATTTCGGACTCTACCACAGAAAAAACTAAATTTCATTTTCTGTAAAGGAATTCAATGAAATAGTAAATATTTTGTCTAGGAACGAACGGACCTACAATCAAATTTTTAAATATAGACAAAAATATCTCAACAATTTCCTTGAAAAAACGCTGTTTTTTTCATTGACAAATTGTTTAAATCTATAAAACAATTTGTCTAAAAATATTTACGAATTGTAGACAAACGAATTTACTAAATCAAACAAAAATGTTTAATGGATTTTCTGAAAAATATCAAGCAATATTTTTGAATTTATAAAACAATTAGTCTAAAAATACTAGCAAATATTAAGCAGAATAGTTTAATCAAACAAAAATATTTACTGTATTTTTTTGTAGTATATCAAACATAATTTTTGTCTGGATCATCATCATTATCATCCATGAAACATTTATGAAATTTCACCTTGTTAAATGTGTTCAAGTCTGAATGTTTATCTAAAGACAAAAAAAATGAATAAGATTTAGCAACGACATTAAAGAACTGATTCACTCAAAAATCTTCAGTAAACAAACTTGGTACAATCGCAATCCTTTTGCTATCATTGTTGTTGTTGTTATTTGTGTGTATGTCTTCATCGGAGTTGTTTCTTACGACACAGTTTTATTTTTGTTTTTGGTGTTTGCGTCCTAAATAAAAGTCAAACAAACACTTCATTGATTATGTAAAGAATATTTACTGAAAATGAAATTTATTTTTAGACAAAGTTTTGTTTGAAAATTTTTTGGTGATAATATTTTCTGTGACCCCTCCGATTTTGATAAAATATTGTACTAATAATACCTCTGGCATAACTACCAATAATTCAAAACTTTGACTCACTAAACATTTTGGTTCGCGAAAAATAGTACATTTTTGTTGAATTTTCTCATTTCTAAGTCGCTACATTTCTCGAAGCAGAGTGTATAGTGTGTCTCGATTTTTGCATTAATGATAGTTATGTATCTCGGCGGGAGCTAGGTTTTGATTTTAGCCCCCTAGTTTCTTAGGCTAATTTTCTTCGAATTTAGCGTAGATTTCGTTTTTGCTAGACGCCTTTTCACCCGATCAATTGACCCACCCTAATGTACATACGTTAAACAAAATTGATTTAAAAGCAATAAATATAAATTTGTAGAATTTAAGTAAGAATGATATTAATATGGGGCATTATTTTTGAAGCGGACAACATAAACATTTTTTTTTTCCGAAATTCATGGATATTTGTCATAAGTATAGTTTATTTACCGAGTTATGGGGTGGGAAAGTGTTGCAGTTTTTGAAAAAAATTTTAATTATTCTTACGAAACTAGAAAAAATAAAACCAAAAAATTTAAATTAGTGATGCTTACAAGAAATCGTCAGATCTTAAAAAAAACAGTTAATTAGAAAAGTTTTTTCATGATCAAAACCGGAAATGACTAATTGAAATTAAAAATTTTCTAATTTTTATTTTTTTACCAAAATTACCTAAGGGTGTCCTCATTATACTATAAGAGTTTAATAATGGGATCTCCATAAGTTTAAAAGTTATGCAAAAATCCCTATTCATAGGCATTTCCGTCTAAAAACATCACCGTAAGGAAAAGAATAACAGATTTGCTCAAATCCCTACATGTAGATTTTTAAAAATGCTTGTTTTTTTAAGGTTCCGTACAATAAAAGTGTAAAGACACTATATTATTTTCGCTATGCTGCACAGTGTAGCATACGCGGCCAAAAATCAACAAATTTAACAGCTTATTTCCAAAAGTTTTTCCGCATTTTATAGAAAACATTTTGATTAAAATAAATCAAAAAGATTTTTTAAATTTATTTTTAAAAAAGTTATACTTGCGCAGTGATTTGTTTTTTCAGTATGTGTTGACTTCAACAAATATGTAGAAATTTAGGCATATTTAAATGGGTTAATAAGAACGTATATTTTCTTTAAGAAATTTATTAGACTTGTGCGGCTCCTGAACGAACTAGTTCAATTGAATCATTCATTCAATTGTGCGAAATGAAACGCTCACTTTACTGAGCGTTTTGAGCTTAGTGAATGATATAAGGCGAATTTAAGGTGAATTTTTTCATATTTCTTTCTTTCTTGTGTCTGCTGTTTCATAGTTCACGGCGAACTAAAAATAGTGGTGCCATTTCCGAATTTGCCTTGAAACATATTCAATACCAGGGTTATCAGATGTGGCGATTTCTCGCCAAGCGTGGCGATTTTTAAAATCCTTTGGCGTCGTAATTTTCGCTTTCGCGACATGTCGATATTTTGGCGATTTATAAAGTAGTTGACGATCTTGTTGGCTATTTTTGATGAGCCATAAATTTTTTTGAGAAACTTAGTCAGTATGAAAAAATAACATTGTATTTACTCTTGTAGTTTTATGTATGAATTTTTATACATTCATATGCGTGTATGCGAACAAAATGTATTGAAAGAATATTTTCAACACATCAAAGCTCATCTGCAAAATAGAATGCAATTTGAACATCTGGAAACGTTATTACGAGTTGTAAAATATATGAACGTAAATAACACTTTGTTGCACTTCTTCTGCACCTTCTCAAGAAATGCTGAACCAATTTAATTACCCTACTCTTGATGCTGAAGTGTATACTGTTCTTAATATGTAATAATATAAAAGTTTTTTGAGTTTACTCCTTAACAATAGCTTTTATATTAGCAGTAAAATCATGAATCATAAAACTAAATATGTAGTCAAAATTCTAAGGTACTTCATAAAGCCCTAGAAAACTAAAATTTAATACATAAGATAGGAATACGCATATAAACCAAGGAAAAATTAAGAAAGCGGAAACTTTCCTCCTAGCAGACTGAAATTTGTTTTAGAGACTACAAGTTGCATATTATAGATGTAAAAAGGATGAATATCTGTAAAAATATTATATAGAAAACGTACTTCCTAAAGCCTTACATGACTGAAATTCAGTATATAGGATAGAAATTGAACACTAAATACGTAAAAATTAAGAAATCAAACCGCTCCAACACTCCTATAAGGTGGTGCGAATTATCGCTGATTTCCTCCTTAAATATCTTAAATATCTTGGCGATTTCTCGCCAAGCGTGGCGATTTTTAAAATCCTTTGGCGTCGTAATTTTCGCTTTCGCGACATGTCGATATTTTGGCGATTTATAAAGTAGTTGACGATCTTGTTGGCTATTTTTGATGAGCCATAAATTTTTTTGAGAAACTTAGTCAGTATGAAAAAATAACATTGTATTTACTCTTGTAGTTTTATGTATGAATTTTTATACATTCATATGCGTGTATGCGAACAAAATGTATTGAAAGAATATTTTCAACACATCAAAGCTCATCTGCAAAATAGAATGCAATTTGAACATCTGGAAACGTTATTACGAGTTGTAAAATATATGAACGTAAATAACACTTTGTTGCACTTCTTCTGCACCTTCTCAAGAAATGCTGAACCAATTTAATTACCCTACTCTTGATGCTGAAGTGTATACTGTTCTTAATATGTAATAATATAAAAGTTTTTTGAGTTTACTCCTTAACAATAGCTTTTATATTAGCAGTAAAATCATGAATCATAAAACTAAATATGTAGTCAAAATTCTAAGGTACTTCATAAAGCCCTAGAAAACTAAAATTTAATACATAAGATAGGAATACGCATATAAACCAAGGAAAAATTAAGAAAGCGGAAACTTTCCTCCTAGCAGACTGAAATTTGTTTTAGAGACTACAAGTTGCATATTATAGATGTAAAAAGGATGAATATCTGTAAAAATATTATATAGAAAACGTACTTCCTAAAGCCTTACATGACTGAAATTCAGTATATAGGATAGAAATTGAACACTAAATACGTAAAAATTAAGAAATCAAACCGCTCCAACACTCCTATAAGGTGGTGCGAATTATCGCTGATTTCCTCCTTAAATATCTGCTCATCTGATATCAGAATTTAGCCTCTGTATATTTTTTTAGTATTACATTTTTGCATAAAAATCATTTTTGCATAAAAATTAAACAAAATAAACATTTTGGCGATATTTTGCTGTATATGGCGAATTTTAGCGATTCGGACTAAATTTATTTTTTAATATTTATAAAAATTATTTTTCAAATTAAAAAAAAATGTTATATTATTGCCAAAAACTAAGGAAAATCCAATTTGGCGATTTTTGACATTGAATTTGGCGAAAAGGGTCAAAATAAATCTTACAACCCTGTTCAATACAAAAACCATGGACCGAATATGTTCTTAGAATATAACCAACACATTCAAAAACCTAATTCACATACATTTTGAAGAAAATCAACCTTATTGCGAATGTCAACGTCGCCAAAAATGACGTGGACGGTTCAATAATGGCATTGCCGTTGTCAATATTGCCGGATTTCGATAACAATTGACAGCTGCTTCGCATTTTAATAGGCGACTTAAAGACAACATTGTGTTAAATTGGCTCTGGTTTTGTCGACACAGTTTTTGGCAACGACTCGATAGGAAGTTTTAGCTGTCACGGTTATTTATTTGAAAAAGTATTTAAAATAGAAAAAAATTAAAATATCAACCAACAAACAATCTAAGGAATTAATTCAGCGGCTTGAAAGTAAACCAAGCCTAGCAAAAGGATTTTATAGGAGCAGAACTCCTAATAATTTTAAGAAAGAATTGGAATAAATTGCGACGAAATTAAATCTATTGGACAACTAATTAGACATAGCGATGGTTGGCAAACGGTAAGTACCAGAAAATGTATCGTCATATAAAATGCAAAAGCAGCAACCTATCATAATTTTTAAAAATGTTTTAGGAAATATAGGGAACTTAATAAAAAGGAAAGTATTTTGAATATAAAAATGGGTAGTATCATTAATAAAGTCTGAATGTTGAAAAAACATAATCACAATAGTTTTTATTAAGGTTTTAAAAATTGATGATTGGCACTATTACATTTTATATGACGATATGCATCTAGCGAACGCTCCACAATCTTTGTGGATGACGGGGATGCCCGTTAACTTCCACTTATTCTATTCGAGTGGAAGAAGCCACTTCTAGAAATGCATTACATATTTGAGAAACACAATCCCACCCAAAAGGATGTTTTTAATGCAGAAAAGAAAATGATGGAAAGTGAAGAAAAGAAAATTATGGAAAGTGAAGAAAAGAAAATGATGGAAAGATAACACTAAGGAGAAGAACTTTTCAAAAGAGAAGAAGCCTTTATTTGTTTGCTTCATCTTAAAACTTTCACTTGAATAACACATTAAAAAATTTGAATAAACCAAGGCAATAAACAAATTGAACAAACGTCAAAATGATAGCGATGATAACAAGTCAACGTCAACACAATACTGTTAGTAAATGCCGATTTGGCATTGAAGTGACAACGACGACATATCGAATAGACAGCGACGAATGTATTCTGTTGACGTTGACATTCACAATAAGGGTGAATATATTTTTTTTAGTAAACATTACATTCTTTTAGCACAATGGAAACTTTTTTTTGCTCCCTATTCTAAAGTCCATTTCTTATTTATATAATATTTATTTACTTTCTTTCACAATTTCATAAACTTTTGAATTACTTCTTGTCATTCTCAGTATTAGATATCAAAACAAAAAAAAAACAAATTGTGTCTTCTATCTAAATATTATAAATATACGAAAAAGTCACCAGGTTGCACCCAAGCCATATTGTGGGTGGCTGTGCTGTCAATTTGACTTGTTATGAATTTATTATTTGACATATTGTCATAATTTTATTTTAAATCAAATTTATTTGCTATGTTTAAGCATTGTCTATATGCATTTCATTGGTGCTTTACCAAATCGTCAGTAGACTTCAAACACAATTTGAGCAGTTACAAACCCTTTACCTTATGTGCAGAATTTCAAAAACCATTCTAGAATTTTTTCAGAACTAGTTTAATATCAAAGAAGTATGTTTAGCCTGTTTTCTTATTTTTATATGTATGTATTTTTAAAGTTTTTTTTCTTTTGCAAGTCATTCGATTACACTAGTTCACAAATTTTCAACTTTTTGCGGTCACCTCAAAAATGAAATGTTTTCTGAGGTAATTTGGGGCCACTGAACACGAATATGGTATTCATTTATTTTTTTAAGAACAATTTTCGAGATATTCGCGAAAAACTTGTTTTTTTTGCAGTTTATAAAGCTATTTTATAAAATCTGGAGCATAGATGATCAAAAATAAAAATGAGATGTATTAGCGCTCGCTCTCGCAACCCTAACTCCCAGCAAACATATTGGCAAACTCTTTACAATTTATTTTTTAAATTTCATAATGATATGAATAAAAATGTCTTTTCAAAACGTTTTCATTTCCAGCCTTAAATATTTTGTAGCATAAAACGCATTGAATGTTATGAAAAGCATCATTAATCATAAAATACCGTTCACATCTCATTTCGTAGACGTGTAGCTTTTATTTTGTTTACTTTGTTTTTTGTGTGTTCAATTGTAATTGAATCGTGTGTGTTTACTGTGCTTTGTTCAACAAAAACCAACAACAATGTTTAATAAATTCCTGAAAAAAAATGACGATACTCCGACGCAACGATGAATGAATGAGTTTTTAAAAGAGCGTAACAAATGTGTATGAATTTTTTTCAAACAATTGTTGTATGGGCTGAACATCACTGATCTGGAGTACTGTTTACTTGCATTGAGCAAATTTGGCATTGTTGCATAGATATGTTTTTCCTCTTTCAGCCCATATTCAAAATGTGCTGATCGGATCAAAATTCAATGAGTTACAGGTCTTAAGATTTGAAAAAAACTTAACTTTTTCCACGTTTTTTTTTAAATTTAGGTCGCTCCACTAAGGCAAAATTAATTTTTTTAAAATTTATTTTAGAACCACATCTTAAAGAAAATTTTGTTACATCGGACCAAATATGAGAAAGCTACAATATGTTTAGTGAACACATCAAAATTTTAATTTTCATTCGTTGGTCCTCAGCTCAGTACGAGTTTTTGCTTATATACTATTACTTTTACTCGTTTGAAAAAGAAAGGTCGACATATCGCATATCAAAGTTACCAAAATTATGTGTAGTTTTCAACACTGCATTGAGATTTTTATAATTAAAATTTATATGGAAGAATTACGGCAAAACAAGTGGAAAAATGGTGATATGTGGTGTTTTGTGCATGTTAAATTTTTTCTTAATGCTATAAAATCGTTCATTATTGCTATTTTCCAATGAAATTTTGCAGTTATATAGAAATTTATCTGAAAACTATGATTTGTTTCTGACAATCATTCGAATTTCGAAGAAAGCTCCAATAAATCTAAGAAATAGGTCGATTTCAAAAGGGTGCATGCGCACCAAAAATTGTAAATTCGATTAAGTTGTTTTTCTAAAATCATGTCTGCGAAGACACATTTTAGACGTGTATATAATAATTATTTGATCCTTTATTTTTCTTATACTCATACTCCATACAAAATGTTTTTTTTTATTAAAATTCAAAATCGGATGTTTTCAATAAATCTGTTGTAACTTTCTAAATTTCTGTCCGATGTTAACAATTTTACTTTTTGTACGTTGGGAACAAAATTTTATTTAAGATATGTGTCAAAACAAAAATTAAAAATTTTTTGTTTGTTTTAATGGAGGATTTCAAAATGGTGAATTTTGAAAAAACGCAAGAAATAAAATTTTTTCAAATATAAAAGCTTGTAATTCGGTGAGTTTTTATCTGATCAACACAGTATAAATATGAACTGAAAGAGGAAAAATATATCTATGCAACAATGCCAAATTTGCTCAATTCAAGTAAACAGTACTCAAGATTTTTGGAAATATCTTTACAAACTGCAAAAAAACTAGTTTTTCGCGAATATCTCGAAAACGATTCTTAAGAAAAATAAATTAATGCCATATTCGTGTTCAGCAGCCCCAATTTAGCTTAAAAAACATCTAATTTTTGAGGCGCATTTTTTTTTTGTGAACCAGTGTTATCTAAAGAAAATAATTTGTCACAGAAAGCTCTACTACTTGTGGATAATTGTTCTGCTTATGTATCAAGGCTCAAAGAAATCCAATTGTACTCGAAGCCCTCAAAATAAACGTAGATCTCTTGTCAGAAATGATGCTAAACCATTTCATTAGTCTAAATAAAGTCAAACAATGGAATGAAGATGCTATCTGTGATGAATCTGATGCTGAAGAGAGTGATAATAGAGCGTTGAGAGTGGTATGCAGTTCTGCCTGAATTTCAGGTTCAAAATTTTGCATTTATTTCTACACGGAAAAATAGTTGTGTAGAGAAATTTGATTTCATTCCCGCAAATTCACTTAAATTTATTAGTTTTAACGTGCAAAACATAAAAAATTATTCACAACACCACAAAGAAAAATGTCAAAAATTTCGTGAGCAAACAATTGTCTGAACATTAGTTTTTGTTTCAGTTTCACTAAAGGCCATTTCACATTGTAATACAAGCTTTGAGATTTTTATTAGATTTTGTAAGACGAAAATCAAATCAAAATCAGTCTAACTGTCAAAAAATCTTAAAGAAAATTTTCTCATTACATTTTGTTTTTACACTATCACATTCCAAATAAAACATAACATAAATAATTTGCAAGAACTCACATTTTGTTCGTTCTTCTTTTTCTTTATTTATGTCGGCAAACAAATACACAACTGTTTTTGTTATTCCTATGTTTGTTTGTGCAAAAACAACCCTGATAAAATGAAAAATGTGATTGTTTAGAAAATTTCCTAAAAATGACGAATACCATAATACTAAAATACCAACAAAAAAACTAAAGATTTTATACCAACAAAAAAACTAAAGATTTTATTTAATTTCTGTTAATTAAATTTTACAAAAAAGCTTAATATTTGATCATAAAAATATGAAAGACATACATACGTACATCAGGGTGGGTAAAATTCTTCGGATGAGAAAAAAAGAAAGACGTCTAGCAAAAATGAAATTTTAAGAAAACTACCACAAGAAATTAAGAATCTAAAATCAAAACCTAGCTCTCGCCCAGAGTCATCAAAATTCAAATATTGCATTGGGTAAAAACATTTATAACCAAACTACAAAGTAAAATTTCGAACTCTACCACAGAAAAAACTAAATTTCATTTTCTGTAAAGGAATTCAATGAAATAGTAAATATTTTGTCTAGGAACGAACGGACCTACAATCAAATTTTTAAATATAGACAAAAATATCTCGACAATTTCATTGAAAAAACGCTGTTTTTTTCATTGACAAATTGTTTAAATCTATAAAACAATTTGTCTAAAAATATTTACGAATTGTAGACAAACGAATTTACTAAATCAAACAAAAATGTTTAATAGATTTTCTGAAAAATATCAAGCAATATTTTTTAATTTATAAAACAATTAGTCTAAAAATACTAGCAAATATTAAGCAAAATAGTTTAATCAAACAAAAATATTTACTGTAATTTTTTGTAGTATATCAAACAAAATTTTTGTCTGGATAATCATAATTATCATCCATGAAACATTTATGAAATTTCACCTTGTTAAATGTGTTCAAGTCTGAATGTTTATCTAGACTAAAAAAATGAATGAGAATTAAGCAACGACATTAAAGAACTGATTCACTCAAAAATCTTCAGTAAACAAACTTGGTACAATCGCAATCCTTTTGCTATCATTGTTGTTGTTGTTATTTGTGTGTATGTTGTCATCGGAGTTGTTTTTTACGACACAGTTTTCTTTTTGTTTTTTTTTTGTTTTTGGTGTTTGCGTAATAAATAAAAGTCAAACAAACACTTCATTGATTATGTAAAGAATATTTACTGAAAACCAAACTTACCAAACTTTCCCCCATCACCCCTCCCCCTTTAATGAAAAAAAAAAATTATGGGACCAAACTGCAAGCCGCAAGCAAACCATTTCAAACCAAAAAATAATTTTATAAATCGGTCGACAAATTACAGAGAAATGCGTTGGGGACCAACCTTCCCCCCATCACCCCTCCCAACTTAGTGAAAAAAAGTATGAGACCAAACTGCAGGCAAAACCTTTCAAGAAAGAAAAATAATTTTGAAAATCGGTTCACAAATAATTGGTTCAAATAATGGGGGTGGCGTAATTCCTCTATCGATTTGGGGAAAAATTATTAAACCTAACTGCAAGCAACCCCCTTCAAAATAAACAACAAAATTTTAAAATCGGTTGAAAAATGTCACAGTAGTGCGAGGGAGACCAAATTCCCCCACCCCCACCACACCCATTTCAAAAAAACATTATGGGAGCCAACTGCAAGCAAAACCTTTAAAAACAAATTTTATAATCGGAATTTTGAAAATGGAGTTACGGAATGGTGGGGAAGGGGGTGGGTTACTTCCCCACCGTTTTTGGAAAAAATTATGGAACATAACTGCAAGCAAACTCCTTCAAAATAAAAAAAATTAAAATCGGTTGACAAATGACAGAGTTATGCGGGGGGACCGAATTCTCCCCACCTCCGCCCCATCCCACTCATTTTCAGAAAAAAACTTATGGCAAGCAAAACCTTTCAAACAAAAAAGACAATTTCAAAATCGGTGCACAAATGACAGAGTTAAGCATTGGGGAGGGGGAGGGTGTTTGGGGGTCAAATATACCCACCGATTTTGGGAAACAAATTATTGGACCTAACTGCAAGCAAATCTTTTTAAAATATAAATTATTTTGAAAATCGGTTGACAAATGACAGAGTTATGCGTAGGGGGAGGGTTCGACCCATTCTATCCCCTCCCGGTCCAAAATCCGGGCAACAAATATGGTCTATAATAATTACGGGCCAAATATCTATCTGTGTAGCGAATCTCATTTAAATCCGTTTAGACGTGATGCCGTAACAAACGACAGAGTTATGTGTATGGAGATGTTGTGACCTATTTTATCCCCTCCCAGTTCAATATCCGGGAAATAAATATAGCCTATATTAATTGTGGGCCAAATATCTATCTATGTACTAAATTTCATATAAATCGGTTCAGCCGTTTAGGCGTGATGCCGCAACAAAAATGTACTGTTCACAAAGGGGGTGGTGGTTTCAAAAACCCCATTGAATTTAAAAAAAAAATTATAGGCCCTAAAGGAAAGCAAACCCTTTCAAACCAATAAAGAACTTTCAAAATCGGTTGACAAATGACAGAGTTATGCGTAGGGGGAGGTTTTGATCCATTTTATACCTCCCGGTCCGAAATTCGGGAAACAAATGCAGTCTATTTTTATTGTGGCCCAAATATCTATCTGTGTATTTAATTTCATTTGAATCGGTTTAGCCGTTTAGGCGTGATGCCGTAACAAATGACAAATACCAGAGTTATGTGTAGGGGGATGCTTTGACCCATTTATCCCCTCCCGGTCCAAAATCCGAGAAACATGTATTGCCTATATTAATTGTGGGCCACATATCTATCTGTTTATCAAATTTCATTTAAATTAGGGATGTAACGAATACCGATACCGATATATCGGCGATATTTCATATTTTCCGATACATCGGTATCGGCGATATTTTACTGTCGATACGACGATACTTTAAAAAATTTTTCAGTTTTTTTTAAACAAATTATTTATATTTTTGTTAATTTTACCAAGAACTAAATTCATTTCGTTATTTTTTAAATCTTATTAATATCAATTTTAAAAATTAATAATATTTTACGCTGCTATTTTGCAAAAACAATAATTTATTTATTGTTAATTTTACCATGAACTCAAATTCAATTCGTTGTTTTTTAAATCTTATTCCCAGCAAAAAAAGACATTATAAAGAAATCATGAAAATGTAGCAGTCGCGATCCGGAAATATTGCGAATTTGGATAATTTCTAATTAGTTGCACATTTGCTTGTCATTGCAAGAAGTTCTCTTTTTCCATTACCAATCACCGAATTTGAAGTGATGTTAGGACAAATTTCTTTTTCGGTGTTCTAGTTATAATGATTCCTCAAATAATTCTGGAAAAAAAGCCGACTTCAGTATAAAGAGTATATACTTGATGGCCTTCCATATAAACAATTTTGAAAATCGGTAAGCCAATGGAGGAATTGTGCTCTAATAAATATTTTGGGTGGAGGCGTGGAAGACTTGCCCCACAGATTTTCGTAAAAAAATTATGCGACCAAACTCTAGGCAAACCATTCCAAACAAAAAATAAATTTTGGAATTCGGCCCATAAATGGAGGAGCTATGCGATAATCAATATTTCTGGGGGCAGGGGAAATCCCGCACAGATTTTGGAGAACAATTATGGTACCAACCTAAAGGGGGCTTGCAGCAAATTTCACAACTGATTTTCGAAAAAAAAACTGTAGTCAAACCCTTTCAAATAAAAAAACAATTTTGATAATCGGTTCCCAATGACAAAGTTATACATGGTTCCCCCTCCCATTTTCGAAAAGAATTATGGGGCCAAACTACTAGCGAACCCTTGCAAACAACACAAGAATTTTGAAAAGCTGTTCACAAATGACATGTTATGGATTGGTGGGGAGGGGGAGCAAACTTGCTTCTCCAATTTTCGACAAAAAAAAAAATTGGGACCAGTTTTTGTCAAACCCTTTCAAACAAAACAAGAATTTTGAAAATCGGTTCACAAATGACAGCATGGGGGGAGCGAATTTCCCCCTCCGATTTTCAAAAAAAATTATGGGACCAACCTGCAGGCAAACCTTTCCAGCAAAAAAATAATTTTTAAAATCGCTTCACAAATGACAGAGTTATGCGTGTAAAAACATAAAAAAGTAAAAAAAAATATACACACGAATTGATAACCTTCTTCTTTTTGGAAGTCGGTTAAAAAAGGATGAAAAATTACCCATTTTCAGAACTTGTTTCTTTTTATGCGAATTTAAACACAAAACTGCGTTTTCATGTAAATTTAAGTGAATAAATATAAACTTTTAGCAGACTTTTAATAATTAAGCTAATAAGTTATTTAGAAGAATATTAGTTGATAAATGTCCTTTAAAAAATCGATTTTTTAAAAAGCATGGCGAATATTTTTTAAAATTATAAAGTAATTACAAATTTGTACTGGCTTTTCTACTAATTATCTGCATATTTTTAATATAGATTCTTTGAAAGCAATGAAAATTTAGTTGCTTAAAAATTACTTCCAATTTTATATACTGTATTAATATCTATTTTAAATATTAATAATCTCTTACACTGTAATGTTGCATAATAAAAAAATTACCCTTCTTGAGTTTTGTTAATCTAAACTTGAACTCAATTTCAATATTCGTATCGGTATCGGAATCGGTATCGGCGATATTTATTTTTAAGTATCGGAATCGGTATCGGATCGGAAAAACGGCGTATCGTTACATCCCTAATTTAAATCGGTTCAGCCGTTTAGGCATGATGCCGTAACAAAAATCTGCAAACAAACAAACATACACCTCATTTTTAGGGTTCCGATACACCAAAAGTGTAAATGAACCCTATTGTTTTCGCTACGCTGTCCGTCCGTATGTCTGTCACAGGCTGTTTTTATATAATATATGGATATGGATAAAACGCAAGAAGCACTAACTAACAACAAATTTAAATCGGCTTTTTAATAAATTGCGATGTATTTGACCAACACACACAATTACTATAATAAATATTATTTAAAAAAAAAACTAAAAAACACGTTTTTATAGAAAATCCAATTAAAAATAGAAAATAAATATTAATAAATTTGAATTAGGAATAGTGTAAAATAAAATATATTTTATTGTAAATAAATTTGAATTAGGAATAGGTAAAAAAAAATTATTGTATTGTAAAAAAAGCGTGGGGTGCTTTTTAAGATACCAAAAGATAATCCTTTTACTCATATCTGTCAATAAAATATTTATAACTATTGACACCATGCACCCACTCTTTTTTTACAATAAAATACATTTTTTTACACTATTCCTAATTCAAGTTTATTAAAATTTATTCACAATAAAATAAATTTTTTTACCTATTCCAAATTTAAATTTATTAAAATTTATTTTCTATTTTTTAGTTGGATTTTCTATAAAAGCGTGTTTTTTAGTTTTTTTTCATATAATATTTATTTTTCTTTTTTAGTGATTATTTGATATTTACAATAAAATGAATTTTTTTACACTATTCCTAATTCAAATTTATTAAAATTTATTTTCTATCTTTTAGTTGGATTTTCTATAAAAGCGTGTTTCTAGTTTTTTTTTATATACTATTTATTTTAGGTTAAGCGATTTTTTTCGATTTTTAGCGTTATTTAAATAGGATTTCAAGATGTTTCGTTGCTCTCTTTAGAACACCCTTTAATTTTTAGCTGTCATATTTTTGTTTTTGCAGCGGCCAAAATTTTACATATGCTGTGAAAATTTCAGATCCGTAGCTCTTACAGTTCTTGAGAAAACAGCCTGTGTCTGTTTAACACATTAATGTTTCAACATGTTTCCTTTCTAGCTTCAGAGCACCCTTTAATTTTTCACTGTCATTAATTTGTTGTTGTAGCGGCCAAAGTTGTACATATTCTGTGAAAATTTCAGGTCCGTAGCTCTTACAGTTCTTGAGAAAACATCCTGTATCTGTATAATACAAAAGGATTTCAATATGTTTCGTTGCTCGCCTTAGAACACCCTTTAATTTTTATTTGTCATATACTTTCTGTTGTTGTCGCCAAATGTTTACATATTTTGTTAAAATTTCAGATCCGTAGCTTTTATAGTTCTCGAGAAAACAGCCTGTGTCTGCATAATGCAGCAGGATTTCAACATATCTCGTTGCTCGCTTTAGAACACCCTTTAATTCTCATTTGTCGTATATTTGCTGTTGTTGCCGATAAATGCTTACATATATTGTTAAAATTTCAGATCCGAAGCTTTTACAGTTATTGAGAAAATAGCCTATGTCTGTATAATACAATAGGATTTCAACATCTTTCGTCACTCGATTTCGAACACCCTTTAAAATTTATCTGTCATATATTTGTTGTTGTAGCGGTAAAAGTTTTACATATTCTTTGAACATTTCAAGTCCGTAGCTCTTACGGTTCTCGAGAAAACAGCCTGTGACAGACAGACGGACGGACATCCTGATTATTCTAGTAAGGATAACTGGTCAAACTGTTTAAAATATGGAACTGACATCGGTCTTTGAAAAGTACGCCAAATTTCGAGTTAATCCGACGTTTCGAAGGAGGTCAAAATCATGTTCAAAGTTTCTGTTGCATACTAACATACGTATAATAAACACGTATTAAAGATCAGACTTTCCCGAACAAAATTAGGGATATAGGGCGTGTGTCAAATGGTAGAAAAGTACTGTGGTAAAAAATGTTTGCCTGTGGAGAAAAACTTTCATGTTTCTGCTGTGCCTAATGAAATCTTTTTTGACAATATAAAATTTTGACGTCTGTAAGAACATTCATGTTTCAGCTGTGTGAAATGATACCTTTTTTGACAATATAAAATTTTACGGCGGCGAAGAAAAAAAATTTTCTACAAGCTGCCGACTACTAACAAATTTTTAAAAGAACATTTTTATCAGTGATGCCATTAGGATACGAAAGATACATTTTTCGTATATTTTGATGAATTTAGGTACCATGTATAATCCTGACATTTTTCGTATCTTTTGAATCTATACGCAAAATTTCAAGAAATAAAATATTATACTTTCCGTCTCTGACAAAGTTTTTTAAAGTTATTATTTCGTTATGAATACTAAAAATCGCCTTTAGTCGTATATTAATTTTTACAAAAATTAATTTGTTTTGACAACATCCAAAGATAGTTACATATAATTAATTTTAAAGTTTGCTTACTGTATTTATAAAAATTATATACCTAATATTTATGACTTAAATAAATATAAAAATGAATTTATATGATATCATTTTCTTTACAATATTCATTAAATATGAAATAAAAATGTTATGTTAATATATCAACCCCTTTGCGCGAAATGATCGTAAGCGACATTTTGTAAACATTTTTTTTATTGAAATCAAAATTTTATGAGGATACATACCCATAGCTTGAAATCGTAAAAGTATCAAAATTTTTGATAACTTTTGAAATACAGGCTATAAAATTTTTTCGTTAGCGACAGTTTATGAATATAAATCATGTTTAAATACAATAAAAACCCCTCCTCCTGAAAAATTAAATTTTTGTCGCCTACGATCATTTGGCGGTAAGGGGTCGATATGTTAAACGTTAAAAACGGATTTTGAAAATTTTTTCACAATGTATCTTTTTGGGAAAAATGTATCTTTTTGGAAACTAAAATGTATCTCTGCTGTAGCGAACAATTTTATAATATGATTAGGGTTCCACTTTTTTTTGCCAATTAAAGTACATTGGTTATTAAAGGTTAAGAAAAAAAGTACACATTATAAAAATAATGTACAATTTATTTCATTTTTATATTTTATATTTGAAACCGTATTTTTTATTCCTTTTCCCAAGTTTTATCAAATAATGATCATTTTTAAATAATTGCACAGCTCTTTACAGTCTATATTTAAATTAGAGTACATAATTAATTAATTTTTTATCAGATTCAGGGACGCTTTGGTTATTTCGTCTCGCCATTTGCTCTTCATTATAGAAAAAAAATCTCTCTGTATAATGCTGACGTGGCAGGAATAGAAAGTAAAAGTGAAATTACTATATAAAAATTTGATAATTTATCATCAATCTTATTAAATACTTGCTAATATTTACTTACAGTAGATAATTCCGCAAAATCTTTAGAACTGTATATCTGATCATAAAGTTTGTTCAATAACCAGAGTACGAAAAAACTCAGCGGAGCGCCGCTCTTTTTGCGCTTTACGCAAGAGCGGAGCCAATATATTATTGCGCTTGCGCGGCGCCAATATTTTCGCGCTGCGCATAAAAGGAGCAAGCGCAAAAAGGAGCATTTTTCTTTGCGCTGCGCTTTTTGTTTGCGCAATGCTCAAAGAGCATGAAATGCGCATTGCGCATTTGCAGTAGTATAAAATTTTAAAAAAGCAGCTGGAGATATTTCCATGGATTTTATTACATGCCATCGTATTTTTTTTAGATCACCGTATAGCACTTCCGGCTTAGGGGCTGGACCGGGAATTGGGTCTGTAGTGCAGTTCATATTTCCGATTCCGGTTTGGACCGGAAGTAGGGTCGGTAGTGCAGTTCACACTTCCGGTTTCGGTGATGAACCCGAAGTTGAGTCGGTAGTGCGGTTCATATTTCCGGTTCCGGTCTGGTAGTTTGACCCATCTAAGGGCACCAGATTTGTATGGGATCAAGAATAAAAATGAAAGAAGAACGATATAATGCTACAAATCCAAATTTCTTAAAATTTCGTCACTACGAAAGATGTATGTATTTTGCAGCACTGAATAAACTCAAACTAACCACTGTTGCCATAAAAAAGAGCCAGCGCAATGCGCTGCTCAATATGCGCAGCGTAAAGCGCTAGACAAAAATAATAAATGCGCATTGCGCAAAGAGCGGCGCTAATAAATCGAATGCGCTTGCGCTGCGCTAACCAACTGCTCCTTTTTTTTCGCTCCGCTCCTTGAGCTTGTGCGCATTTTTAATACGCTTGTAAGAAATGCGCAATGCGTAATGAGCAAAAGGAGTGCGCAAATCCGAACTCTGTTAATAACGCAATTTTTCCACAAACATCAACATTGCTTTTTAAATTTATAATGCTAATTGTAAATAACAAGTTTGTATTTTTAAAATCAAACCATTTATTCAGGTACCTTAAAGCTTTACCAATAAATAATAAAAAATTTGGGTTAATTTCGCTAGTCAGTTCCGCTGAAGACAACAGTTTAATTTTTTTGGCTGATGGCGTTTGACTACAAGCCCCGAGGTCTTAAGTTTAAAAGTAGTTTCAGGCAAGGCAACAACATTACACTGCTTTACAAGAAAAATGTGGAACGTTTCTAAGGCATTTTTTAGAGTGATTAGGATAAGCTTAACACGAAAAACTAAAGAAAAAATTTTCATTTCGGCTATTTCCAGATTACGGTAATTTTGTGTTATTTTTTCGATGTACATATACTTCCCAGAGTCAAAACCTGATTCGATTAAAGTGATCTATATACCCTGACTGACTAATATAAAAGGCCTCTTACACTACACCAGTATCCACGCGAAATCAAGTGTTTCCGCCACTGGTTTGGTCATGTATGGCAATTTGGTGCGATTCTACGCTTTGCTGTAGCGATGTCAAACAGAGTTTGAATTTTTTGCGGTTGGTACCAGTTTGTGGTATTGTGTATGGTGAATTTAGCTCAGTTGAGAAAAGTTGTCAAAGAGTAAACATCGGGATAAAACACATTTAATTGAATAAATTACCCATAAATTAAGAAAAAAGGAACAAAATATATATTGTAAAGTGTTTCTGAAATAAGCAAATGATTCCTTTTAATTTTCTAATAAAAACACGCGTTTTCCCTAATTTTTATACTTATTAGTTTAGTGTATTTTTAGTCGACCTTATTATGTTTTAAATTAACTCTGTGTTTTTCAGGCTCTAGGTCTAGGGTAGCTTCAAATAAAAACTCTTTTCTGTTTTATTAAAGGTACATATGTAAATTATTCTTTTATTTTTTCAATATTTCTAACACCTTCGGTGTTCTTCTTCAGGAAACTGAAAACAATTATACAGTGTTCGAAACTTTACCTTATATAATGTACTTTAATGTTCTGTACGGTAGAATATTGTAATACACAAACGCAAATAGTGGTTGTGTAGGAAATACATAAAAAAAGAAGAACGGTATTTCTGTTAGTGATCTTGTACCCAACGAAAATACTGTTTTTAACAAACTCAATATAAAGATAAGAACATTTAATAGTGTTCTGTTTTTCGTTGAAAACCAGTACACTTCGTTGTGTTCGGCACAGCATATTATGCTTAATGTATATTTTGTGTATTTAGCATTAGTATTCGTTTGGCTCTCTTGCATGTATACTTGAGTGCGTAGTTGTAGATGATGAAAAAAGAACATTATAAAACGCAAAAATATAAAGTATGTAGTACGCAACCACTACAATTGTACTGTTTTTTAACGAGAAATAAAACGCTACATAATGTTTGTTACTTGCATTAAAAAAACGTTATGTGTTGTGTTCGGGTTGTGTTAATATACATATACAAACACTAAAAAAATAGATATCGTTTCTGCTTGTATATACAGTACACAAAATAACGTTCGGTATATTTTCCAACACTGCAATTATATAAAAAAAGAATAAATGTTATTTTATACATATTAACATTACTTTTTATAAAAAACATAATAAATTTAATTTATTAAAAAACACAATATGCTAAAACAAGTTCACTATTTTATATTTGCCTTACTTCTGAGTAAAGCCGTCCACTTAAAATGAGGGTTTCTGTTTACTAAAAACGCTTTTATTTATATTTTGTTATGATATGTCTATATGTATGCGCGCAATTTTCGGTGTCTGTTTTGTAGTTCATACGTATGTTTGCAGGAGTGTTTATTATATGTAACATTTCGACTGTCTATCTTTTTTTTGTAATTTTGTTCTTGTTGTAAAATCTGTGTATTATTTATGTCTGGAGAATGACCACTCGCTGTACAGTGGATTGCTAGTGCTGTTTTTTTTGCTCAGTTGTTCCGTTTCGATTTTTATAATTTGATTTGTGTGCAGCCAATCTTGTTCTAAGTTTTGACTTCGTTGTACCTATGTACACTTTCTCACATCCATTTAACCCGTCGCCATTACAAGGTATTTTGTATATCACATTATACTTGTCAAATTTTTCTATTTTAGTTTTGGTGTTGGTAAATAGTGAGTTTAAAGTGTTCGTGGTTTTTAGCGCAATACTGATGTTTTCTTTATCATGTATCATTGACTTAAACATTTTTTCCGACTTTGTCGTCTGTACCTTACTGAGATTTTTTACTGCGTTTGTAATGATTTGCGTTGTCATAGTGTAAGGAAAACTATTTCTTAGCAATATATTTTTTATTCTTCTATAATTTTCTTTGTGAAAATTTTCATCACTTATGCTGACTTTAGACGACATGTTTCTTACATATGGCTTGTTAGGTGTGTGAGACATGTGTAGCTTCGCATGTTTGTCAAAATTGTCAATTTACAGACGGTTTATAATATTTGCTTTTACACGTACATGTGCAATTACATCTGACATAACCTCTGAGTGTTCGCAACAGCTTAGTTTTTGCACAATTTTCGTAAATATATAAACCGCTCTTTGCTTTTTAATGTTTTTTCAGCCAAACCACACTTTTGGTAATTTAATACAGCTGATGTCAGATACCTTGTCAGATGAAAATAGAACACGCTCTAATTGAAAATTTTTCATCTGATTTTGCTTCTGTAAATGTCATCTGACAATGTTTCATATGTTTCACACGGCATGTATCACTTTTGCAGTGGGAAATTGGACAAGTCAGATGTAAAATATATGTCGTCTAAAGTCAGCATTATTTGTAAAACTCTTCTTGCAAAATTTTGTGCTGTATTTATTTTTATATGTTTTGGATTGTTTGAATGAAAATTTATAATTCTTCCTGAGGCGGTTGGTTTTTGATACCAGTCAAATGTTAATACATGTTGTTCACGCCGCATCTAAAAACGGCAGTTTTCCATCCCTCTCTATTTCCTTGGTGAACTGAATTTGCCGATGGAAGCTATTCAAACATTTAAGTGCTTCATATGTAGCATTATTGTTAATGATGCAAAACAAGTCATCTACATATTTGCTTAGAGCTCTCGGTTTTTGTTCTAAATTCTCCATAGTTGTATCCAGTAGTTCTTACATAATTATATCTGCAATAACCGGTGAAGCTGGTGAACCCATAGGCATTCCTCTCAATTGTTCATAAATTTTATCATTGTATTTAAAATACCTGTTTTCTTTTATACAAAAACTCAAAATCTCAAAAAATAGTTCTTTAGGTATTTTTGTCAATGTGGAAATCTTTTCCCATTTTTTCTTTATGAAATCAATTGTCAAGTTTACAGGTACACTTGGAAACAATGATATGACTTCAAAAGAAACTAAGACCGCATCCTCAGAGATAGACATTTGTGCCAGTTTTCCTTTCAACTCTTCCGCATCTTTCACGTTATATTTTGATCCCTTTGTTAAATTTTTCAAAATGTTGGTTAAGTACCTGCACAGCGCGTATGATGGCATATCTTCTTTATGAACTTTTGGGAGTCCATATATCCTTGGTGCATTGGCTACTGTAGTAAGTAGTTTGTATATCTCTTTTATTTCGATTAAGTTTAATTAAATTCGTGTTTGTAGTTTTGTAGTTGGGTCTGCTTTTAAACGTTTGTAAGTGCACATATCTTGCACGATATTTCTCATTTTTGTTTCATATTCGTTTCTTTCCATAGCTACGGTGGTGTTTCCTTTATCCGCTCTCAAAACTTTTTTTCCGAAAAAAACGTGACCAACAGACAAGCTAAAATAGCATTTTCTTTAATTCCAATATTTTTTTAATATGGGTTCGCATTTATTAAAAATAATATAAAAATATCATTCTCCGGCATAATTTACTTTATTTTGTGATATAAAAACCAAATTAAATCACGCTAACCCCGGGCAAAAGTAATGGTTACGTTTTTTTGGGTAAATATTTGACAAGTCTGACCGTACCTTTAGTCAGTATTCTATTTGATTTAGCAAAGATAACATCAAAAATTCAAGTATTAAAAGTGCAATAACAATAACGAGATATTAAATAAATAAATTTATTTACTTTTACATTTTGCGACATCTAAGTATATTTTGAATAACCGCTTTTATTTTTATACAAGTGAAACATTTCATAGTGGCACCACCGAAATATGTACTTCTACAACAATATGTCAGCTGGTAATATGTCTCTACCGCTTTCAAAATAATTAAGTAGCTGGCTACACGGCGACAAATGAAGCTAGCGACATTTGAAGTCGTGTGTTCGTGTAGCCTGCTGTGGTGAATGTGTTTAATGCATTAAGCATAATGTGCCGTGCCGAACACAACGAAGTGTACTGGTTTTCAACGAAAAACAGAACACTATTAAATGTTGTTATCTTTATATTGAGTTTGTAAAAACAGTATTTCCGTTAGGTACAAGATCACTAACAAAAATACCGTTCTTCTTTTTTTATGTATTTCCTACACAACCACTATTTGCGTTTGTGTATTACAATATTCTACCGTACAGAACATTAAAGTACATTACATAAGCTCAATTTTCGAACACTGTATAATTGTTTTCAGTTTCCTGAAGAAGAACACCGAAGGTGTTAGAAATATTGAAAAAATTAAAGAATAATTTACATACAGTCATAGAAAAATGTATCATCGCATTGATGACGCCCTATCACCAGAATTCTGACATCAATGCTATGACAAATGTCATCAACTCAACGAAAACTGACATCAATCTGATGAAAAGCGTCATTATAGAATTTTGTCATAGTTAAGTGTCATGAATAAAATCAATTTTTATTGTAATAAAAACATAAATATATTGTAGTTTTTATTTATTTCGCCATAATATCAATTATAGTTTATCAAAGATGATTAATGACAGGTGATGCAAAAGTTGACATCACAATGATGTAAGTGTCATTGGGTCAAAAACGAAGACACGACATAGTATTGATGTCAAATTACATTAGCGTTATGACGGGGTTTCTATCAGCGACATCATATTGATGATACTTTGACATAAAATTGATGTCAATTCGTCCTTTCTCTGATGTCGGTGTGTCATTGCATTGATGATAGATTTGTCATCATTGGTATTGATGACCAGCTGATGTAAAGATTGACATCGCTATGACGCTTTTTCTATCAGTGTATGTACGTTTAATAAAGACAAGAGTTTTTATTTGAAGTTACCCTAAACCTAGAGCCTGAAAAACACAGAGTTAACCTAATTTCTATATTCAAAATAATATCAAAATAAATGCGGTGCGCTCTAGGTACAACAACTCATCCGTACAGAATTTTTAAAGAAATTAATATTGCACCAGTATGATTCTATGGTATGTGTTTCGAGCACGATTCAACATCACTTGTCTGTGCCAGTATACTGGAGTAATGTATGCTTTGCTTAACCGGAATCTATTTTGAATTCTAAATAATCAAATCATGTGAAATAAAGTATTTTCGCGTACTTTATTGTTCTCATAAAGTATAGAGTACAATTAACCGAAATAACGTACAATACTTTATTATAAAGTACGGGTGGCAAGCCTAAATATGATGTAAAACTTTTCGCAAATTAAAGTAAACAATGCATTTTTCACAGTCTAACTACATTTAAGAGCCGCAAATATCTATGTATTTGGCAACGGCTCGAATTTCCAAAAAACGACGGCGGTGGTTTTACCTTGTTACGATACCATGCTTCTAATTTCTGCCTGTCAAAAATTTATTTCTTATCTCAAAATTTCTACTAGGCCTCTGGGCTAGTGAAATTTAATTCACCTCAGAAGTGTCAAAAATTTACTTACAATAGTATTTTGCTACCGTTTGGCACACACACACACACACACACACACACACACATAATAACGAAAATATTAAAGGTAAAATTATGAAAATTTCAGTTAGTATCTACGTTTTGCATTTCAGATGACGATATATTTATCAGGATTTCAAATATCATTTAAAATGTTAGGAAAAAATTTTTTAAACTATAGTTTCGTCATTTACTTATACTTTTCAAAAAAGCTTTATAGCACAAGAATTAATTAAAAAGTAGTTCTTCATCTACTGAGAATGTTAGGAAAAAAATTTTTAAACTATAGTTTCGTCATTTAAGTATACTTTTTAAAAAAGCTTTATAGCACAAGAATTAATTAAAAAGTTGTTCTTCATCTACTGAGAACCCTAAGTTAGTTAAGAGTTTAATCGACTACACATGAAATATCTATAACGGTGGGGCTATCGGCTTTAAATAAACTTTCATTACAAATTACAAGGAAAATCGTATTCTAGGGATCAAAATAAGAAACTTTGACGAAGTAACCATACCTCTACAATGTATTTTTATGTCCCGACTTTTGAAAAATCTCACTGACCCATTTAGAGTGCCTTAATCGAGTCACAATGTATGACCGACCCCCACTAACTTTGGAGGGCCGACCCACCAATGCCAGTGGCCCCCTAGAACCACCCCCGGGGGGTTCCCCATGCAAACATTTCAAAAAATTATCATTTTTGGCACTTTACAAGAAAAAATCTGCGAAATGGCTATGTTTTTTTTTATTAAGTTAAAAAGTTATACATATATACAACACTTGTTTACCTGATAACGAGATAAAAGTAAACAAATATCTTTAAGAAGTGTAATTACCAACAGAATAGAAAATGGTAATTACTTTTTAATTTTGTCGTTCTAAGAATCTTGTTTTATTTTTGGGTTAAATACTGGTAATCCCTGATAGCTAGGTAATAAAATATATCTTCCATGTGTTTACAATATGTAGCTATATGCAGTAAAGAGCATGCCTAAACTCAGCTACGCATATGTACTATATATTTAATTTTAAGGTTCTCATTTTTAGTATTTAAGCCCAATTTTTTGTAATAAAAATTCCGTATTTTAGAACTACTCAAAGCGCAAGCTACATAGTTTATTATTTAAACAATCATCCTATTACAATGAATCCACCATCCTGTACACCGCAAGATGAAGCCACAACAACTATCGAAAACCCAATGAGTCATATACCCAAGCATGATGTTACTGTTTTTGGTGTGTCTACTGATTTGAGTGATCTTAATTTACCAACCCATCTGGATATCTTGAGATATTATTTTTACTTGAGCGAACATGCTAAAACATACCAAAAAAAGTTTTCCTACAAATCATTCACTACTGAAGTACAAAATAAGTTTATTGGAATTTGGAAAAACTTGGTATGGAAATAATGGCGAAAAATTGTGTATATATTAAATTGAATAGATTGCTTGACAAATATCAAGAGCAAAAAGAAAAACACAAATTTTCCAAGGTTTCTAAAATCTCTGGAAACAACTTTTCACATTGGAACATGTAAATGTGATTTGAAGGCAGCTGCATATGCATGCTACTTGGTTCCAGAACGCCTCAAAGAGTTTATGCACGATCAACATAATCAGAGAAGACTAACAGTGGCGCATTTATGATGGAAATTGAAGAGCAAGTAGCAAGGTCTATGTCACCAATGTCAACATACCAACATCCCGATGATTCAACATACGCACCACCATCGGTTCAAGCAGATATGGATACAAGCACAAGTTCACAATACACAGAAAGATACGATTGTTTTAATTTTGCCTTGATATGTGACAGATTTGGTGTGCCTGATAGAGTAGCATCAGCATTAGGAACCGCTCTTTTCCAAGAATATAAAAATGAAAGGTAAGCATAAAATTGATGAGAAGTATCATACTGGGATGGTAAAAGAAATTCATTTTGTTATTTTGAGAGAACCTAATTCGGAATTGATTGGTTACGTAAGACTGGAACATGAAACCGCTGAATACAAAACAACTAAATTAAATAATTTTTTCAACGATAAAAATATATCACTGGATGCATTAATTGGCATATGAACTGACGGTGAGCCAACAAACACTGGCCCACACGTTGGAATTATACGACGACTCGAATTGCTGTTAAAAAGACCATTGCATTGGTTCATTTGCCTTCTACACTTCAACGAACTGCCGTTTCGGCATTTGTTTGAAGCTTTAAATAAATCAACCAGCACTGGACCAAGATCGGCAAGCGGGAAACTTAGCCGTCAATTCGAAACTTGTGAAACTCTTCTGGTAAGTTATTGCTATCAGTCATTTACTATAATTGTCACCCGTTTTTAATTATTTTTTATTATATATTTCAGGTGGTGGACGACTTTCAGAAAATTGAGTTGAAAAATATGCCCCCTGCTCCAGAAAAAATATAATTTTCCACCGATTCGAAGTACTTATACGACATGGCTCATGCAATTTCTAGCGGCGTGGTTTCGGTGGATCTGGCTATCATAAAGCCAGGGAAAATTGTACATTCTCGCTGGCTTACCAAGGCCGGTAGATTATTACGATTGTATGCGACATCGGAAAATCCATCAGAAAATTTACGGATTCTGTTTGAATTTATGATTAAATGTTATGTGCCAATGTACTTCAATATCAAGTATTACAGCTCTGTCGTGTACGGTAGTGCATTATTATTCAAGTTAATTATATATATATATATATATATATATATATATATATATATATATATATATATATATATATATATATATATATATATATATATATATATATATATATCTATATATATATATATTATATATATATATATATATATATATATATTATATATATATATATATATATATATATATATATATATATATATATATATATATATATATATATATATATATATATATATATATATATATATATATATATATATATATATATATATATATATATATATATATATATATATATATATATATATATATATATATATATCTATTATATAATATATATATATATATATATATATATTTATATATATATATATATATATATATATATATATATATATATATATTTATATATATATATATATATATATATATATATATATATATATATATATATATATATATATATATATATATATATATATATATATATATATATATATATATATATATATAATATATATATATATATATATATATATATCGATTGCTTTTAATAAGACTGCCTTACAAACTTTTCTTTTTTTAAGTTTTTAATTTTCTAGAATAATTATAATAATAATCATTTCGGCCATTGTGCATAATATAACGGTTCATTTTCGTTTTTCGGTGTATACTTTTTGTTAAAGCGTCATTCAGAATCAAAGGCTGGTTCGTTAAAAATTAATTATATATTATTTGAAATGCTACTAAATTACGCGTCGAATAGTGGCTCTGATCGAATAAAAGGCGACCAAGTTAGAGTGGATAAAAGTTTAAATTCTATGAAATTTTAAAGTTCATCACAATTTTTGCATTTTCGGAAGCTGTTTTGTACCACAAATGATAAAAAATCCATAGATTTATAATTTCATTGAATAGTTCATTCGATTATAAAAATTTTAATCCATAATGGACCTAAATCTGATTGAAACATAATATCTTAATTTCTGTGTTTTATTATTTAGGCTATTTATAATCAGATTTTTTCTTTACTTTAGATGCAAATAAAACAATTATTCCATTTTTGTTCCAATGTTTGTTTCATCGGCTTTTTTTCTGGCGTCTTTAGAAGAATCTTATAATCGACTTTGTATGGTGCTTTAAAGAGATGTAAATATATGCATATACATCGAAAAACACAAATGTGCCGTTATAAGAACAATGCCTGAAGTGAACTTTTTTCAGTGTATAGCATATCATTCCTAATTATCCTAAAAAATGCATTAGAAAATTTAAACCTTTTCGTTGTAAATTGACAACCTGTTTGAATGATTTTGTGTATTTTACATAGAATTATATTTCAGTTATTTTTTACATAATTTTCTTTATGTAGGTATACTTCAAAAGAAAATTCTCAACATACACGGCAGAACAGAACACGTTGTTTTTGGAAATTGTTCCCTGGTTCCTTAGAATAACTATCCTGTCTAATTCTTTCTGAATATCATGTTACGAACCTTTGCGCAATAAAATCGTTTGGACTCAAAGGCAAATTAGTTCGGAATAATCACACCAAAATATAAAATTCTCTGTTTCAAGTAGAGAACTGCAAAATTGAAATTGATGAACACTCGTCGCGAAAATTTTGACTTGTCGCGAAATTAGCCTTGACTAACTTCATTATGAAAAATATGTGTCATGAAGCAAAAAATCGTATCCAAACAAGAATACGTTATCTTAAAAATAATTCAATAAAACCTAAAGCATTTCATATGCATACATCAAAGCAAATAGTATTATTGTGGATTCCGAGTTTCTTGCGGTTAAGGGTCGTTATAAACTTTTGGATATCATATCGATGGTCATACATTGTCAACTTTTAACTGAATTCTTATTATTTTTCACAAAACGCAGAAATCGTTCCCATTCTCAAAATAAACTAACATAAATTAGTTGAGAGTATCTACTAAATAACTTTCACCTATTTTATTTCTATGCTAGTAACGCTTTTAGCATATTTATAACGTAATTTCTTCTACTGAAAAGTTATAAAAACCGGTTACGTGTTGTCAACTTATGACCGTCGATATGAAAGTTTTTTTAAGGTCTAAAACTTTATAAATCATGTTGCTGATAGGCTACTGGATTTTTATGCACAACTGAACCCAATATCAAAAGTTTTTAAAATATTG
>OY101447.1:76435251-76460811 GCA_956483635.1 Panzeria rudis | reverse complement strand
AGTTTAGACGACTTTTTCAGTTTCGGCGTTGGTTTTTGTTTTGCCGTTTTTTTTTTTTTGTTTTTGCGACTTTTTCAGTTTTGGAGCTTTTTTTCGTTTCGGCGATTTTTTCGGCTTTGGCAATTCTTCCTTTTAGGCGTTTCTTCTTTTATGCGATTTTTTTCAGTTTTGGCGTTTGTTTTTTGCGATTGTTTTTCCATTTTTTGTGACTTTTTCGTTTTTTGATATTCTTAGCTTTTTTTTAATGTTGGTGCTTTTTTCGTTTTGACTACTTTTTTGGTTTTTTACGTTTTCTAAAATTTTTTGGCGATATTTTTAGTTTTGGTGATTTTTTGGGCTTAAGCGATTTTTTTGTTGTAGCGGCAAGAGTTTTACATATTCTGTGAAAATTTCCGGTCCGTAGCTCTACGGTTCTCGAGAAAACAGCCTGTGACAGACAGACAGACGGACAGCGTAGCGACCAATATCGATATATCGATATTTTCTTAAAAATATATCGATATATATCGTCGATATTTTTAATTTCGATATATCGATATTTTTTCCAAATATATCGACAGTATCAAATTCGATATTTTTTTGCTTTGGTGTTGTTTTTCGTGCATTTTTTAAAAACATTTCGGCACAATCTTCATCAAATAGAATATTACTAACAAAATCTTTTGACATTATCATTCTTTGAGTGTAATTTTATTGCTGTATGTTTCATGAAATATTGGTGGAGCAGTAAGGATCTTGAAAATTAACTATTTCCAGCTTAATTATTTATAAGAAAGGTACTTTTTTTGTTTTATTTATATATATATATATATATATATATATATATATATATATATATATATATATATATATATATATCTATATATCTATATATATATATATATATATATATATATATATATATATATATATATATATATATATATATATATATATATATATATATATATATATATATATATATCTATATATCTATATATATATATATATATATATATATATATATATATATATATATATATATATATATATATATATATATATATATATATATATATATATATATATATATATATATATATATATATATATATAACGAGTGATTTTTTTGCTATTATCTTTTTGGCAACACTAGTTTTGACAGCTCACGCACGTTTTGTATCTTGTGTCACTGTCAAACATCTTCAGTTTGGTCTATAATTTAATCATGAATCGTCTTACAAACGAACAACGCTTGCAAATTATTGAATTTTATTACCAAAATGCGTGCTCTGTTAAGAAAGTTCATCGCGCGCTTCTTCCATTTTTTATCGAAGAATTGTGTTCAGCGACGAGGCTCATTTCTGGTTGAATGGATACGTGAACAAGCAAAACTGCCGTATTTGGAGTGAAGAGCAGCTAGAAGCATTGCAAGAGCTACCAATGCATCCACAAAAAACAACCGTTTGGTGCGGATTATGGGCTGGCGGCATCATTGGGCCGTATTTCTTCAAAGATGATGCGAATCACAACGTTACTGTGAATGGTGAGCGCTACCGTGCGATGATAACAAACTTTTTTCTGCCCAAAATGGAAGAGCTTGACTTGCATGACATGTGGTTTCAACAAGACGGTGCCACATGCCACACAGCACGCGAAACAATGGACCAATTGAGAGGCGAGTTCGGTGAACAGTTTATTTCACGCTTGGGACCAGTCAATTGGCCGCCCAGATCGTGCGATTTAACGCCTCTAGACTAATTTTTGTGGGGCTATGTTAAGGCTAATGTCTATAGCGACAAGCCCGCTTCGATTGACGCACTGGAAGCCAACATTGCCAACATTATTCGTGAGATACCGGCCGAAATGTTGGAAAGAGTATGCCAAAATTGGACTAAGCGGATGAACCATTTGAGGCGCAGCCGCGGCCAACATTTGCATGAAATAATCTTCAAACATTAAATTATATCGACCCAACTATCGATCCAAATAAATATTTCATGCATTTTTCTGAATTTTATGTGTTTTTTTTTTACTTTCCGATAGTTCTTATAAAATCACCCATTATATATATATATATATATAAATATATATATATATATATATATATATATAAATATATATATATATATATATATATATATATATATATATATGTATATATATATATATATATATATATATATATATATATATATATATATATATATATATATATATATATATATATATATATATATATATATATATATATATATATATATATATATATATATATATATATATATATATATATATATATATATATATATATATATATATATATATATATATATATATATATATATATATATATATATATATATATATATATATATACATATATATATATACATATATATATATATATATATATATATATATATATATATATATATATATATATATATATATATATATATATATATATATATATATATATATATATATATATATATATATATATATATATATATATATATATATATATATATATATATATATATATATATATATATATATATATATATATATATATATATATATATATATATTATATATATATATATATATATATATATATATATATATATATATATATATATATATATATATATATATATAAACATATATATACATATATATATATATATATATATATATATATATATTTTTTATTTTTTTTTTATTTTTTTTTAAAAATCGAAATATCGATATGATAATGATAATTCATACGTAGTCAACAAATTTTTTTAGAAATAAAACAAAAAAAGTACCTTTCTTATAAATAATTAAGCTGGAAATAGTTAATTTTCAAGATCCTTACTGCTCCACCAATATTGCATGAAACATACAGCAATAAAATTACACTCAAATAATGATAATGTCAAAAGATTTTGTTAGTAATATTCTATTTGATGAAGATTGTGCCGAAATGTTTTAAAAAATGCACGAAAAACAACACCAAAGCAAAAAAATATCGAATTTGATACTGTCGATATATTTGGAAAAAATATCGATGTATCGAAATTAAAAATATCGACGATATATATCGATATATTTTTAAGAAAATATCGATATATCGATATTGGTCGCTACGCTGTCCGTCTGTCTGTCTGTCACAGGCTGTTTTCTCGAGAACCGTAGAACTACGGACCGGAAATTTTCACAGAATATGTAAAACTCTTGCCGCTACAACAAAAAAATCGCTTAAGCCCAAAAAATCACCAAAACTAAAAATATCGCCAAAAAATTTTAGAAAACGTAAAAAACCGAAAAAGTAGTCAAAACGAAAAAAGCACCAACATTAAAAAAAAAGCTAAGAATATCAAAAAACGAAAAAGTCACAAAAAATGGAAAAACAATCGCAAAAAACAAACGCCAAAACTGAAAAAATCGCATAAAAGAAGAAACGCCTAAAAGGAAGAATTGCCAAAGCCGAAAAAATCGCCGAAACGAAAAAAAGCTCCAAAACTGAAAAAGTCGCAAAAACAAAAAAAAAAAAACGGCAAAACAAAAACCAACGCCGAAACTGAAAAAGTCGTCTAAACTAAAAAAAAATTTTTTGTTATGAGCTTAGTCGAACTGTATGGGTTTATATTGAAAGAAATTTTAATTATTTTGGCTTGAGCTCGGTTTTAATTTAATTTTTCAATTAAATTATATTTTTATTTAGAGATAAATGTAAAGCATGTAGACAAAGAAAATTTTGACTGCGCGGAGGGTGGAACTAACGTTTCGATAGCTCCCCTTAATCTCATCAGAGTTCTTTACCGCTTAGACCACTCGACCAAAGTCGGGTGTTTGCAGTCAAGAGCTGAATATCATCTACTTTTAATCAATTCATACTGTCACTCTTAGAGCTGTATTTCATTTGATAGTTATTGATATTCACTTTTTTCTTTGTCTTGTGTTAAGCTTCATATTATTATTTCTCTATTCTAGTATGAATTATCATTGATAATTACAAGTACTAGTGTGTGTGAATGTTTGTTTGTTTAGTTTTATTTGAACATTTACATCCTTTTGCTAGGTGCTTTTAGAGTTTAACAATTCGGTTATAAGTTTAGTCGATATTTTAATTATTTTGGCTTGAGTTTGGTTTTAATTTAATTTTTCAATTAAATTATATTTTTATTTAGTGATAAATGTAAAGCAGTTTAGGCGATTTTTTCAGTTTTGGCGTTCTTTTGCGACTTTTTTCAGTTTTGGCGATTTTTTTAGTTTTAGCGATTTTTTCAGTTTTTGGCGATTTTTTCGGTTTAGGCGTTTTTTTATTTTTGGCGATTTTTTCTATTTTTTGCGATTTTATCAGTTTTGGAGTTTTTTTCGCTTTAACGATTCTATGCCGTTTTGGCGATTTTTTTCAGTTATGGCGTTTTTTTTCGTTTTGGCGTTTTTTTCGTTTTGGCGTTTTTTGCCGGTTTCTTTCAGTTGTGGCGATTTTTTTCTGTTTTGGCGTTTCTTGCGATTTATTTTATTTTTGGTGATTTGTTAGTTTTTTGACGATATCTTTAATTTAAGTGATTTTTTTAGTTTTCAGTTTTTTAGTTTTTTTCATTTTTTGGCGATATTTTTAGTTTTGGTGTTTTTGGTTTTAGCGATTTTTTTGTTTTAGCGATTTTTTTTGTTGTTGTAGTGGCAAAAGTTTTACATATTTTCTGAAAATTTCCGGTCCATAGCTCTACGATTCTCGAGAAAACAGCTTATGACAGACAGACAGACCGACAGATAGACATACAGACGGACAGCGTAGCGAAAACAATAGGGTTGCTTTACACTTTTGGTGTACGGAACAGTAAAAACGTACGTTGCCATAGGACACCGGGTAGAAACGAAGCTCCTATTGGCTTCAGCCTACCACCACCTACTTAGGCCTGTCAGCTTCGGTCTGTCGCCTTCGGCTGGTCACCTTCTCCCGATCGTATACGGCGAATCATATTCGGTCGGCCAACTTCGGACGGTCATATTCCGCCGGTCATATGTTATGTTATTATAAATCGTCAAACAACAGAAACAAAATTAGCCGTTTAGCTTGTTTAGCCGTTAGGAAATTAGTCCGGTTTAGCCGGCTAAACCAGCTATGCTGATTTTACCAGCAAAGCCGGCTAAATCAGCTAATTCGGTTAAGCCAGCTAATTTGGTTAACCGGCTAATTTTTTATGTTAACCTTTTTAGCCTAAATTGTACAGCCGTAATTTTAAATGAAAGAACTAACCATACCACGACGATCTTTGGCTTCAGAACCCTGAAAATTATTGGGACATGGAACGTAAGAACTCTTTCTGATCTATCTCGATTAGAGCAATTCGCAAAGAGATGTCAAACTACAAACTCTCGATTCTCGTGAAATAAGATACCTGCAAAGTGGTCCTATGTACCTACTTACAGGTTACCATTTTCTTTTTTTCTGGAAGCAAAAGCACCAGACATCGTGGTGTTATTATCTTTCTAACACCTCAATCAAGTCGCTGTTTAATAAAATTTAACCCTATTTCGGACCGAATTATTGTGGCAAGATTTAACGGAACCTAATGAGAATAGAGTCAAGGAAGAATATTACTCCCAGCTTAACACAGCCATCTGTTCACTTCCTGGAGGGGATATAAAAATTATCATTAACGTAAAAGTCGGAAATGACAATGCCAACATCGAATCGGTAATGGGAAGAAATCGAAATGACAATGATGAACGACTAGTGGATTTTTGAGTGAGGCACAGCTTGTTTTTAGGCGCATCATGTTTTATGCACAAGGACAGACACAAGTACACTTGGGAATCACACTTGGGAATCAACACCTGGCCCATCAAGAAGATCTAAACGAAGAAGAGTATACTAAATTTCAGAATTATACATGACAAGTGGATTTGTCCTACTGGCGAAACTACATTTAAAAAAACCGCGCCCCTTACTCTACCTCAAGGATGTGTGGAAACGAGTTAGTCCGCGAAAACGCGTATTAAGTGACACTTTGCGGCGATTTCACGCCGTAAGTATTGATTTTACAAAAAAAAAATTCAGACACAAATTGTAAGAATTTTCCTCTAGCTTAATTTTGTATATAGACATTTTCCGCGTAAAATGACCCGGAAAGGAGATATTGTCCAAAAAACTGATTTTCGACGTCATTTTTCCAATATGTTGGCGAGAGCGGCGAAGATACGAGGTGGCAAAAGAGCATCTCAAAATCTATTAAATCACACATTTTCAATATTCCCGGAAAACTTTCCAGGTAAAACTACCAGATGGCTGTACTACTTCTTAAGAAAAATAAATTAATGTTATATTCGTGTTCAGCAACGCCAATTTTGCTTTAAAAACATTTAATTTTTGCGGTGCATTTTTGTGACATAGTGTAGTCATCCAACAATTTTGTATGTATGTGTTGTAATAATAGGACGTGTTGTAATAATAATGATATTCAGCGATGCCAACTTAGTGCTTTTGGTACTATTTTTGTGCTTTTTGATGTCTTAAAACTGCAAATTTTTACCTTTTTTATTTTTTAACGCTTTTTAAGCTGCTTTTACATGGAAATTATGCTCTTTAGTGCCTTTTTTAATTTTATTGTGAATTTTGCTGGAAAAAAGTTGTCATCACTGGTGATAGCTCATCTTAGTGATACTTCATCGAAATCCAAGATATAAATAACAAAAAATATAATAATAAGCTAGCAAGATTCAATGAAAAATCAGAGAAATTAGATTTGGATCTGGGGAAACTGATATCTAAAATGAAAGAAGAAAATGTAAAAGAAATAGCTCTACCACATAATGAGTTCATAAAACTTTTTGCAATGTTTATTTTTTTTGTAATTCACATGTCTTCTTTGCGAGTTTTTATAGCGGCATACGAGTTTGTAAACTTTTTAAACATTATTTTTAAAGATCTATGTATGTATGTATGTACTACTCAAAGATAGTAATTAATAACAAAAGTCCTCAACTAAAGATATTAATATATGTATGTATATACATTGCCCCAGTAAGAATAACAGATGACATGCGTATGCATATTAGAGTGGTCGTAATCAATTAATATTTAGATTTCTTCAAGTTGCATACCCCTAATAAATGGGTATTTATAGAAATACTATATTTATTAAGTTACGAGATATTAAAGCAGAAAAAGAGCATTTGCGCAAACTTTGATAGGCGCGCGGAACGCCTTAATCTGAACTGATTGCCCTGAATTTTTTACGGTAGTTTCTTATGAATACCCATCGATTTGGGGTATGAGACTTGAAGAAATCCAAATTTAAATTTTTTACGACCACTCTAATGTACATATCAATATAAGTAGGTACTTAAAAACTACTTGACGAATTTCACAATACCACACACGCAGGCCACTTAGGAATGAGAAAAAGCAGCAATTAAAATAAAACATAAGTACATATGTACATATATTTGAAATAACATGAATAAAATGGTAAAAAAAATTTTAAAGTATAAATTTTCGTATTGCGACAATTGTAACAAGAACAAATAAACAAATAAAAGAACCACTTCTCTAGCAGACACACCAAGCAATAGTTTTAAAGTGATTTTAATTGCCTTTGTAGGACCCCTTCGCATTTCAAATGATTACCGATACATATTCAAATTTTAAAAATATTTTCAATGCACATCCTATGGCGACAAAAAGTGTACATACAACAGCCCAAAAATTAGTTGAACAGTTTATTTCGAAATATGGTAAATTTAAGGTACTTAAGTCAGACAGTGAAACAGCATTTACTAAAGGCCCTGTCACGTTGTAATACAAGCTTTGAGATTTTTATTAGATTTTGTAAGACGAAAATCACATCAAAATCAGTCTGCCTGTCAAAATGTCTTACAGAAAATTTTCTCATTACATTTTGTTTCTGCTCTATTACATTCCAAATAAAACGTAACATAATTAAATTGCAATAAAGCAAATTTTTTCGTTCTTCTTTTATTTATGCCGGCATACAAATATTATTCCTATGCTATTTTGTACAAAAGACAACCCTGATAAAATGAAAAATATCATTGTTTAGAAAATGTTCTAAAAATGACAAATACCATAATACTGTCACATATCTTTACGTATTATTTGACAGATCATAACAATTTGTTTTCACTCTGTTGAATTTTTACTTAAGATTTTAATTTTTGACAAGTATTAATGCTAAACCTAATAGTCTGAAGGGCGCTTAATGAGATAATAGCTCTGTTCATTTACTTTCCTATCAGAAACCATCAACGAGAAAGTAAAAATAAATTTTGTAAAATTGCTCTCAAAAATAATAACAAGTAAATGAATACTTTACCAAAAGTTGCCGGCTAAAATAGTGTTTGAATTAGGGTTTGGGATTTCCCGGACTTTTGCACTTCCCGGGAAACTGGATTAAAAAAATTGCGTTCCCGGGTATTCTCGGGAAAAGTAGATTTTCTAAATTAAGTAGATTTATTAAATGAAAATTGGCGAAATTTTAATAGTTTTATTAATGTAAATATTCTTTTTAAATAAAAGTTAACATAATAACAATTCTAAAATAAATTTTTTAAGAATTTTTAAATAAATTCAAGCAAATAAGGGTTTACAGTTATTACCCTACAATAAATGTATGACCGAAACTAATACACACAAATTTTTTACTAATACATTTGTACATATGACTGGCATTGTTGATGGAGATATCTATCATCGTTGACGATATTTAGACATTTGTTTACGTTAAAAATTAATATTTAAATAATGCATATGTTAGAGAAAGACAGCTAATGTATTATTTCCTGACGTTAAAAATAAAAGTGTTCATTATTAAAAAAATAAAAAAATATATTTTAAATAAAACATTTACTAAATTATTTTACGGAATTTCAACATTTTTCCGATATGTGAGGGTAAATTATTATATTCTGATAATGACTACATTGATACCTGGCCATGGAAGAATTAGTGGAGAAATTGGAAGAATTAGTGGAGAAAAATAGGCCCTGTCCTACGGCAAAAGAGAAGAGGACCTTGCTAACAGATTATAAATTTCTTCAGTTAGCCGAAAAACACAAGCAGAGTCCGACCCAAATTTGATTGCGCTTTCAAATTCATTCCTTTTTTTCAAAAATGTAATTATATATTTTGCATAATTTTTAATAAAATTGAAATTATAATATTATAATCTAATCTGAATTGTTCAGAAGAAAATAAATAATAATCAGCTAATCAGCTTTTGACTAATCAGCTTTGACCGATATATTCATCAAGACTGATTAGTCAGCTGTGATTGATTTTTTCATCAAGCCTGACTAATCAGCTTTGACCGATATATTCATCAAGACTGACTAATCAGCTTGGACCGATATATTCATCAGGACTGATTAGTCAGCTGTGACTACAATTTATATCATTAATGATTAGTAAAAAGCAGTGGCGTGAGCAGTTCAGTTATATGTTCTATAGTCGATAGAATTCATAAGTTCGACAAAGACGCAAAATCACACGTACACAAAAGTTTCCATCAGTTTTTTCAAATTGTTTTAAAAAAAATGATAGAAACTTTGTTCTACCTGATGATAGATATTTCCATCAGCACTACCAGTCATATGATCGATCAAATGACTGTCACTGTTCTTGTAGGGTATACATTAAGAGATCGTATAAACTTTATACTATAAAGGCTAAACTATTACTGTAATTATTTAATTTTAATTTAATTTATTCGTATTCCTATACAACAAGATTTATAATTATAATACAGGATTAGCATGATTGACCAGATATGTGTACTACAAATTATAGAATAAAAATATCTATGATATATAAATATGTAATAATATAATATATAATAATAATATAGTAATTATTTAGTTATAAATTTAATTTTAAAGCCTCCAAATCATTTTATAAATAGCCTGCCATAATGAGTCTTATTTCTTTTGCCGAATTTCCGGGAGGATACCTATCGTTAGGCACAAGCAAGTTAGAGTACTATGCCTAGTATGGATGGGCAAAAATATCGATATATCGTTATGTTCTTAAAAATATATCGATATATCGTCGATATTTTTAATTTCGATATATCCGTATAACTATTTTTTTCCAAATATATCGACAGTATCGCATTCGGCGGTAGGAACTAAGTCCCCAATGAACTAAGTCCCCAAAATAGAAAAGAACTAAGTCCCCAAAGTTTTATATACAACGGGTTTTGGGAACTTAGTTCAATTTTATTTGAATTTTTGGGGGGCAGGTTCATTTTACATTTGGGGATTTAATTCAAAGCGAACTAACTCCCCAATTTGTCTTGGGACGAAGTTCATTAGGGACTTAGTTCCTACAGCTTGGAGGCAGTAAGTAAAGTCTCTTATGAACTAAGTCCCCAAAAATAAATGAGCTGAGTCCCCAAAATTTCGTACGGAGTATAAGAGTAACGATTTTTGGGGACTTAGTTCATCATTTGAAGACTTAATTCACTTTTAAATTAGAGGTATTATTTCATAAACTAGTTTAACAACTTGGGTTCTAACATGTTTTTATTCCTGGAATTTCGAATAGTGATTTCGCTGAGTAAACGTTCTTTGCCATGTCGAAAATTGGCTTCGCTGAATAAAGGTTTTTTGCATAGCCGGCCTTCGGCCGCACTTAACGATTTTCTCTTCTGGGTATGTCGAATAGTGGGTGCGCTGCGTAAAAGATTTCTTAAAAGTTTCTGCCAGTGTTTTGAATACTGGCTTCCCTGGGTAAAGATTATTTGTCTACACGCAAAGCAAAGATATGGTTGCGTCAGCAATGTCATGTTTCCCGATATAGCTTATGGTTGTGGCAAATAAGTTATTATTGTCTTAAATAATTGTGAACCTTAATTAGTTTGCGAACAAAAAACTTATGGTTACATTTAATCATGACATTAGCATTCATATTGATTGAAACATGGTTGAATTTATTGTTAAAAAAATTCTAGCTACAATCATGGTATATTTGAAAATTCCATAACAGTATGGTTCTATAACAATAAAATATGGTTCTTGTCTATATTATTTTAAAGCAGTTTGCTTGTAATCAAGCTATGGTTACAAAAGAGACATGGCTTTTTGCTTCCAAAAAAACTTTTTGTTCTATCCTTTGGTTGAATGACTTTTTATTAGTTTTTGATTCATTTGAGAGCTGTTGGTTTGTTTTTTGTGTCACTTGAAAAAATAAAAAATAAGTTAAACATAACAAAAACGAATAAAAGCTAGCAAATAATATTCCACTATTTCTTTTTGAAATTTCAAAATTTCAAAAAAGGTAAACAGTTTTCTTTTAATCGGACAATTTAGTGCATTCGTAGCTTAGTTTGGATAAATTATCTGAAATATCTGAGACATAAAAATTAACTGAGATGCTGCAATAAGTGAGCGTTTTGGTTGAATTCTTTTCTGAAAGTTGCCGATCTCAAAACGAAATAATTTTTAGAACATGCCCGATTGTTAATAAAACATGTGTCAACAAATATGTATGCATATATCTATGTGAAAATAGATAATACTTTTTATTTCAGATTCAAAACATTTTACTTTATTTAATTATTTTTGTTGTATGGCCAATGTAAATTTGTATTTTGTATATTTTGAAATGAGCTAATAAGGCCTAAAGATTCATAATGCAAATAAAACAAGTTATTTTATTTAATTTTTCCCGACGTTTCGTCAATTATTTGTTGACTTTATCACGGGATGGGAAATCTTTTTATTTGTTAAAAACATTTTATTAATATTGTTATCATTGCACGTTTTTTCAATATAAAACTTACAATATTATTTTAATTTTCATTAATTATTGTTAAAACCCCAATTTAGGTGGATTTTGTTCAATAAATATTTCAAACTAAACATTTTTTTACAAAAAAAGTCAATAAACAAAGAACACAACTTAAAAAACTATATCACAGGTTTACTTTATTGCCACTTTGTAACTTGTGCTGATGTTGTCCGTATTTTCTTTTAAATTCATCGTCTTTTTCCTCTTTTGTTGAATTCACAAACTTTCTATAGTGTACCTTTTCTTTTCAATGTTTTCTTTATCTAAGATCTTGACTTCTTCAAAATCAGCTGTGTGGCCAGTGTCCAGTATGTGTTGCGATAGTGCTGTTGAATGTTTGTTTTTCGCAATATCACTCTTGTGCTCTTTTATTCTCGTTTCTAAACTGCGTTTTGTTGTACCAATATATAACATATCACAGTTGTTGTTTTGATTACCTTTACACTTTATTTCGTAAACTACATTACTTTGTTGTTGTTTATTTATTGGCGCTTTTACTTTTGAAAATATTCTATTTAGTGTTGTATTAGGCTTGTATGCGAAATTAATGTTTCTGTTTTTTATTGTGTTTCTGATGTTTGTGTTATCTGTCAAGCCAGGGATGTAACGTACACTATAATATTTCTTTTCTTCGTTATTAATAGTGGTTTCATTTCTGATATTGCTATTTAGTTTTTTACTAGTTTCGTCAATCATTTTGTGGATTAATTTTGAAGGGAAACTATTTTCCATTAAAGTTTTTTTGATGTATCTGATATTGTTTATGTGAAATTGTGTATCACTGAGATGGAGAGTTCTGTAGATGAAATTTTTCGCGGTATTAATTATCTGATTTTTGGGCTGATTTGAATTAAAATTCATGATTCTGCCCGATGCGGTATCTTTTTTATGCCAGTGCAGTACTAATTTGTTACTTCTCCTGTATATTCTGGTATCTAGGTACGCAATTGAAGAATCTGTTTCTATTTCCATAGTGAATTGTATTTTCGTAAAAAATGTTTAGTTTGAAATATTTATTGAACAAAATCCACCTAAATTGGGGTTTTAACAATAATTAATGAAAATTAAAATAATATTGTAAGTTTTATATTGAAAAAACGTGCAATGATAACAATATTAATAAAATGTTTTTAACAAATAAATAGATTTCCCATCCCTTGATAAAGTCAACAAATAATTGACGAAACGTCGGGAAAAATGAAATAAAATAACTTGTTTTATTTGCATTATGAATCTTTAGGCCTTATTAGCTCATTTCAAAATATACATTTTACTTTATATTTAATTTCAAAAAAATATATATTTATAGGTGCTGTCAATTTTTAATCAAAATTTGATTAAGAAGACAGCCTTTATGTGGTTATTTAGAACTATGCTATTTTTGTATACAAATTTAATATGATTAGTTTAAATATTATTATATTTACGTTCAATTAAACATTAAGTTGTTTGGATCATATTAGTGTTATATAAGACAACAATATTATATTTAAAACCGATTTATTTTCACAATAATATGATTTGACTCCAACCATATAATTCAATCATAGTGTGTTGCTCTTATGTTATGGTTGCCTCAACCATGTTTTGTCTTTGCGTGTAGACAGCTTTCGACCTGGCATAAAACTTATAAAGAAGCTAAATTAATAAGTACAGCAGAAAATCTTTAGTAAGCGAAGCCATTATTTGACATACCTAGAGAAGAAAATTCTTCGCCCGGCCGAAGGCCTGATGGGGGGAAAAGACGTTTACTCGCCGAAGTCATTGTTCAACATACCTAGAGGAGAGAATTCAAAAAACCTTTATTCAGCGCAGCCACTATTCGATATACGAGGAAGAGAAAACCCTTAAGCCCGGCCATAAGCCGGCTATTAAGAAAGCCTTCACTCATTGAAGCCAGTATTCGACATACCCAGAGGAGAAAATCATAAAGCCCGGCCGAACGCCGGCTAATCAGAACACCTTTGCTCAATGAAACAATTTTTCGATATCCATGGAAAGTAAACAATTAATAGTTTTTAATTTAACTTTAATAATGGCATATGTATGTAAGTATATATTTTAAAAATTGCATATGAATAAATATGCATTTTCTTGTATGTAATGGGTGATTTTATAAGAACTATCGGAAAGTAAAAAAAAAAACACATAAAATTCAGAAAAATGCATGAAATATTTATTTGGATCAATAGTTGGGTCGATATAATTTAATGTTTGAAGATTATTTCATGCAAATGTTGGCCGCGGCTGCGCCTCAAATGGTCCATCCGCTTAGTCCAATTTTGGCATACTCTTTCCAACATTTCGGCCGGTATCTCACGAATAATGTTGGCAATGTTGGCTTCCAGTGCGTCAATCGAAGCGGGCTTGTCGCTATAGACATTAGCCTTAACATAGCCCCACAAAAAATAGTCTAGAGGCGTTAAATCGCACGATCTGGGCGGCCAATTGACTGGTCCCAAGCGTGAAATAAACTGTTCACCGAACTCGCCTCTCAATTGGTCCATTGTTTCGCGTGCTGTGTGGCATGTGGCACCGTCTTGTTGAAACCACATGTCATGCAAGTCAAGCTCTTCCATTTTGGGCAGAAAAAAGTTTGTTATCATCGCACGGTAGCGCTCACCATTCACAGTAACGTTGTGATTCGCATCATCTTTGAAGAAATACGGCCCAATGATGCCGCCAGCCCATAATCCGCACCAAACGGTTGTTTTTTGTGGATGCATTGGTAGCTCTTGCAATGCTTCTGGCTGCTCTTCACCCCAAATACGGCAGTTTTGCTTGTTCACGTATCCATTCAACCAGAAATGAGCCTCGTCGCTGAACACAATTCTTCGATAAAAAAGTGGATCTTCATCTAACTTTTCAAGAGCCCATTCACCAAAAATTTGGCGTTGTGGTAGGTCGTTTGGCTTCAATTCTTGCACCAGCTGTATCTTATAAGGCTTCACACCCAAATCCTTCCGCAAAATTTTCCACGTAGTGGAGTAACAGAGGCCCAATTGCTGCGAACGGCGCCGAATCGATAATTCACGGTCATCACCAACACTGGCCGATACGGCTGCGATATTTTCTACAGTTCGCACTCTACGTAAACGTGTTGGTGGTTTAATGTCCAACAATGTAAATTTGGTGCGAAATTTTTTTACAATAGCCCGAATAGAAGCCTCAGTAGGTCGATTAAACTGACCATAAAATGGAAGAAGCGCGCGATGAACTTTCTTAACAGAGCACGCATTTTGGTAATAAAATTCAATAATTTGCAAGCGTTGTTCGTTTGTAAGACGATTCATGATTAAATTATAGACCAAACTGAAGATGTTTGACAGTGACACAAGATACAAAACGTGCGTGAGCTGTCAAAACTAGTGTTGCCAAAAAGATAATAGCAAAAAAATCACTCGTTATATGAAAGTATAAATATATATATATATATATTTGGATTTATACAAATTTTGTTAGTGGCATTTGAAAAATGATTTTATAACTATTTAAATTTTTTTGTTTTTAATAAGAGAAGCAAAAAAAGCCGGAAGCTCCTTTATTTCTTGATTGAATGTTTGGTCATTATTAAAAACAGCTTTTTTATTGGGGTTTCGGTTCAATTTTGTTTGCGGTTTAAGTTCATTCCATTGGGGACTTAATTATTTTAAAAATTGGGGTGTTAGTTGCCCAATGAACTAAGTCCCCAAAATTTGGGGAACTAGTTCATTGGGAACTTAGTTCCTATTTTTCGCCAAGGCAGGCACTATGTTTTAAATGAACAAAATCCCCAAAACAAAAATGAACTAAGTCCCCAAAGTTTTATATGGATTGCAACAACAAAGATTTTTTAGGACTTAGTTCAATTTTATTTGAATTTTTGGAAGCCAGGTTCATTTTTACATTTAGGGACTTAATTCGTAGCGAACTAACTCCCAAACTTTGGGAATTTAGTTCATTTCTGTTTTGGGGAACTAGTTCATTGGGGACTTAGTTCCTACCGCCCCAAATTCGATTTTTTATTACCTTTGATTTTGTTTTTCGTGCAATTTTTAAAAACATTTTGATACAGTCTTCATCAAATAGAATATTACTAACAAAATCTCTTGTTTTATTTATAATATTTTGTCTATTCGACAAATTATCATTCTTTGAGTATAATTTTGTTGATGTATGTTCCATGAAATATTGGTGGAACAGTAAGGATCTTGGAAATTAACTCTTTCCAGCTTAATTATTTATAAGAAAAGTACTTTTTTCGTTTTATTAAAAAAAAATTTGGGGACTACGTATGAATTATCATTTTTGAAAAAATATCGCTATTTTGATATTTTTTATGCGATATATATCGATGCTGATCGATATTTAAAAATATATCGATATATTTTTATAACTTGCCCATCCCTTATGCCTAGCTGCGCCGAAGTTCGCAGAATCGAATCCACAGTCTGTCTACATGTCTATGATTTTTCATTTTATTTTTCTTAAAACATTTGCTTCAGTGTTTCAATAATAGCGTAGACTTCTAATAAATTTAAGTCGTGACAACTCAAAGTTTTTGCACCTTCTATGAGCTTAAAATTTCCAATAAACTTTTCAAAATGTTTTCAGTAATTTTTTGGGAGATTGACTCAAATTTCGTTTAACATCGAACTATATACCTTAGGAAACGATTAAATCACTGCAATCGTTGACAGTTTACAAATCGTTCCACCTTGTTCTGATAAAGTGATTAAATGACACTCTGTACAACATTCAACTTCCCTGTAGTTTTCGAATCAAGCAATAGTTATATCTGGTAGACGGGTTACCCTAAGTCTATACCTGATATATTTTTATCATGAATTTTTATCATGAATTTTAGAAAGCTACTTAACTAAGCGAAAATTTTTTGTTAAAGAAGGTAATTTTCTAAGCCCTTCGCAACCCATTGCAGCCAGAGTTCCTCAAGGCAGCATCGTCGGTCCTGTATTATATCTGATATATGCCTCTGACTTGCCGGTAAGCAGTAACATACACATATCAACATTCGCTGATGATACAGCTTTTCTAAGTGTTCACAAAAGCCATCAAGAAGCCACCTGCAAACTGCTAGATTATACACCCCAGTTGGAACAATGGCTAAAACAATGGCCGATAAAAATTAACGAACAAAAATGTATACACATTACTTTTACATTGTGCATAGAAACCTGCCCAACTATACAAATAAATAACCAAACTATACCTCAACACAATGAAGTAAAATATCTAGGTGTTCATCTCGATCGTCGTCTAACATGGAAGTCACACATAAATGCAAAGGTGACCCAAATGAAATTAAAAGCAGCTCAAATGAATTGGCTCATTGGAAGGAACGCTACTCTAAGCCTAGATTGTAAACTTCTTCTATACAACTCCATTATAACACCAATATGGTCCTACGGAATCCAGTTATGGAGCACTGCCTCGGCATCAAATGTAGAAAAAATTCAAAGGCAACAAAATAAAATACTCCGTACGATTACAGCAGCCCAATGGTATGTCAGAACCAAGCGAATTCATAAAGACCTAGATGTGCCGCTGGTTAAGACAGTGTTTTCTAAACACGTGACAAGCTACTTAAAAAAACTTGATTTGCACCCAAATCCCCTAGCCCGAAACATCATTAACTTAGAGGCCTCACTCGGCTGAGAAGGAGGGACACTCTTGCTCTCAGCCGAACACGAGAGACGTAAACAACCAACCGCTGAAACAAATATTTTTGTCTGGCACTAGCTGGACTTAAAAATTAAAATTTTGGAGTTAAGATTTGATTACTTATTGTTAGTTCAATTTTATTGAAGATACAATAAATAAATATAACCGGAAAAAAATTACGAATGTCATATTCCATATAGGAAAAACAGCTAACATAAAGCAAATTATTTTTCAATAAGAAGTTTAATTTTGTCATGATAAAAATATATCAGGTATAGACGTAGGGTTAGGAAAAATATCATGACTTCAATTTCATGGAATTTTTATGAAATTTCCGTATAAAGGTGGAGGTACATTTAACGCGTTACAGACTTCTGTCAAAAAAAGTTAAAATAGTGCATTTATACGAAGCAAGTTACACAAATAAGTTTGAAACGCGTGTGCCGCAAAAAGTTCAGCAATTTTAAAATTTTTTCATGCGTTAGCGCTTCTGACAGATAAACAGCTGACTTCAGGATCGCAAAATTGATACAATTATACCATTTTTGGTACAAATCGGACTTTAAAAGTACAATGGTACACCAATGGCCTATTTAGTACAATTAATAAATTGTTCCATTTTTGGAAGTTTTCCTTAGCAGCTCTTTTGTTATGATAAAATATCTTATCCTTTTCGTCCACTCATATATTTATATGCTACATTTTATCTGAATTAATTAAAAAGTTTCCGAAATATTGAGAACAAAGTTCGACTTAAAAAAATAGGAATATTTATTAAAGTGGTCAGAACGTGGTCTCTGCAATTTAAAGCTCTTGCGCATCATGATACATATTACAATTAAAAAGAAAATAAATTTTTATAATATTTAAAAAATCGCCAAAAACCGAAAAATCGCCAAAACGAAAAAAAGTGTCAAAACCGAAAAAATTGCTAAAAAAATCACCACAAACCGAAAAAAATTCCCAAAAATTAAAAAAATTGCCAAAACTAAAATAAATTGTTAAAACTAAAAATATCGTCAAAAAACGTTAGACGAAAAAAACGCCAAAACCAAAAAATCGCCAAAACTAAAAAAATCGGCAAAAATGGTAAAAAACGAAAAATATCCAAAAACGATAAAAATCACTAAATCACTAAAAAGCGCCAAAACCAAAAATAAAATCTCTAAATTGACAAAAAAAAACTTAAAAATTAAAAAACTAAATTTTTATTATTTCGGCTTTTTTTAGTTCAATATTTGAATTAATGTAAATTCAAATTATTTTTATTAAGAGTGGAGTGTTGAAATACTCAAATCAGATTAGCAGAACGGGTCAGTATTACTGATTTCGGCAGGCCGCTACACCGTCTCATCAGAGTTCTTGTTCACTTTTACCACTTATGAAGGTGGATGCTTTTTACAAAGAAACATCAGCTATTTACCTAATTTTTGTCAGCAAATGGAATACAAGACTTTTTCAGGTAAATTCTTGCCCTGAATTTTTATTGCGACTCAACTTAGTTTTGCCGAAATTTCCCTATCAGACCAACCTAACTTACGACGCATAGCGTTGTCTGGCTGTCGAAATTTCTCATGCCCACACAAAATGTATGAAACCAACCGAAATAACGCGGCGTCAACGCTTTTCAATTAGAAAATCCAAGTGAAATTGGCTGAAAAGTACTGTTGTTTATTTTGTTAATACTCACACATATACATAAGTAATGTAAATTTAGCTACTTTCAGGTCAATTAAGCATCTTCATCTCTATTTCTTATTTCTATTTAGAGTTTTTATTAATCAAAGTGAGCTTTTTGCCCATCAAGAGCTAGACAAAAAATAACAAGAGTTTGTGACTGTTGGATTATTAATCAGATAGGGAAATTTCGGCAAAACTAAGTTGAGTCGCAATAAAAATGAAAAAAAGTCTTGTATTCTATTTGCTGACAAAAATTAGTTAAATAGGTAATGTTTTCTTGTAAAAAGAATCCACTTTCATAAGTGGTAAAAGTGAACAAGAACGCTGAGCAGACGGTGTAGCGGCCTGTCGAAATCAGTAGTACTAATCCGTTCTGCTAATCTGATTTGAATATTCCAGCACTTCACTCTTAATAAAAATAGTTTGAATTTACATTAACTCATATATTGATCTAAAAAAAAGCCGAAATAATAAAAATTTCAGACTTATACCTATTCAGTTCAAAATAAAATTGCGTAAGAAACTAAAATTAAATGAAAAAGCAAACCGAAAATATTTTCAAAATTAGAAAAAAATTTCAAAAAACCTATATGTGCATTTGTACGGAACCCTTCGTGTGCGAGCCAAAGTCGCTCTTTACTGAATTTATATATTTTTTGAAGTGCGGTAGCTAAACTTAATTTTTTTTTCTTTTTTTAACAAACACAACCCGCGAAGCGATTAGCTTGTCTGCGGAAAACACCCAGGCTCTATGGCGGGAATCGAACCCACGACCTCTGCACTGACAGGCTAGCATCGCTACCACTCAGCCACAGCACGCGTCCAATACCGGCTGTGCAGACTACTTAAAAAAACTATGTATTTCTAAAAACAAATTTTTAAAGTTGCATAACTTCCCCATTTCAAAAGTGACAGACTTAAAGCATACATCAAATGAAAGCTTGGAAGGCTCTCTGCAAAATTATATACATGCTTAAGTACCTCTATATTGGTATTTTTTTATATAACTGTGTTTACGTAAAAAGCCGGGCTCAAATGTTTTAAATTGTATTTGGTTCAGAACGGGTTAACGAATTTTAAAAATGTATATACCAGTAGAAAGATATTTTAGAGCACTTTAAAATTATATATGTACATATCGTTTATATCTGTGCAGATTTGTAGGAGTTATGGCCAGTTCAAAATGAAAGTTTTGAACCCCGTAGCTCCAGAACCAAAAGAGCGCCGAAAAAAATTTTCACAAAAACTTCTTGTTTAAATAGGACTATTATCCCATATTTTTTATTCTGGTTTTCAACAGCGTTGGTATTCTTGGTTTGTTCCAAGGTGAATATTCTGTTTTAGTACAATTATGTATAGAAAAGTACAATTTTAGTCAACATTGGTACAATTTTAGAATCTCATTTGCCTAATAAAAAAGTAAAAATATTAAATAATGCAAGAAAAATTAATTGAGGAAATAAAAAAATGTTCGGTTACATACGCAAAAGAAATAGTTGCGTATAAAAAGAGAGACAAAAGAGCTGAAGCTTGGAATATGATCAGCAAAGCATTAAACATTCCATCAGCTGATTGCAAAAAGTGTCTAACGCGTGATGTGTAACTTGTGTAAAGTTGTAAAGGTGGAGGTACATACCACGCGTTACGCGGCAACGCTTTTCTCACTTTTCGAACTTTTAGGGCTTTAGGAATGGCAAGTTACACACCACGCTTTTGATGCTCTTCTGCTTATACAATTTCAAGCCTTTGCCGGCTATATTTTGTCTTGCCTTTAAGTTTTATTTTTCTTTGTATATTTAATGCAGTTTTCATCAATTTTTTAATAAAAAAATTAATTTCTAATAATTTATTTCCATTAAACAAACATTTTAGCATATGAATCTGGCAGCACTACCTGTCATTTTGTATAGGACGCGTGAAAGTTGAAGAATGTTCAACTTTTTGCGAGTTACGCGCGTCGCAAACTTCGCTTTGTATCTTGCCTTATGGAAACACACTATTTCAACTTTTTTGACAGAAGTCTGTAACGCATTAGCGTATTTAACGCATTCTATGTACCTTCACCTTAAACGCACTAAACGCGTTAACGCGTGTTGTGTACCTCCACTGTAAGTTCACATTTTTATTTTGAGCAAATAAAAAAATGTATTGAATTTCTAGTGTTCAAACATTAAAAATTGTATTGATATTAAAGAAAACAGGGATTATAATAAAAATTACTTAAATGAATCAAAATAAATTTCGCTGTCACTTACTACGTTTTATAAATCTGTCAAATAAAGTCCATATATATATGCAATTATGTGTACTTTTTTTATTAGCTACTCTTTTCCCGGGAATTCCCGAATCCCAAACCCTAGTTGGAATATACACAGAAAAAACTAAATTTCATTTTCTGTAAAGGAATTCAATGAAATGGTAAATATTTTGTGTAGGAAGGGATCTACAAACAAATTTGTAAATATATACAAACATGTTTCAACAATTTCATTGAAAAAAACTGTTTTTTTAATGAACAAATTGTTTAAATCTATAAAACAATTTGTCTAAAAATATTTACAAATTGTAAACAAAAGAATATACTAAATCAAACAAAAAGATTTACTGAATTTTCTGAAAAATATCAAACAATATTTTTGTCTGAATTTACAAAACAATTAGTCTAAAAATAGTAACAAATAATAAACTTAATCAAATAAAATATACTTAATCAAACAAAAATATTTACTGGATTTTTGTAATATATCAAGCAAAATTTTTTTCATCATCATTATCCATTAAGCATTTATGAAATTTTACTTTGTTAAATGTGTTCAAGTCTGAATGTTTATCTAAAGAATGTAAAAAAATTAATGAGAATTAACGCCACACATTAACGAATTTATTTACGCAAAATCTTCAGTAAACAAACTGGTTACAATCGCAGCCCTTTTGCTATTATTGTTATTGCTATTATGTTGCGTCCTAAATAAGAGTCAAACAAACAATTCATTGATTATGTAAAGATCATTTACTGAAAATGAAAATTATTTTTAGAAAGTTTTGTTTGAAAATTTTTTGATGATAATTTTGTCTGTGTATATGCACAGAAAATATTATCACCAAAAAATTTTCAAAGAAAATTTTGTCTAAAAATAAATTTAATCTTTAGTAAATGTTCGGTCCATAATCTATGAATTGTTTGCTTGACTTTTATTTAGAACGCAAACACCAAAAACAACAATAAAAACTGTGTTGTAAAAAACCACCCTGATGACGACATACATACAAATAACAACAACAACAATCATAGCAAGAGGAATGCAATTGTACCAAGTTTGTTTACAAAAGATTTTTGAGTTAATCGATTAGTTAATGTGGTTGAGTTAATTCTCATTCATTTTTTTAGAGTATTTAGATAAACATTCAGACTTGAACATATTTAACAAAGTGAAATCTCCTAAATGGTTAATGGATGATGATGATGACACAGACAAAAATTTTGTTTGTATTTTTGTTTGATTAAGTAAATTATTTTGCTGAATAATTGTAAGCATTTTTAGACCAATTTGTTTATTAAATTCAGACAGAAATATTGTTTAATATTTCTCAGAAAATCCAGTAAATACTTTTGTTTGATTTAGTAAATTGTTTTGTCTATAATTTGTAAATATTTTTAGACAAATTGTCTTATAGATTTAAACAATTTGTTCACTAAAAAAACACGTTTTTTCAATGAAATTGTTGAGGTATTTTTGTCTATATTTACAAATTCGTTTGTAGGTCCGTTCATAGACAAAATATTTACTATTTCATTGAATTCCCATACAGAAAATGAAATTTAGTTTTTTCTGTGTGCATAGGTATATATGAGTACTTAATAACTAACTCCTAAATTTGGAAAAATGTATATGTTTGAAATAAAATAATGTGATTCTAATCATATCATATCTGTTTCTTTTTAATAAAATGAATGATGAATTATTTTTTACATGTCGCAGTCGTGTAACAACACAGTACATAATATTGTAAAAATTTTTCATTTTCAGAAGAAGCAAAAAGTTTCTTGGGTATACAATAAAAGTATAAATGCCTTATTCATAGAAAATATTTCTGTTTTCTAAAAATTTAACAAGTCAATTTTTTACAAAATTCAATACACACTGTAGCTCAGAAATGTATTTGCAAAAAAAGGAATGATTTATAAATTACAATTTTTACACAAAGAAAACTAACGCTAACTATGTATTCTATTTATTATAAAAACATCTAAAGCACATACATTCAAACACATATTATACCTCCTTACAAAACTTATTTCCAGTACTTTTCAATAAATAGGATTCTTTTCCGATCTTAACCGATTCATCAAAAAATCTGAACTAATGCTTTTTCGAAAAAAAAGCTCAAATTGCTTCAGTGGTTCTAGAAATATAGGACAAGCATATTTCAACAATGCTAAAACTTAGTCCAATAACATTGTCAATATTTAATTTAAATGTTATTATCGTGTTAAGTAATTATCATGTTAAATAAATATTGTTATCATGTTGTTTAACATGACACTTTTAAGTTTTTAGAGTTGGATCAATCTGAAAATCCCTTTGATCATTTAGAACAAAAATGTTCATTTAGGGCCTTATTCATACTATATTATGATATTGCACATATAATTGTCTTTTTAACCGATAATATGCAAAAAATGGCACAATACTTTCAAATAGTATATAGCACAATTTTTCTCAGTGAAAAAGTAAACATAATACTGAGCACCGAAAGGAAAACGTGTCGTAATGGGAATGAAACCATTACGTTAACTACTTACATTACTACAACGAAAAATGTCATTAATGGCATCAAATATTGCATATCAGCAATCAAAAATTACATAAACGGTATGAAACTTTTTTCAAGTACATTTAATACATTGTGTGTTGTCATATATATGAAACTTTTCCATTCGGAAAATGAAAAAGTAAAAAATAAAAATAGGGCTCAAGTTCAAATGCAGATAACGGAAATTAACTTTTTTATCGTACAATTTTCTTTTTCTTTTATATTGATTTTGTACTATTGATTTTAAATGGTGACATGGCTGAAGCAGTAAAGGTGTTGGCTTACAAACATATTATAGGAAGTAAAATTAAAGTAAGTAAATTTCAAGTGCTAAAAATTTAATTTAATATTAAGACTCTGACAGTATTAAATAAATATAAGAAGCCGCCTGGTGGCGGTTGGTAATATACATACATATGTGAACGAAAAAGTGTCACTGTAATTATGAAATTTTTGTAATTAATGAAGCAATTTTCATACCAGGAATAACCCGTTATGTTGGTGTAAAAACAATGTCAAAATCATCGCTGTAACGTAAAAAATCATTATATATATGAAGGATTTTTTTTAGTGTACAAACACATTACACAAGCTTCTTGAATGTGCCACCGTCTAATATGACATACACATTGGTGATATTATTGCACAATATGAAAAATTGCAGTTATATTGCAAGTGCGTGGGCCGTTTAAAAGGTTTATAAAACGCTTAAAAGGCTTATATAACAGGATAAGGGTGTTATGGTTTAAGTTGATTTTACTATGATTTTTTTCTGTGTGCACATATCCCTGTGTAGACAATGAGTTTGAAATGTATTTTCTTAAAATAGATTTCAAATACATTTTAAATTTTTTATGAATATGGGGGTTAATATATAGAAATCTCTTTTTAACAAATTTACATTTTATAAAAGATTTGAATTTTAAAAATCATTTATTTTATTTGCAAATACATTTCTGAACTTATTTGGCTATCTTCCGCCAAAGTGTAAAGTTACGAGTAGTAGGGGGAAGGGAACTGACACAGAACCTGTCACGTGACTAGTCCTTGGGTGATAGGGGCCGGTTCGAGCTCTAACACTTTGCATGGAAGGGACCTATCACATTAACATGGCTTTGCCATAGAAGGGAGAAATTTATACCTTTTAGACATATAGCTCATTTAGTTTACATAAGCCCCTCCCACTCATTGTAACTCATCTTGATTTGATTATGTTTTAATTAAATGTTTATAGCTTTTTTATTTTATTTATTTTCAATGACGTATGTATGCAATTTATTTATATTTTTATGCTATTTTTATTTGATTTTTTCTTTTGACAACCAAACCAGTCGTCATCTGATTTCATTCTACCAAAACCTAAAAAAGTAACTGCAAGTAATGCAGTGTAAAGAAAATTAACGGACTTCAGTGTTTGATGCAAATAGTCTTGTGAAAGTGAAAATGCAAATTACCGTAGCCTTAAACCCTAGCGCACATTTTGTTGATATATTCGATTTAAAAAAAGCTACGATAGCTTGTATTTGCACTTTCGCAAGACTATTTGCTCAAACACTGAACTCCACTATTTTGTTTTTAATAAATGTAATTAAATTGGCATTTACACCTGAAATGCA
>OY101447.1:76265251-76427751 GCA_956483635.1 Panzeria rudis | reverse complement strand
TGTATGTATGTATGTATGTATGTATGTATGTATGTATGTATGTATGTATGTATGTATGTATGTATGTATGTATGTATGTATGTATGTATGTATGTATGTATGTATGTGTGTGTGTATGTATGTATGTATGTATGTATGTATGTATGTATGTATGTATGTATGTATGTATGTATGTATGTATGTATGTATGTATGTATGTATGTATGTATGTATGTATGTATGTATGTATGTATGTATGTATGTATGTATGTATGTATGTATGTATGCATGTATGTTTTTTTTTTCATTTGTGGGATGAAAATCATCGAAAGACTCTGGCAGTGGTGGTGTTTGCCAGAAGTGCGAGATTTTAACACACTAAAAACACCCCTTCACACTGACCCAAATGCTCCCCGTGGTACTACCGCAAGGCTATACGTCACGGGGTGGGAAAGGTGGATTCTTCTGCGAATCTCTTCTAACCTACGAAGTTCCAACAGAACCAATTTTATAAAATTACATACATACTTCCAGTTATACAAAGATTCCAACATGATTGGAGCGATGTTGTCCGGCGTAATACTACGCCCTAAGACTACTTCTCAATACGCTCTACCACTATCAAATCGTGGACAGACGAAGAACACATGTTCGGCATCTTCCACGACATTGCCACCACAACTCGGACAAAACGGAACTCTGTCATGTGCGAAACGGTACAAGTACGACCTAAAACAACCATGTCCAGTCAAAAACTGTGTAATGTAGAAGTTCAAGTCGCCGTGTCTTCTTGATAACCATACCCTAAAGTCAGGTATCAGTAGGTAAGTCCATCTTCCCTTGTCAGTCGCTGTCCATCGTTTTTGCCACTTCCGTAGACACATATCAGTCACACCATTCGTACTGTCCGAAACGGCTTCTAGCTCGATGGGTATCATGCCAGCAATGACAAAGGCGGCCTCGTCTGACACAGTTCGGAATGCGCTACATACTCGCAGAGCGGCCAGCCTATACACAGGGGATATCAGATTCACATATGTAGAGTATTTCAGTGAGTCTGACCATATAGAGGATGCATATAAGATAATGCTTCTTACTACACTGGATAGCAATCTCCTCTGCAGATATTTTGGACCTCTTGTATTCGGCATGATCCGGCATAGCGCTGAGCAGGTTTTTTATGAATTAGAACCTATATACTTCAAGTGCTCATGAAAAGACAGACGAGTGTCAATCATGACTCCAAGGTATTTTAAAGATTCCTTGGATTCTATGCTACACGTGCCAATATTTAGCCTAATGGTTTCCCTATTTTTCCGACTACTAATCAGAATCGCTTCTGTTTTATGGTCAGCTAGAGCTAGACCCATTGATCTCAACCAAGACCTTACGATCTGAATACTGGCGTTTGCAATGGTTTCCGCCTCTAGTAACTCTTTTGCTTCACATACTAACGCTATGTCGTCTGCGAATCCAACTATCTTTACCTTCTCCGGCAGGTTTAACCTCAATACTCCATCGTACATGACGTTCCACAGTAGTGGACCAAGTACTGATCCTTGAGGCACCCCACCAATGATCTTTCGTCTTCTAATACCCTTATCAGTATCATAAACTAGCTCTCTATTTCGGAAATAGTCCTGTATAATTGCCAGTAGATATCCTGGGATGTCTAAACTGACTAAGGCATCAACAATATGCTCCCAGTTTGCCGTGTTAAAGGCATTCTTTACGTCTAGCATTACAACTACACAATACTCTTTTGCTCCATTTCTCCACCTCTTCCCTTGGATAGCCTGAGCAGCAGTTTCTACTACAACTTTGATAGCATCTACTGTTGACCTTGCTTTCCTGAAGCCAAATTGGTTATCTGATAAACCGCGGTTAGCTTCAACACAACCTTCCAATCTTCTACAGATTATACTTTCTAGCAATTTCCCACTTGTATCTATCATACACAGCGGCCTATAAGAGGAAGGGCCGTCTAGCGGCTTATTATCCTAAGGTAACAATACTAACTTTTGTCTCTTCCACATTGTTGGAAAAATGCCCTGGCTCAAGCATGCGCTTATTACTTTAAAAAAATAGTCAGGGTGGAGTTTAACAGCTTCTTTTAGTATCGTATTCGGAATGCAGTCTAAACCTGGTGCCTTCTTGTCTTTAAAATTTTAGAAAGCACCTTCTATCTCGGCAATCGTAACCGGAGGAATTTCGAAAAATTCAGCCGGGTAGCTGTGTTGCCATGTCGGAGTTTCCTGTTGGGGAAAGAGATGATCTACAATTCCCTTGAGGATAGGCTCTTCTCTTGGCGGCGATGGACCAAGATATTTAAGTTTCTTGGTTACCAATTTATATGCAAAGCCCCAAGGATTACTATCTACTTCATCACAAACATTAAGAAAACACCTACGCTTGCTCCTACGAATTGCAATCTTCAACGCTTTCCTTTTATCTTTATATATTTGATGGTGTACACTATTCTCTAAACTACCTCTCGTTCGTGTATACTGCCTTCGGGCACTTATACACTCCGATCGCAAGCTAGCAATTTCATCATTCCGCCAGTACACCGGGGGCTTATTTGGTGACCTTTTACGCTTTATCATAGCTACGTTACAGGCATTAGTGATAAGACTTACTAATTGCACTGCCATATCTTCAGCTGAGCCACTCAGTTGCATGTTCTCCACACAAGCTGCGAAGATATCCTTATCAAAGGTATTTACCTTCCATCCTGTCAAATCTCGTGCTTGTGCAATCACACGGGGCTGTTCATCTTGTACATCTATGATTATAGCGCTATGATCGCTATGAGTATAGATGTCGGATATTCTCCAGTTAACTTGGCTTGTGATGCTGCTACTGACAAATGTACTGTCAATTACCGATCCAGCATCATCCCTTCTGAAAGTTTGTTCAACTCCATTATTAATGAGTACAACACACAATACAGAAAAGGCTTCCAAGAGTACTCTACCTCTTGTGTTTGTCGAGGGGCAGCCCCATTCAACAGCCCACGCATTGAAGTCACCTGCTATTATGACAGGATTTCTTGTAGCTGCATCTGTTACTATATTGTCTACTATTACTCGAAAGTTCTCTATAGAATACCCAGGGGGAATATAGCAACTGTATAGTGTGATGCCAGAGACAGTGGCTCGGGCATATCCACATTGTGATGTTATTTTGTATGTATGTATGTATGTATGTATGTATGTATGTATGTATGTATGTATGTATGTATGTATGTATGTATGTATGTATGTATGTATGTATGTATGTATGTATGTATGTATGTATGTATGTATGTATGTATGTATGTATGTATGTATGTATGTATGTATGTATGTATGTATGTATGTATGTATGTATGTGTGTGTGTGTGTATGTATGTATGTATGTATGTATGTATGTATGTATGTATGTATGTATGTATGTATGTATGTATGTATGTATGTATGTATGTATGTATGTATGTATGTATGTATGTATGTATGTATGTATGTATGTATGTATGTATGTATGTATGTATGTATGTATGTATGTATGTATGTATGTATGTATGTATGTATGTATGTATGTATGTATGTATGTATGTATGTATGTATGTATGTATGTATGTATGTATGTATGTATGTATGTATGTATGTATGTATGTATGTATGTATGTATGTATGTATGTATGTATGTATGTATGTATGTATGTATGTATGTATGTATGTATGTATGTATGTATGTATGTATGTATGTATGTATGTATGTATGTATGTATGTATGTATGTATGTATGTATGTATGTATGTATGTATGTATGTATGTATGTATGCATGTATGCATGTATGTATGTATGTATGTATGTATGTATGTATGTATGTATGTATGTATGTATGTATGTATGTATGTATGTATGTATGTATGTATGTATGTATGTATGTATGTATGTATGTATGTATGTATGTATGTATGTATGTATGTATGTATGTATGTATGTATGTATGTATGTATGTATGTATGTATGTATGTATGTATGTATGTATGTATGTATGTATGTATGTATGTATGTATGTATGTATGTATGTATGTATGTATGTATGTATGTATGTATGTATGTATGTATGTATGTATGTATGTATGTATGTATGTATGTATGTATGTATGTATGTATGTATGTATGTATGTATGTATGTATGTATGTATGTATGTATGTATGTATGTATGTATGTATGTATGTATGTATGTATGTATGTATGTATGTATGTATGTATGTATGTATGTATGTATGTATGTATGTATGTATGTATGTATGTATGTATGTATGTATGTATGTATGTATGTATGTATGTATGTATGTATGTATGTATGTATGTATGTATGTATGTATGTATGTATGTATGTATGTATGTATGTATGTATGTATGTATGTATGTATGTATGTATGTATGTATGTATGTATGTATGTATGTATGTATGTATGTATGTATGTATGTATGTATGTATGTATGTATGTATGTATGTATGTATGTATGTATGTATGTATGTATGTATGTATGTATGTATGTATGTATGTATGTATGTATGTATGTATGTATGTATGTATGTATGTATGTATGTATGTATGTATGTATGTATGTATGTATGTATGTATGTATGTATGTATGTATGTATGTATGTATGTATGTATGTATGTATGTATGTATGTATGTATGTATGTATGTATGTATGTATGTATGTATGTATGTATGTATGTATGTATGTATGTATGTATGTATGTATGTATGTATGTATGTATGTATGTATGTATGTATGTATGTATGTATGTATGTATGTATGTATGTATGTATGTATGTATGTATGTGTGTTCCTTTGCGGACTATATTAGCCGAACGCGTAGACCGATTTTCACGATTCTTACGTTAATCGATTCGTCTTAATCCGGGGAGTGTCACTAAAGTAGTAAAAATTCAATATGGCGACCAACAGACGCCATTTTGTTAATACGAAAAAAAAATAAAAAGTCGGCGAACTATATCAAAATGGGTATCAATCGACAAGTATTTGAAAATCGTCTATAGGTTTCTCTTATCATTTTTAATTTCGAATGACCATTAGGATCTGTGACGGTTTAAAGTTGTTTTCTTTTTTTACGCAGTCGGGTTTTTTGATTATTTAAATTTATCTATTGTTGAACATTTATATCTGTTAAGAGATGGGGTCTACTTTGACCGGCCGCGGTACATTCCTATTTTCACAATTCATAGGACAGGTACTTTTGGAACAATTGACACAAATTCCACGCAGGGTAGGTACTCATGTCAAAATGGAATCTTATTGATTCTACTTGATTGCTTGCGTACAGTAAGCAGCCACGTATACCATCTAAGTACTCACAACCAGGCAAAAACTTTTGTCATTTTTGTAATCGGTAGTACTTTATTAATGGGTTAAAAAGTAATAATTGGTACTTATTTGTCTTATTACTATGCTTCAAATTAGAACTAATTAGTAGAGTCCGACCGAATATTCGGGTTCGGCCGAAATTGTGGTTTCGGGTGATATTCGGTTTAGGCCAAATTTTTGGCCGAATACCGAAACCGAAACTTTTTAATTTCTATAAATAAGGAAGTTAATCGAAATAGTATTTTCCAAATTTTAAATATGTCACCGCCATTAATCTGTTTTTTCCCCTGCTATATCTTTTAAAATTGAATGAAAATTGTACTTAGTTTTATAAAGCGCAACCAAAAGATATGCATAGTAACATCAAGTATTCAACTGTTTGTTGGCAAAATAAATAGCAAAAACTAGGAAATGGTAAACCGATTTCGATTCCAATCGAAAATCTATTTTATGCTATAATAAATCGATTTTTCGCAATCGAATTTACTTCTGCAATTTTACACTGAAATCGATTATTTGTTTTTTAAAATAGATTTTTTTTAATAATTTCAAAATATGAAGCAAGTTTATTTTCAATCTTCACGATAAATTCAATACCGTCGTGAAAACTGTGTATAACACCGATGAAACGCGAGCGTAAACAAAAAAGCTTCATTTTAGTAGAAATGAATGAAATCGTATAAATTTAGTGTCAAAAATAGGTAAATATTCCACTTTATATCTTTTTAGTTATTCCGAATCAACTTTTTGACTGGTGTTCTTGTAACGTCATCAATAGAGTGATAAAAAACTCCTCAATGTATCTGTACCGAACCCAATATTCCAGTTCTATTCATCATTTAAGCTAATTTCATGCCAAGTTTTTATTAGTCGTATGCTCATTAATGTGTAAGATTTATATTTGCTCGATGGAATGAAATATAGCCAATTTCTACTATTATTTTGACTGACACTGTATGTATGTAGAAATGTAGAAATACTCTTACGCCCTTTTTCACAGTGTACAGTTAAAAGTTAACAAATACTTTAACGGGGAGTTTTGTATGCCGAATTTACCGTTAAAGACCACGTTAACTTTTAATCACATTGTGAAAAGGGCCGCTAACAAAATAAATTAATTTTCAGTTCTGTTAAGTTTTTAAAATGTCAATATCAGTTAATGATAAAAAAGTTTCGTCAAGTTTCGGATTCGGCCGAATATTCGGCCTTTTTGCCGAAAATTAGGTTCGGTTCGCATTCGGCCTCAAAAAACTGGTTTCATCATGTGTTTATATATAATAACTAATGTTGGTCGCTTAAGCTTATAAGTCAGCAATAGATGATTGGTTAAAGCTCTTTTCTTCAAATCTGAAAGAGCACAGGTTCGTATGGGTCAAAGAAATAAAAAATAAGAAAATTTAATAAATATAAATAATATATAATGTTAATTAATCTTGATATCAACAACTAAACTTAATTTAAAATAAAATTATGACAATATGTCAAATAATAAATTTCTTACAACTGTAATTTTGGTTTTATTTTTCATTTTGCCTAATAAATACTTTTTATTGTCATCCAATGGATTCTTAATTGTATAAAGGTGTAGATAAATAAAATATGTTCATAACGAATACAAATTATTTGCTGGGGTTTGTATAAGTTTCTAAGCCTACTACGCTTATTTAATTCTTTTGTGATTTTTAATAATATTATAATTTTTAAATTCTCAATTGGGTTTTGAAAGTCTGTGCATAAGATAAGAGGTTTGTGACTGTTCAAAGTTGTGGTTGCAGTCTACTAACGATTTGGTGAAGCCCTAATGAACTGCATATAGACAATGCTTAACTATCACCAAATAAACTTTGAATCAATCTTATTTCGAAGATTGCATTTTTTGTTCCTAACATTTACAAACACTTTAAAAATATTACTTAAAATTAATATTTTCTGTGTTCTGCAGAAAAGCTCACGTCCGGTACCTATAAATAAGCCTAGACAATGATGTTGACTGGTTGAATAGTAGAACACTAACAAGGCATATTCATTACAGGTACCACCATAACTAAAACAAATACAACACCAAAAACACATGTATTTTGTTGGTAGAAATACCCCAGAAATATGTCACATCCATTACATTCATAAGCTCTCACAAATTTACTAACACATGCCCGTTGTTGTTAGAAAGATCCCAGACATTTGTCAAAATCTATTGTCTGTGTGACGCACACATTCTCAAATTTACTAAAGCAGCTGTTCTTGTAGTGGTACCTGTTCAATATATCTTGAACACTAATGTCTCTTGCATACAAATGATGCTGCTTTTATAGCAGTGCTAAACCATGGTAGAATAATATGCAAGGTAGATCTGGAACGCCAGCTTATTATTTTTTCATTTACTTTTTTCATGTTAAGAACTATCAAATGTTGTGTATATGTAAAACAGTGATGGAAAATTCAGTACTATTGTACTATTTTCAGTACTTTTTCATGTTCAAAATACCGCAGTACCCCCACGACATAAAAAGTACTTACCAAAATTATAGTAAAATCAAATATTAGTTTTCAACCTATTCTATTAAAATGTGTATACGTATGTTCACAAAACGTTTGATTTCTTTATGTGAAGAAAACAAAGCTGTACATTTAAGTTACACTAAAAGCAGTTCAGTTGGCGGATTAGTAGAATTCTTCCCTGACTTGAGGTCTACACGTAACATAATATGTAAGATGAGATTGTCAAATTCAATCGCAGAGAGAATTATATTACCTGTAGACTTCAAATTAGTGTTATCTCAATGTTATGAAAATTTTTATGAGAGCGTTGTTATAAGAATTATTATAACAACAATCCTATGAGATGAACTGTCAAAAAACACATGTACATGAAAATAAAATAGTGTGCATGTGTGAGTGTTTATTAAAATAAATGAAATGCGATGTTTTTGATAAGATTTCTGTGTTAAATAAGTGAATAAATGTGTGTAATTGATTTATACAATTAAATGTGTGTGAAAAATTAAAAATAAAATAACTAATTATGCAAAAGTAGTACATGTTAACTCGATGAGCATTTGCATAAAATGAAATCTTATCGGAAAAGCAAAATTACATCTTCCCCTAGTATGAGATTAAGAGAAAATTAGACATTTTGTTTTTAGTATTCTGCCGACGTTTTTTCTCATGTTATATTAAAATTAATGTCTCGTGAAGATGCTGTGTTATGTTACGTGTAGACTTAAAATTAGTGTTATCTCAATGTTATAAGAATTTTTATGAGAGCGTTGTAATAAGAATTCTTATAACAACAATCTTATGAGATGAACTGTCAAAAAACACATGAATGAATAAATATGTTTGATTTATAAATTTCAATTTGTGTGAAAAATTAAAAATAAAGTAACTAATTATGCAAAAGTAGTACATGTTAGCTCGATGAGCATTTGCATGAAATGAAATCTAATCGGAAAAGTAAAATTAAGTCTTTAAGAGGAAATTCAACATTTTGTTTTTAGTATTCTGCCGACGTTTTTTCTCATGTTATCTCAAAGTTAATGTCTCGTGAAGACGTTGTGTGAGTGTTGATTGTAAACTTCTATTTTTTTAAACCAATATAGTGGGGAATGTTCTGTGTTTCACTCGAAGTCAATCAATAAATGTATCCATTTCACTATTTTTTGACAATGTCCTGCATTTCGCTTATGTTGTTGTAATGTCTGCTGTGTTGTATCAGCAATTCATTTATCTCTGTCAGAGCCGATCGTCCCCAGGTCGTTTTATGCTTCCTTGCGGGTTGAATGATAAAGCACAGTGGCCAATTTCTAACACTTCGTCTCAGAGAGTGGATTTAATCTATATTTATATATTGCTGATTATTAAGCTCCAAAGATTTTCGTTTGTAATGCGCCGAGGTTATAAAATATGTATGTAGGATTCGTCTAAGACATCTATTAACAAATACTTATTTTGCTTCTGCTACTAACCAGGTCTTGCTAGCGTAGCAAGCGCTGAAAGCACACATGCTATAAATGGACATTTTTGTTAGTGTGCTGTATTCTTTTGAGAACTATACTCTGTTGAGACTAGCCCAAGGTGAATCCATTACCAGGTGGCCGCATAACGGCAGATGACTATTTTTTGCTCTACTCGTATTTTAACCAAGAAATGTCAAAAAACATTGTCGGTGTGTTCTTCTTACTTTGTGTGAGTGTTTTTTCTTGCTTTGTGTGTGTGTTTTCTTGCTTTTCTTTATGTTTTTGCTTTTCTTCTTTGTGTTTTCGTCATTGACGATTTACACAAACAAGAATTCACGTTGTTGTTGTATTGTTGTAATTGTTGCCCTAGTGCTTCCACCTGGTGTGAATTCACCCTGGACTAGCCCGAGTTTCAAGAGCTGCCATTACATCCCAGTAAAAAAAATTGGAAGTCCTTTTTGAGGAACTACATTTTCATTGCTTCCAAAGAATCGATATTCAAAAATGCAGATAATTAGTAGAAAAGCAAGTCAAAATTTATTTTAGTCACACAAAAATCTGTAATTCCTTTATAGTTTTAAAAAATACCCACCATGCTTTCTAAAAATTAGATTTTTTTAAAGAAATTTATGAACTAATTTTCGTCTAAAAATTAACAGTTATTTACTGAAATTTACATAAAAACACCGTTTTGCGTTTAAATTCGTATTAAAAGAAACAAGTTGCGAAAATGTGTAACTTTGTACTTTTTTTCCTAGAGAAAAATATTAATATAGAACGCCAAAAAGGAAATATTTCTTAACTTCGCTTCCAATTCGGTGATTAGGAATCGAAAAAGAGAACTTCTTGCAATGACAACCCTATGTAAAAATCATTAGAAATGATCCAAATTTGCACTACTTCCGGATCGCAAACTCCACATTTTCATGACTTCTTTGGAGTGTCTTTTTTTACTGGGATATAGACAAAACCAAGTTCATATGTATATAAAAACAAAAATATATTAATATATCAAGAATAGTTTTTTTGTATGATAATTAAAAATACCTGATTAAAATATTCATTTTGGAAAAAGCACGTTACAAAATTAAAATTAATGTATTATATTAATTCCCAAAAAAAACTTTTTAATTAGAAATATGCGAATGCCCGCACAAAAAATATATGTTGGCATCACAGCTCATTGCGAAAACAATTTGTATCTGTTGTTGCTTATATTTATTTTCAATTGCATTTGCAACTACAATTTAGAGTTGGAAAAAAACCAACCGGTCGTAGTACGCTACCGTATTTACACTACGCAACTTTGTTGCATGCAACTCTATTTTTTCAGTGAGAAAGACAGAGAAGAAATACAAAATGTATACGTTTCTATTTCAACACTCTCACTTAAAATGTAAATTGCATGCAACAAAGTTGCATGGTGTAAATATAGTATACGTTGCACTCACAATACAACACGTATGTTTGCTACTTTTGATATGCAAACACACATACCCTCTCTATTAATGTTTGACATTATCTATCCCAAAATGTACATTTGTATTAGTTATGTGGCTACCTGTTATATTATTCTACCATGCGCTAAACGTTTACATGTTCACAGTTGTAAAAATAGGTAGTACCAGAAATGTCAATTGGTACAGAGTTGTATTTATAAAAAGTGCTACAGGGGTGTATTTATAAAAATCAAAATAATCCAGAGTTGGCTCCAAAGTGACCGTTAATTCAAAAAAGATATTATTATACAAAAATATATAAATATGTATTAGTAAATAAAATAGAGCTGCTACAGACTCCGCCCTATGATGTCGATGACGTCCCAGTGAGGAATTAGCTAAGTCTTTCTTGGGCGTCCTCGTCGTCTCATCATCTGCACTGGCTGTATATTTTCATCTGTATAGCCCACTACTACTGGTGTCAGAACTGATGCGTGGTAAGTGCCTAATGTTAGAGAAGGGCCATCTTCATGAGCAGTTACGTATGACGTTGCCCCCTTTCTGTTTATTATTACGTAAGGGCCATCTCGTTTCGGCACAAATTTGGATGTAACTCCTTTGTACCTGTTACTAAGCACATGTGTGGTTACCAATACTTTTGAACCAACTTGTAACGGGTGTTGATTACGGCGGTGATCATTACTGTAGCGTTTGTTATGATCTTGCTGTTTGTGCACGTTTTCTTTAACCTCTTCGAATACGTTCATAAGTGTGTGAAGATATGGAGTAATTGCGGATACAAAGTTTTCTGACTGAATTATGGCTTTGAGATCGTGTTGGACATCATCTAATGTTCTGAGTTCTCGTCCAAACGTTAAATATGCAGCTGTATACTTTGTTCTTTGGCAGATCGTCGTATTCATTGCAAAGCGAATACTAGGCAGTTTTTCATCCCATAGTTGATGATTACTGTCGACTGAAATTGCTAATTGGGCTTCATGTCACGGTTTTTTCGTTCCACTGGGTTTGCTTCCGGTTGATAAACGGGTGTTAATATATGCTGTATATTTAAATAAAATACAACTTTTTGCATGACAGCGGAAACAAATTGTACTCCGTTGTCGCTAATGATTTTACGAGGTACCCCATAACGTAGAAATACTTCTCTATTAGAGTTTTGGCACATGCTTCGGTTGTGGCAACTTCTAGTGCAAATAGTTCAACCCATCTACTGGTAATATCTTCCACGATGAAAATCCATTGAAACCCTCTTGGTGATACAGGCAAGGGACCAAACAAGCCTATTGCAACCACTTCGAATCGTTGGTTGCTAGAAGCAGTTTGGTATAAACCAGCTGGTTTTAAATAGGTTGCCTTATATCTTTGGCACTCAATACAATTTTAACGTGTTTTTCGATATCTTTGCGAATTCCTGGCCAATAGTATCTAGATGTAATCTTGATTATAGTCTTATCGATGCCATAATAACCCCCTGTGCTTTCATGGTGGTAGTACTTTAAAATTTCTATCCTTTCATCGCTCGGAACAAGTAGTTGGGCATCGTCAGAGTCTTCATTTCTGTAGCAATACAAGACACCATTGTTCATTACATATCCCCTTTTTGACCAGTATGCAATATCTTCGCTGCTGCTCTCAAAGCATTCAATAATTTTGTTGACCTTCTCTTATTTTTATGGCATTTTTTCTTGGTACTACAATAGAAGAAGCACAAATAACACAAGGTGTTTTTTCTTCATGGCTATTCTCACAAGGTGGTCCAGATAATGTGTCCCCGATGACGTTGGTTTTTCCAGGTTTATAGTCAATGGTGATATCAAAAGGTTGTAATAAAAGTGCCCATCGAGCAAGGCGACCGGCTGGTGATTTTATATTCATGAGCCACTTTAACGGCTGGTGGTCTGTGATAAGTTTTAATGGCCCCCTGAATGTACCCACGGAATTTTTGCACGGCCCATGTCATGGCAAATTTTTCTTTTTTTTTAATTTCTAACCCGGTTATAATACCACTAAAAAATCTATTGCTTTTAATAACACTGCTTTACAAACTTTTATTTTCTGAAGTTTTTAATTTTCTAAAGCATTTTTTTAGAATAATTATGATGTGATAAACACAAAAAAAGTAATAAAGGATTTCATTTCGGCCATTGTGCATAATATAACGGCTCATTTTCATTTTTCGGTGTATACTTCTTCTTAAAACGTCATTCAGAATCAAAGGCTGGTTCGTTTAAAATGAATTATATATTTTTTGAGAGGCTACTAAATTACGCGTCGAATAGTGGCTCTGATCGAACAAAAGGCGACCAAGTTAGAGTGGATAAAAGTTTAAATTCTATGAAATTTTTAAAGCTCATCATTAATTAATGCCTTTTCGGAAGCTGCTTTGTACCACAAATAAAAAAATCCATAGTTTTATTATTTCATTGAATAATCCATTCGATTATAAAAATTTTAGATCATGGACCTAAATCTGGTGAAAACAAAAAAAATTATATTCTGTGTTTTATTATTTAGGCTACTTATGATCAAAATCTTTACTTTAGATGCAAATAAAACAATTTATTCAATTTTTGTTTGCAATGTTTCATCGGCTTTGTTCCGGCGTCTTTAGAATAATCTTATAATCGACTTTGGATGGTGCTTTAAAGACAAGTAAATATTTGCACATACATCAAAAAACACATATGTACCGATATATGAACAATGGCTGAAGTGAACTTTTTTCAGTGTATAGCCTATCATTTCTAAGTATCCTAAAAAATACATTAGCAAATTTAAATCTTTTCATTGTAAATTGACAACCTGTTTGAATGATTTTGTGTATTTTACATAGAATTATATTTAAATAATTTTTGTATATTTTTTTATGTAGGTATTCTTCAAAATAAATTTCTCAACATACGCGGCAGAACAGAACAACGTTGTTTTTGGAAATTTTTCCCTGGTTCCTTAGAATAATTATGCTATCTAACTCTTTCTGAATATCACGTTACGGACTTTTGCGCAATACAATCGTTTGGACTCAAAAGCAAATTAGTTCGAAATAATCACACCAAAAAATAAAATTCTTTGTTTCAAGTAGAGAACCGCAAAATTGATATTGATAACACTCGTCGCGAAAATTTTGACTTGTCACGAAATTAGCCTTGACTAACTTCATTATGAAAAATATGTGCCATGAAGCACAAAAACGTATCCAAACAAGCACGTTATCTTAAAAGTAATTCAATAAAACCTAAAGCATTTCATATACATACATCAAAGCAAATAGTATTATTTACTCATTATTAAAGAAATATTACATTTTAAAATAAAAGAAGTATGCATTTAGTATAAGATTTAGAAATTCTATATTCCGATTTTCTTGCGGTTAAGGGTCGTTATAAACTTTTGGATATCATATCGATGGTCATACATTGACAACTTGTAAGTGAATTTTGATTATTTTTCACAAAACGCAGAAAACTTTCCCATTCTCAAAATAATATAACATTAGTTGATTGTATCTACTAAATAATTTTCAGCTATTTTATTTCTATGCTACTAAAGGTACGTTTACACTTGCCAAATATTTGCCGAAAAAACGTGACCAACAGAAAAGCTAAAATTTTATTTTCTTTAATTTCCATATTTTTTTAAATATGCGTTCGCATTTATTAAAAATAATTTTAAAATAGCTTTTTGCGGCATAATTAACATTATTTTGTGATATAAAAACCAAGTTAAATCACACTAACCCTTAGCAAAAGTAGTGGTTACGTTTTTTTGGGCAAATATTTGCCAAGTGTGAACGTACCTTAACGCTTTCAGCATATTTATAACGTAATTTCTTCTACTGAAAAGTTGTAAAAACCAGTTACGTGTTGCCAACTTATGACCATCGATATGAAAACTTTTTGAAGGTCTAAAACTTTTAAAAATCATGTTGCTGATGGGCTATAGCCCTAATTTTATGCACAACTGGACCCAGTATCAAAAGGTTTTTAAAATGTTGTATGTACTACTTCTTATATTTTGTTAGAGAAAATACAAAAATATATCATCAGAATAAAATAAACACACTGGTAAGTTTTTGTTTAGGGTTTTTACGTAATAAACAAAAATTTGGCAATTATTGGAAACTAAATTTTTATAAAAATTTTAATGATTTCTGTAACTAAACGGGATACATTTACGATTTGAATACTAATATGTATGTATGTCTTTCCAAACATAGAGACGTTTTTAATAAAGCCAAAAAGTCCTATCTACACCAATGGCCGTAATGCCTGGAGAACTTTCTTCGTTGTTGAGATCGATACCGAAAATTCCGATTTCTAGGGGATTAGTGCGGGGTATCTTCAAAATACCAGTACCTTTGTGCCATGTTAAGAACAATTCCTGCTTGTTCCAGAAAATCTGCTCCCAATAGTGTGCGACTCTTTTCTGCATTGGGAAGACAGACGAGTCTAATTTTCCGGACCCTGCCGCCAATTTCAACATCACAGATTGTATGCATTACTTTGCCTTTAGTGGTGGACCCGTTGGCCAAAGTAATCTCAATTATTTGTGAGAATTGGCAACACTTGTTTTTGCACCGGAATCAAAAACTGCTTCGCCTTTTAAACCGAAAACTTCTATGTGTGTGTGGGCAATGAGTGACAAATAATGGTGGATGAAGGCGTGTTAAAATGTAAATATTGAGGGGTTGCCTTTGAATGTTTGCTGCATCTAGCGCAATTCGCACGGTACACCCCTGGTGTACTACATACATAGCATGAAAACGTTGGTTTCTTTAATAATGTGGTTCTGCTATTTGTTGCTTGACCTGTTCCTCGTCTCGCTTCTTTTTCTTTAGACAAGTTTCAATAGAGTGACCTTTCATACGGCAAAAATAGCAGCGGTTGTTAGTTGTACCTTCGTGATTAATTTCCACATCATTTGTTGTTGGTCGAGTTTCTGTTACGAATATTTCTGCCTCTCTGCTTGCTGAAATCCGAAAATGTTTTTATATTTTCTCGGCGAACAAGTTCACGAATATTTTTATTTAACAGACCATAAATCATATTAAGCTGCACTTCTTCTGTCACAGAAACGTTCAGTTGCGATAACAGAAGCCTTTTTTACATATGAAACTGTCTGTTGATTCCCTTTTTTGTTGTTTTGTCTCGAAAATGTGGTCGAAAATTCGCCAGTCGGGTATTGGTGGGGAAAACGTTGCTCGAATGAGTGTTTTGACGTCTTAAAAACTAAAAATTGTGTCCTTGACACATATCTACTACGCACCTGCATAATCCTCTAGCAGTAGGGGCATGCCTCGTATTGCATCGGTGTCGGGAATTTTTGATGTCCTTGTATACGCTTATGGCAGCCAAAAATTCTTCTACAACAACGGGATCTTTTTGGCCTTTGTAGCGTGCTGTACATTGAGTGAATGACCCTACTCTGTTTGTGCTACCTATAGCTGCAAAAATTTGCTGAAATTATTCGGCTGAAAACGTTGCCATGTTGTCTTCGTTGTCACCAGAATCGCTTAAATACTCTTCAGCAGCGTACAAAATGTCCGCTCCTAATAAAACTGCGTTGTTTTTAACGACCTCGTTCGTTTGGTTGTCTCTAGACTTTTCTTGAGCGTTTTTCGTAGCCCCACGTTGGGCTCCAATGAATCAATCTTATTTCGAAGATTGTATTTTTTATTCATAACATTTACAAACACTTTAAAAATATTACTTAAAATTATTATTTTCTATGTTAAAAAGAAAAGCTCACGTCCGGTACGTATAAATAAGCCTAGACAATGATGTTGACTGGTTGAACAATAGAGCACTAATGTCTCTTGCATGCAAATGCTGTTGCTTTTATAGCAGTGCTAAACGCATGGTAGAATAATATAACAGGTACCCGCATAACTAATACAAATGTACATTTTGGTTACGAAATATCAAACATTAATAGAGAGGGTATGTGTGTGTTTGTAGAACGTAAGCAGCAAACATACGTGTGGTATTGTGTGTGCAACATAGTTATTTGCAGCCAAATTCATAAAATTCTTATTTTAGGTTTAAGACTTACAATTGTTATTGAACAGTTTGACGCTAAAAACTGTTTAATATAAAATTGCATTCATAAACACTACAATAGGCATTGTGTGTTTTAAGGAAATTTAGATTTCGATACTGGCAACACCACCATGTTTTGTAGTTAGTGTTGCAATAAAAAGAATATGATTTCATCCGGATATTGAAATAAACGAATAGCTTTTTATTGTTTTCGTGTAAGTTAAGATATTTTGAACTCTCTTTATAATATATTTCTCAACTTATTTAGCACAAGTTTTCTATGAAGTAAAAGGAAAAAAGCGAAGTGATTACAAAAGAGTTCACACGACTCTTTTAATCATGTATGAAAAATGTACTCGAATAACGAGCCTATTTTCATTTGTGTTGATTGTTTCTACATCACTAACATTTCTTTTTGCTTTTATGTGTTTTGATGGTGTTTTTTTTGCTAATTTTGTTGCGAATTTTGTTTAACTTAAATCATTAAGTGACATATTCTATCAAATTTAAAAAAAAAACTTACGTAAACGCTTATAGCCAAGACTTCAAGCTTTAATTTAAAGCATATCATGTATTCCTGTGTGCTAAATTTGCATATATATTTGAAGTTGAAATTGATATATCGATGATATGAATTTATTGAAGGTTTATAGTAGGTGCATACCATCCTTAAACCTATTTTAAAATTTTTATGTAATATATATTTTTGAATGCAATTTTATGAAATTTTGCTTAAAAGTAGTTTTTGCCCTGTTTTAAATATTTATGAATATGGCTGTTCACATATACACAACATTTGACAGTTCGTACCATGAAAAAAGCAAATAAAAAACTAATCAGCTGGCGTTCCAGGGCTACCTTGTATATTATTCTACCATGGCTAAACGTTTACATGTTCACAGTTGTACAAATAGGTGGTATCAGAAATGTCAATTAGTACAGAGTTGTGTTTATAAAAAGTGGTACAGGGTTGTATTTAAAAAAATCAAAGTAATCCCGAGTTGGATCCAAAGTGACCGTTAATTCAAATAAGATATTATATAAAAATATATAAATATGTATAAGTAAATAAAGTTGAGCTGCTACAATTTCATTTAAAATAAAATTATGACAATATGTCAAATAATAAATTTCTTGAAGGTTTAAATTTGGTTTATTTTTCATTTTGCCTAATAAATACTTTTCTTGTATACTAGATGTGCCCGCCCGCTTCGCGCGCTTAAAGATCGCTCTATGACTATAAGGTGTCTGTAAAATATAATAATATAATGTTTTTTACATATAAAGTTCCCGTTATACAAAATAAACAATGCTACCACCGTTAAAAAAACAAAAACATCTTTCTAATTTCCAACAACATTTATATTAGTAAAATTGGGTATATTTTCGTTTTTTTTTTCTATTTTAATTTAGAAATAAGGCATTTTATCGCGGTAAAAAGTACTCTATATTTGAATCAGGACTCTAAAGTACCTTTATACGTAATTTCATGAAAATCGCTTCAGTGGTTTTTGCGTGAAGCGTGTTCGGACAGACAGACAAATATTCGAAAGTTTGGTTTTTCGTTTTCTACATCGATTACTGTTTACGCCACAGTAAAAATTTTCAAAAAGTATTTCATATACAGACACGCTCTTTTTACAGTTTTATTATATGTACAGAAAGGTGTAGAAAAATAGAATAGATTCATATCGTATACAAATTATTTGTCGGATTTTGTATAAGTTTCTAAGCCTACTACGCTTATTTTATTCGTTTGTGATTTTCAAATATGTTATCATATATAAATTCTCAAATGGTTTTTAAAAGTCTGTGCATAAGATAAGAGGTTTGTAACTGTTCAAGGTTGTGGTTGAAGTCTACTGACGATTTGGTAAAGCGCCAATAAACTGCATATAGACAATACTTAACTATCAGCAAATAAACTTCATTTAAAATAAAATTATGACAATATGTCAAATAATAAATTTCTTAAAGGTTTAATTTTGGTTTTATTTTTAATTTTGTCTAATAAATACTTTTATTGTTATCTAATGGGTTTCTAATTGTATAAAGGTGTAGAAAATAAAATAGATTCATATCGAATACAAATTATTTGCTGGGTTTTGTATAAGTTTCTAAGCCTACTGCGCTTATTTTATTTTGTTGTGATTTAAAAAGAAATTATCATTTTTAAATTCTCAAATGGTTTTTGAAAGTCTGTGCATAAGAGAAGAGGTTTGTAATTGTTCAAAGTTGTGTTTGAAGTCTACTGACGATTTTTTAAAGCGCCAATGAACTTTATTTAAAAAATGATATGTTAAGCATCATAATGTGTATACAAATTTTTTTTAACATTAATGTGTTTATTTGACTACTTATTTTTAGCTACAAGTAAGCCAAATAATAACTAGTTAATTGCAAAGATAATGTAAATACATTTGTAAGGGATACCCTTATTTTTTGGACTTCTCAAACCAAAATAAGTATGTACACAGCAAAAACTGAATATGCGCTTTGATTAAAAAATCCGAAGAATTGAGTAAAAAAAATGTTTAGATTACAACCTATGAAAAAGTTCGTATATCCAAATACACGAAATTTGTTGAAATTTTTTTTTTAATTTTCAATTAATATAATAGGATATTAACAAAAAATTTGCGAAAAATCGAACAAAATTATGAATTGGAATTAAACAAATTCTGTTAGGAAACATTTAGCTAATATATTTTATGTTAAAATTTATTATCGATTATACACTTTTGAATTTGTTTTATTTTGTATTTTTACTCATTGTTTGTAGTTTAACTCCAACTAGTATCGAACTAAGCTCCTTCAGATTTGAAATCCAACGCACCAACCACTTTGCTAAAAACACTGTTGGAAAACGGCAGCAAGAAGTTCACATAAACCTACTCTTGCATATATGTACATACATAAATTTATATCATTGAATGATTGTTAACAACAGGGCTGTCAGATTTATTTTGACCCTTTTCGCCAAATTCAATGTCAAAAATCGCTAAATTAGATTTTCCTTAGTTTTTGCCACTAATAAATAATTTTTTTTAATCTTAAAAATATTTGCTATAAATATTAAAAGATAAATTTAGTCCGAATCGCTAAAATTCGCGAAAAATATAAAAAAATCGCCAAAATGTTTATTTTGTTAAATTTTTATGCGAAAATGATAAGGAAACACAAAAAATGTACAATGTTTACTATAAACTAGCTTATAGTTTACTTAAAGCAAAAAAAAAAAATTACCCGTTTCATGTGTTTCAAAATGTACAGATGAGCAGGTATTTAAGGAGGAAATCAACGATAATTCGCACCACCTTATAGGAGTATTGGAGCGGTCCGATTTCTTAATTTTTAGTGTATTTAGTGTTCAATTTCTATCCTACATACTGAATTTCAGTCATGTAAGACTTTACTTTTTTTTATAAAATTTTTGCAGATATTCATCCTTTTTACCTCTAATATGCAACTTGTAGCCTATAAACCAAATTTCTTATGTATTAAATATGAGTTTTTATTTATTATATTAGAATTTTGATTTCATTTTTAATTTTATGATTCATGATTTTACTGCTAATGTCAAATCGATTGTTAAGAAGTAAACTAAAAAAAACTTTCATATAATTATATAATTGCAGTTTTATTATATGTATATCAAGAACAATATACGCTTCATCCTCGAGAGTAGGGTAATTAAATTGGTTCAGGATTTCGTGAGAAGGTGCAGAAGAAGTGCAACAAAGTGTTATTTACGTTCATATATTTTACAACTCGTAATAACGTTTCAAGAAGTTCAAATTACATTCTATTTTGCAGATGAGCTTTGAAGTGTTGAAAATATTCTTTCAATACATTTTGTTGGGAGACAGCGACGAATGCACATGCGGCGGATGCTTACCAATTCTTTTATATTTTTATATACATTTTTTCATTAAGAGTTATCCAGCAAACACCGTGTTTCATTTCCAATTGATGATATGCGAAAAATAATTTTATTATAAACAATGAATTTGGTAACATACAACGCCTTTTATGTTGTAAAATATTTAAGTGAATATGTACATACATACATATATCACTAAAAGACATTATGTAAAACAATGACCCAAAAATTTTTAACTGAAAACAACAATACAAATTATGGGGCTATTTTTCCTACATATTTTCTGCGACATATTTTATTTATGAATTCGAGGCTATTTTTCTTATACATATTTTGGGCCATTTAGCATTCTTATGAAAAAGGCCCAAAATTAAAAAAATTAAATTTGGTCCGAAAAAAAATGTCCCCAAACTAAAAAATATAAAATGAAAAATAGCCACAAAATAGGAAAAATTGCGCCAAACTAAAAATTGCACAAAATAGAAAAAACGTCCCTAAATACTTATTTTTGTTCTTAATGGAAAATTTTGGGATCATTTTTCTGTTTGCGGCCATTGTTCTCAAGAATAATTTTTTTAATTGAAAACAACAATATATTTTTGGCCCGTTTTTGATAAAGCCGTATTATTTAGAAGAAAAAAAAAGTAAAAACTACTGCCTGTTTTTAAAAATAAAATTTATCGTTTGGGAATTTATGTTGCAAACAAAAATGTAATGCAGCATCATATTTCAAACGCTTGGCTTTGTGCTTCCTGGGAAAACTCTATTTCTTCACTAATACTAATAAGCAACAATACAATCACAGTTTAAATTTTGCGCATCCCTGATGTAGGTATAAAAATTCATACAAAAAACTACAAGAGTTAATATAATGTCATTTTTAACCGACTTCAAAAAAGAAGGAGGTTATCAATTCGTGTGTATGTTCTTTTTTTTTACTTTTTTATGTTTGTACACGCATAACTCTGTCATTTGTGAATCGGTTTTTAAAATTCTTTTTTTGTTGGAAAGGGTTTTCCTGCAGTTTGGTCCCATAATTTTTTTCAAAAATCGGAGGGGGGAAATTTGCTCCCCCCATGCAAAACTCTGTCATTTATGAACCGATTTTCAAAATTCTCATTTTATTTGAAAGGGTTTGACAAAAATTGGTCCTAAAATTTTTTGTCGAAAATCGGAGGGGGAAGTTTGCTCCACCATGCATAACTCTGTCATTTGTGAACCGATTTTCAAAATTCTTTTTTGTTTGAAAGGGTTTGCTGCAGTTTGGCTCAATAATTCTTCTTGAAAATGGTAGGGGAAAATTTTCTCCCCCTCCGCCCCAATTCATAACTATGTCATTTTTTAATAGATTTTCAAAACTCTTGTTTTGTATGAGAGAGTTTGACAAAAACTGGTCCCAAAATTTTTTTGTCGAAAATCGGAGGGGGAAATTTGCTCCCCCCCCACAATCCATAACTCTGCTATTTTTTTAACCGATTTTCAAAATTCTTGTTTTGTTTGAAAGGGTTTGCTAGCAGTTGGGACAAATAATTCTTTTCGAAAATGGGAGGGGAAAATTTTTTTTGTTTGAAAGGGTTTGACTAGAGCTTTGTTTCATATTTTTTTCGAAAATCAGTTGCGAAATTTGCTGCAAAACCCCCCTTGCAGCTTGGTACCATATTTTTCCCCTTCCCCCGATATATTGATTATCGCATAGCTCCTCCATTTATGGGCCGACTTCCAAAATTCTTTTGTTTTTTGATTGGAATGGTTTGCTTAGAGTTTGGTCTCATAATTTTTCTACGAAAATCGGTGGGGCAAGTCTTCCACGCCTTCACCCAAAATATTTATTAGAGTACAATTCCTCCATTTGCATACCGATTTTCAAAATTGTTTATATAAAAGGCCATCAAGTATATTGCTCTTTGTACTGAAGTCGGTTTTTTTGCCAGAATTATTTCATACTGACTAAGTTTCTCAAAAAAATTTTATGGCTCATCAAAAATAGCCAACAAAGTCGCCAACTACTTTACAAATCTTCTAAAATATCGCTATGTCGCCAAATCGAAAATTAAGACGCCAAACAAGTTTTAAAAACGCCACATCTGACAACCCTGCTTAACAATCGAAAGCAAGGTGCATCCACAGATGAAGTTGACATTTTTTTTTATATTTTTCATGGCTGGACGTCAAAATTTGTTTCTTTGATTTGCAATTCGCTTTGCTTTGACATCGTGCAATGATGTTCCAAAAACAAAACGCTTGTGTTATTTGTAGATGTCGTACTAGCGAGCTTAGTTGGTATGGTTATGCCTTGATCGAAAGCTTGTTGTTAAGTATGTACGTACGTATGTATGTAGTTGTGTTTGTTTAGCAAGAGAATAAAAGCAGTAAGTTCTCTTTTTTAAAACAATTTTTCTCATACAAGTGCTACTTAGTCTAAAAAACTTTAGGTTTTTAAACATAAAATAAAATCTTACATTTTTTTACATGCATTTAATATATAAAAATTGTTATAAGTCTTTGGTTGTCAATTGTGTTGGCAGTACTTTTATCAAATAATAGCAAAATCAACAAAAGAAAACGTTGATATAACGAAAAAATTATTTAAAAATTAATTTTTTACTGAGCAAGCTGTTAATTGGAAAAAATGGACAATAATTTTTTCTGTGTAGTTATCGAGTCAAATTGTAAGTAGTTACCATTTAAATCGTCACATACTTTTTTGCCTACCAGTAAACAAAGTGTTTGCTGGGAATATTTACAATACGAAAATTATCAGCTGATTTATGCAAAGCAAAATGAACGAAAGAGGCAGAAACAGAGAAATATTAATTTAAATTAAACACGAATTTTTTTAAAATCGTTCAATCAAGTAAGTAGATTGATTTCATTCATTGGATAATAATAATTTATCACTAAAAAACATTATATAAAACAATGACCCAAAAATTTTTAACTGAAAACAACAATACAAATTATGGGGCTATTTTTCCTACATATTTTCTGCGACATATTTTATTTATGAATTCGAGGCTATTTTTCTTATACATATTTTGGGCCATTTAGCATTCTTATGAAAAAGGACCAAAATTAAAAATGGCCCCAAACTAAAAAAATTAAAAATGGTCCCAAAAAAAAAATATCCTCAAATTAAAAAATATAAAATGAAAAATAGCCACAAAATAGGAAAAATGGCGCCAAACTAAAAATTGCACAAAATAGAAAAAACGTCCCTAAATACTTATTTTTGTTTTTAATGGAAAATTTTTGGATCATTTTTCATTTTTCTGTTTGCGGCCATTGTTCTCAAGAATGAAAAATGGCCGCAAAATTTTTTTAATTGAAAACAACAATATATTTTTGGCCCGTTTTTGATAAAGCCGTATTATTTAGAAGAAAAAAAAATAAAAAGTAAAAACTACTGCCTGTTATTAAAAATAAAATCTCTCGTTTGGGAATTTATATTGCAAACAAAAATGTAATGCAGCATCATATTTCAAACGCTTGGCTTTGTGCTTCCTGGGAAAACTCTATTTCTTCACTAATACTAATAAGCAACAATACAATCACAGTTTAAATTTTGCGCATCTCTGGTGTAGGTATAATAATTCATACAAAAAACTACAAGCGTAAATATAATGTTATTTTTAACCGACTTCAAAAAAGAAGGTGGTTATCAATTCGTGTGTATGTTCTTTTTTTACTTTTTTATGTTTGTACGCGCATAACTCTGTCATTTGTGAATCGGTTTTTCAAATTCTTTTTTTGTTGGAAAGGATTTTCCTGCAGTTTGGTCCCATAATTTTTTTCAAAAATCGGAGTGGGAAAATTTGCTCCCCCCATGCAAAACTCTGTCATTTATGAACCGATTTTCAAAATTCTCATTTTATTTGAAAGGGTTTGACAAAAATTGGTCCTAAAATTTTTTGTCGAAAATCGGAGGGGGAAGTTTGCTCCCCCATGCATAACTCTGTCATTTGTGAACCGATTTTCAAAATTATTTTTTGTTTGAAAGGGTTTGCTGCAGTTTGGCTCAATAATTCTTCTTGAAAATGGTAGTAGAAAATTTTCTCCCCCTCCGCCCCCAATTCATAACTATGTCATTTGTTAATAGATTTTTAAAACTCTGGTCCCAACATTTTTTTGTCGAAAATCGGAGGGGGAAATTTGCTCACCGCCCCCCCCCCCCACAATCCATAACTCTGCTATTTTTTTAACCGATTTTCAAAATTCTTGTTTTGTTTGAAAGGGTTTGCTAGCAGTTGGGCCAAATAATTCTTTTCGAAAATGGGAGGGGAAAATTTTTTTTTGTTTGAAAGGGTTTGACTAGAGCTTTGTTTCATATTTTTTTCGAAAATCAGTTGCGAAATTTGCTGCAAACCCCCCTTGCAGCTTGGTACCATATGTTTTCCCCTTCCCCCGATATATTGATTATCGCATAGCTCCTCCATTTATGGGCCGACTTCCAAAATTCTTTTGTTTTTTGATTGGAATGGTTTGCTTAGAGTTTGGTCTCATAATTTTTCTACGAAAATCGGTGGGGCAAGTCTTCCACGCCTTCACCCAAAATATTTATTAGAGTAAAATTCCTCCATTTGCATACCGATTTTCAAAATTGTTTATATAAAAGGCCATCAAGTATATTGCTCTTTGTACTGAAGTCGGTTTTTTTTGCCAGAATTATTTCATACTGACTAAGTTTCTCAAAAAAAGTTTATGGCTCATCAAAAATAGCCAACAAAGTCGCCAACTACTTTACAAATCTTCTAAATATCGCTATGTCGCCAAATCGAAAATTAAGACGCCAAACAAGTTTTAAAATCGCCACATCTGACAACCCTGCTTAACAATCGAAAGCAAGGTGCATCCATAACAGATGAAGTTGACATTCTTTTTTTTATATTTTTCATGGCTGGACGTCAAAATTTGTTTCTTTGATTTGCAATTCGCTTTGCTTTGACATCGTGCAATGATGTTCCAAAACAAAATGCGTGTGTTATTTGTAGATGTCGTACTAGCGAGCTTAGTTGGTATGGTTATGCCTTGATCGAAAGCTTGTTGCTAAGTATGTACGTACGTATGTAGTTGTGTTTGTTTAGCAAGAGAATAAAAGCAGTACGTTCTCTTTTTTAAAAGAAGTTTTCTCATACAAGTGCTACTTAGTGTAAAAAACTTTAGGTTTTTAAACATAAAATAAAATCTTACACTTTTTTACATGCATTTAATATATAAAAATTGTTATGTCTTTGGTTGTCAATTGTGTTGGCAGTACTTTTATCAAATAATAGCAAAATCAACAAAAGAAAACGTTGATATAACGAAAAAATTATTTAAAAATTAATTTTTTACTGAGCATGCTGTTAATTGGAAAAAATGGACAATAATTTTTTCTGCGTAGTTATCGAGTCAAATTGTAAGTAGTTACCACTTAAATCCTCACATACTTTTTTGCCTACCAGTAAACAAAGTTTTTGCTGGGAATATTTACAATACGAAAATTATCAGCTGATTTATGCAAAGCAAAGCAAAGCAAAATGAGCGGAAGAGGCAGGAACAGAGAAATATTAATTTAAATAAAACACGATTTTTTTTAAAATCATTCAATCAAGTAAGTAGATTGATTTCATTCATTGGATAATAATAATTTATCACATTTATGTGTGGTACAACACACAATACAAACACAAAACAGCTTGTTGAAAAATTTTTGATAATACAAATTTTACTATTACGGATTTGCAAAAATTTTTTTTGTGTCTCAATTTATTGCTCTCTTTTGACTTTCTCTCCTTGAAATTTTTTTCGACTTAAGGCCATGTCAGATAAAACTTTTGCTTCGCGTTGCGTTACAGATTCGCTTTGACATCTAAGATGAAATGTACATACTTATACGAAACATGCTACATAAAGCACTTTTAACGCAGCGTGAAGCGAAAAATTCGGCAACTCTCATCTGTTTGCTTGCTTTGATAATCAGCTGGAATAATTTTCTTTTACTGTATTGCCAAACGAAACATATCGTGCGTTTGAATCTGGTTTAATAAGAGGTAAATATGTATGTTTATTACATACTATTTATAATAAATCGTAAAATAACATAATTGACTTTTATTTTTATAACAAAAAAATAAATAAATGGCAAAATTATCAACTACTTTTTTGGTAAACGAGCAATGCGCGAGTGTTGTCAAAGTTTTCATTGTGTCATACACCTTTTGCTTTAAACTTTTCCATCAAAGTTAGAAACGTCACGCAAAGCGACAAAGTTGTATCTGACACGGCCTTTAATGAGCACTTTCTACTAACAATTGATTAAAATTCTTAACAATTTTTAGTACATGAACACACCTAATGCAAATTTACCCAGCAGTCCGCAACTTATTACAAATTAAAAAACGTCCGCGTGTATATGCAGTATTATATCAATAGGAAAAATTATAATGAAATAGTTCAGCGCATACAACTAGCATACGATTATTCATTTTTTCTATCCCATATTAATTACATATGTATATGTATGTATGCATGTACATTAGAGCGACTCGACTTGTATGAAGATGAAAAACGTGTTTTTTTACTCTTCTCAAATTAAAGATCGGTCTTTTTAATGAGGTTTCCCAAAACATTTGCGGTGTCTATCGATAACCACCCGTGAGCTTGACCGTGTCTAAAAAATGTCCATTTTTGTAGTTTTTTGCATATTTTCGTATTTTCTTCCAAGACAACATATAAAAAAATTACATCGTCAGTCCTCACGTGTATTTTGCTTATTACCACGTATCAGGTGGTTCCGTTGAATGTGATTTCAAGTGGTGATAAGCAAAGACAAGTGGTGTTAAGCAAAATGGATCCCGTGCATTTTGCTTAACTGACGATAGAAGTTTAGCGGCTTCCGAAAGTGGCGCGTTACTCTGTTCTGCTGTGTACGTTGAAAAATTAAGTTGATGTTATTAAAATCTTACGAACCTTAGCCTAATAAGCAATTTGAATTTACAAGCAAATATGTTCGAAATAATCATATTAATTAAAATTTGCTACTGGCTTGAGCTTTTCACATGTTTACATGTTCATATATACTTAGATATAAAATGAAACCAAAAAAGTTTGTCTTGAGCAAAACAAAAATCAGAAAAATGGAAATGAAATAAGCCAATGGCAACACTGGGAAAATGTAATTAATATCAACCAAGGTGGATTTATACAGGTGATATCATAAGCACAGCTGTTCTACTTTTTTCCGCAAATTAGATGCTCGGATGTCAAAATTTGTATACGTTGACATAGGGGCTGAGATGTCAAATGTTATTATAAAGTTGTAGTTGTTTTAGAATCAACACCACCTGATAAAATTAATTCACCTTGATATCAACTTGAAAGGGAATTAAATTCTCCTATTCAATTTTCACGAATAAGTTATATGTATAAGAATTAAAATCACATTCAACAGAGCCACTTGACAAGTGGTGATAAGCAAAATACACGTGAGCACTGACGATGGATGTAGTGGCGCGTTACTTTCTTCAGCTGTGTACGTTGAAAAATTAAGTTGATGTTAATTTTTCCCTTGTTCCTTGGAATATTAATCATGCCCAATTCTTTCTGAATTAAAACGTTACGAACCTTAGCCTAATAAGCAATTTGAATTCAAAATTGAATTTGTCGCGAATCTAATGTCGCGATGATACACATTCGCGAAAATGCCGAAAATTTATATAGGGTTAATTTTTAAATGAAATTCAAACTATGGCTAAAGCTATCTTCTCTCGATAATGTCGCAATAATAAACATTCGCGAAATACCCAATAAATTATAAAAAGTGAATGTTCGCATTATCGAACTATTTTCGATAGTTTCTCGAATGTGCCACGATGGCCTAGTGGATGTGCTGAATGTGCATCGTAAGTTAAAGAATTAAAAAGACATACTACTATGTGCAATAATTGAACAGAAAAAAATTTTCACGATAGCGTGATGGATGTGTCGACAATAAGTTGAATTTTTGTGCATAAAAAATATTCAAAAAGAAATGCATACACAGAAAAAACAAAATTTTATTTTCTGTAAAGGAATTCAATGAAATAGTAAATATTTTGTCCAGGAACGGACCTACAAACAAATTTGTCAATATATAGACGAAAATATCTCAACAATTTCATTTAAAAATACTATTTTTTTCAGTGAACAAATAGTTTCAATCTACAAAACAAATTGATTAAATATATCTACAAATCTAAGGCTCATGACCAAATATTTATTTGACGCTCCTAAAAGTATGCACGTTTTTTAGTATTTACCGCAAATGAAGTCAGTAGAAAAGTGTTTTTCAATGCCACAATGCCACGAAGAAAATTTTCGTTTTTCGTTTTCTGAAGCAGCAACTTACGAAATTGAAACCACTTCAGATCGGAATGGTATTCTGTGACATGAGTAAATATTTTTGCCTGAATTTATAAAACAATTAGTCTAAAAATACTAACCAATATTAAACAAAATAGTTTAATTAATCAAACAAAAATATTTACTAAATTTTTTGTAAGATATTAATCAAAATTTTTGTCTGGGTCATATCAAATAATAAATTTGAATGTTTGTCTATAGACTAACAAAATGAATGAGAATTAACGCAACGATAATAACGGATTGATTCACTCAAAAATCTTCTGTAAAAAAACTTGGTACAATCGCATTCCTTTTGCTATCATTGTTGTTGTTATTATTTATGTGTATGTCGTCATCGATGTTGTTTTTTATGACACCGTTTTTTTGTTGTTTTTGCGGTTTGCGTCCTAAATAAAAGTCAAACAAAAAATTCACTGATTTAGTAAAGAACATTTATTGAAATTTATTTTTATACAAATTTTGTTTAAAAATTTTTTGGTGATAATTTTTTCTGTGTAAGCTTAATTGGCATCCAATGTAAATTACCTCCCTTTTTAGTCTTTCCCGGACACAAATTTTTTTTCAGGACAGAAACCTCATGTTATCCGGACGGATAACAACCCTACATTAGCCTAATATCGTAGAAAATTTGTGCAAATAAGTCGAGAAGAAAATAATTGGTTTCAGTACTTTGAAAAATTTAATGATTTTCTTTCAAGGCAGATTATTTAACAGGTGCTTACACAGCTGATTACTTCTTTTTTATTTGTAGCTGTCAACTTTGTATCTCAATACACAAGCTATATTTGAGTATGTATTTTAATAATTTGTCATCTTGAAGGAACTCCGACTACATGGTAAATAAATCTTCCTTGGTCTTCTTTTAATATTCTTTTCGTTACTTTTTCGGCAACTTTCTATCCCGAAAGATAACATGAAAGTGTTATGAAAATAAACGTGAAAATAAAAATCGGCATACTGATTTTTTTTGCACATTTGTTTTTAGGGTTCCGTACACCAAAAGTGTAAAGGGACCTATTGATTACGCTACGCTGCACGATAGGCCAAGAACCCAGAATTTTGGCCATAAATAAAGCATTGATTTACTGGTTTTATAATATATTGCATTGGGAGTTAGGACACCACTGATTTCAATTCTGAAATTTAAATTTTAAAATTCATGATGGCGGATCCAATATGGCGGTAGAATTTTTTTAAAAATCATCTTTTAAATTTTTTAAAAAAGGCAAAAGAAAGTCTGGGGATTCGTGATAGATATTTTTCAAACAAATGATTGATATTCAAAATGGTGAAATCAATATGGCGGCTATAATATTGATACTTTTTAAGAGATCATTATTTTTTAGTTGCTCTAAGGGCCATTATTACAACTTGCGGTAAAGAGACATTAGCTAAAGGCACCTTTAGCAAAAGTGAGCGATAAACTAGCTTTTAAATATATTTTATTATTACAACTTTCCTGTAAATAAAAAGTATGGCTATACCAGAGCATTTACCGACTATTATGAATAGTTAAATAGTGCAGTGGCAACGTAAATACATATGTATATACTTGATGAAGAAGAATGTATGGCAGCTTAGGAAAATGTAGCACCTTCAAAGCGCCAAAGGTTGGTTATCAGCCATTTGCTGTATTTTGGAGTCGAAGATTATGACATTCAAATTTACCAATTGAAAATTTCGATAAGAAATTTTTAATAAAATTCTATAATTTTGTTTACTGTTGATAAAATTTAAAGCGTGGTATTAGAATATTCAGATATGATTTTTTAAATTCAATATGGCGGATTAGTATATTTATAATTATGTTTCGTAACAGATTTTTAACTGTAATATAACAAAAAATTTAATTTAAAATATTCAAGAAAATTTTTTTTCAAATTTGTATTTAATGGTTAAGTAATATCTATATTCTCCACGCGCTGAATCCGACTCTGAGGTCTGTTTGGCTCGTACACCCTCAACATTTTGCGTAAATTGCGAAAAAGCTATAAAAATCCAGCAAAACTGATGTTTTCGCAATTTACTCGAGGGTGCACGAACTAAATGGACCTCAAATTCGGATTCATTTGGCAGAAATCCATGTAGGATGGTGGGTCGGTGAAATGTACACCAACTTTTTTGTTGTGTATGCCGATGTAATTATCACTTGTTGAAACCCAAAGCTTACAGGCAGTTTTGGTTTAATTTCCGATAGCTCGAACGCTTATGAACGGCCGCAAATGGTCGCAAAAATAATAGTAGTACACATATTAAGAAATTGTTTCCATAGCAAACATTTCAATATCAATCGCACTTTTGCGTACTTTGATGTTACAAAAAGTCGGATTTCAAAAAAAGGTCTCTTTTGAACACACCTGAGCAGTTTTATTTATTTTTTGTGATATATATTTTGATTTTTTGCAATACCCAGCAAAAATTATTACTTGGTGGAAGCGAAACGGAATCACATGCAATTGAGCTTTTATAATGCTTGATTTTTGTTTGCAATGAGCAGCTTAGAAGCAATAGCTTCTGTATCCACAAAATGCTTATATTAGTGCTGAAAATCCTCACAATTTTCAGATAAAGATTGACGAGGATGATGGATGGACGTGTTCACAAATGGGCTAACGTCATGTTGAAGGCTTAATATTTCTTATCTGTAATTATTAATTTGTATTGTAATACGCTTTTATTAGCTTCGTATGTATGTTAGTATGTAACGGAAACTTGCAACGTAATTTTCACCAACTTCAAGACATCCGATCAACTTGAAACTTTGCACACGCATTAGGTTCGGATGACAATACAATCTGATGGATATAAAAATTTGCTGTGTCACGCCTATACTAACAAAATATCTTATATCTTGAAAGCTACAGCAGTCATAGTATTTGTATTTGGTATGGACTATTTTGGAAGAAAGCTGAGAAACTTGTAAAAAAAATTGGTAGGATAGGAGCTGCGAAGGGGTACTCTCCATACAAATTAAGTAATAATAATCTGATATCTTGAAAGCCATAATAGCAAGCGCTTTGAAATTTGGTATGAGTTAATTTGAAGACAAAACACAACCATAGGTAAGAAACTGAAAGGATAGCTGCGAGTAAAGGGGTACCTACTCCGCATACAAAGTAGTTAGTAATTACATGCTATATAGAATGCTAGGATAGTAAAAATCTTCAAATTTGGTATGAGGTAATTTGAAGATAAAATACATAGATAGTTACAAAATTGGTGGGCAGGTGGGAGGGAAGGGCTACTCCCCCTACAGAGTAATTAATAATAATCTGATATCTGGAAAGCTATAATAGCAAGCGCCTTAAAATTTTTTATGAGATCATTTTTTGCTTTTGCTTAAGGATATGGATTCATCAAAACTTGGTTACCCATTAGAGGCCTCGAAATCTGGTGTGATGACTTTACACATTTACAGATATTGCAGCTATTTACATATGACTTGGTGTCCTGTACCATTGTAGGCCAAAAGTATTTCTCGCGAATTCTTTGTAGTGTTTTAAGAAACCCTCCATGATATGCTGTATTGGATTCATGGCATGATTTTATAACAAATTGCGAAAGAGACTTTGGAATCCACAGACGCCACAAGCTTCTTTCATCTTCTTCCTCAATTAGCCTAAACTTTACCCGTTTCAATACAAAATTGTCGGAAACATGCAGATCTGGCAGCGATTTTCCGTTTTCCATAACGGTTTTTCTAAGATTTTCGTATTCACTACAATAAAACTCAGGTGATAACAAATCTACATCATAAGACATAACTGACATAACTATTTCATCGAATCGAGACAGACAATCCGGTACTATATTTAAATGTTCCTTTCTGTGCTCAATAACAAAATCATATCGCTGCAATTGAAGGCTCCAACGAGCTAAGCGGCCACTTAAATACTTTTGTGAAATGAGCCATTTTAAGGATGCATGATCTGTTATGATTCGGAAGGGGAAGCGAAATTTTCTGACACAGACTATGGCTGCCAAGCACTCTAACTCTGTAACGGTATAGTTACGTTGCGTATGAAATTAGATGTTCATTGTTATCATCATCTAGTTGAAATATGACTCCACCCACGCCAACTTTACATACGTCACACTGAATGATAAACTCTCTTTTAAAGTCTGGTTGAGCCAGAACGGGTGCAGAGACGAGAGCTGTTTTGAGTTTTTCAAAAGAGTTTTTCGCAATATCAGGCAAGTAGAAAGGCTTTTGTGTCTTTTTTAAGCAGTCGGTAAGTGGACCAGCAATGTTTGAAAAGTTACTAATAAATAACCTATACCAATTAGTCATGCCAATAAACCTGCGAATCTGTTTTGGAGTCTTTGGTGGAGGGAATTCTTTAATAGAACTCACTTTCTCAGGGTCCACTTTAAGACATCCATTGCCAACGATATAACCTAAATATTTTATTTCCTTTTGACAGAATTTGCTTTTGCCAACATTTATGGTTAATTTAGTAATTTTCAGACAGGTAGCGACTTGCGATAAAAGTTCCATTAGGGAATTAAAATCTGGACTACATACGAGCAAATTGTCCAAATATATAAAAACGTTTTCCCTCATACGGGATGGAATGATCTTATCCATGAGGCGACTCATGGTCTGCGGTCCATTGCATCGATTTCTTTATAAGCCTCCTCTTGTCGTGGCGGTGACAAAGGATAATGTTTGCTTTTGATTGGGGACGCCTCACCGGCATCGATGTGATGTTCTAAAATGTCTGTGCACCCTAATCCAAGCTTTTCAAACGACGGGAACTCCTGAATTACCTTTTCAAATCGTAGTTTTTCTTCAGGAGAAAGCTTATGGAGATTTTCAATTTCATTTGAGTCAGAAAGTATTTCATCAATGTGTGTTGTTGCTAAAGGCACAATTTCTGCTGCCAAAGCAAACTCTCGCCAAAAATCAACACCGGAATAGGCTTCTTGACTCAAGGCTGGTACTCGATAGAAATTTATATTTCGAGTAACCCCATTAAAAATATTGGTAAGTTACAGAAACCTATCACCGCCTGTTTAGCGTTATTGGCTGTTTTAATTGAACAATTTAGAAATTCCTCACAATTTTTTCCTAAGACAGATACGTTTGCTCCAGAGTGTAGCAACCCAGTTAAAGGCTTATCGAAGACTGTCACTTTGGCAAACGTTCTTGCGTCAGCACCATGGATAAAGGTGGATTCTAAAATTTTTCTAAAAAATTTTCTCTTTTTATATCGAAGTCTACATTTCATTATTTTCAAAAATGGGTTTTTAAGCGTTTTATTTTCAATATAGGGTAATTGATATAAGTTTGATCTGTATGAGTAGGGATAGAGTTGAACTCAACTGCTTGTGGTATGTCAAGAAAATTTTTAGAACTGTTGGAAACACTTAATTTTGACTCGGGGATTTGTGGGATGGACGAGTGTCCCCGGTGGTCAGTTCGCCCATTTTATTGTTTCCCTGATTGTGGTTTTTTGCAATTTGACGTTAAAACGCCCTTATTACCACATTTGAAACAAAATGGTTTTTTAATTTCCTGTGCGCAATGCCCGTGTGCAGAGCAATTCCAACATTGAATGTTTGAGTAATCATAACTTTGCCTTCTTGATGGAAAATACATTGCTTCAATTTTGGGGGTCAGAAGAACACGGTTCTTCGGTTCTGGCAAGGAAGCCTCAAGCTCATTTAAATTTTTGGAGAGCACTATCGGATATTGAAATTTGCTGTCCTTAATGACCTTTTCGGCCTTTCGAGCGGTGTCTCGAAACGTATATATATATCGCTGGTTTCAGCATTTCAGCAAATTGGAATTAAAATTTTTCTTAATAATGTCTATAAGCGTCTCATCTGGCAACGGAGTCTGGAGTCGGAGATTCATTGATACCATTGCCGAATGAAAATCATCATATGACTCTTTTATTTGTTGCTTTCGCAAAGATATTTTCAATAGAATATCATGATCAGATTCTATGTGACCAAATTCTTTTGTGAGAGCTTGACGCAATGAAGAATATGTGACATTCCTGTTTTGTCTTGTAAAAAGCCAATACCAACTTTCTGCTTTCCCTTCTAAAAGAACATAAAAATTTGATATAAGATGTTCTTCTGAGAATCTGGATCTAGCCGTAAGTGTTTCAACTTTGAAAAGGAAATCTGAAACTAGTCCAATACCGTAATATGAGATTTTCCATTTCTCCAGTTTTACGTTGGTATCAGGACTTAAGTTAAAATTTCCTTGATAATTAGAGGAGTGGTTACTATTTGACCTCCGTAAAAAATCCTGAGGTCTAAAGGCGTTCGATTGACTTCCAGAGTCTATTTGAGAAATGCTGTCTCGTAATGAGCCAAGCTCTCGCATAAACTCTGTTCGTGTGTTTTTCATCGTCTGTTCTACAACAGCAATTAATGAATCGAAAGGTGTATTCATATTTGAGTTAATATTAGTTGAAATAATTGGTGTGGTAAGATCTTGGCCAATAGGTAGTTCGTAATGAGTATTTGGTTCCAGTGTTGGACCTGTATCCGAAATCGTACCACTGGTTGGGACAAAAATTTGCGCATTTGTAGATAAATGTTGATTTTCCATTATCTCTTTATCGCGAAATTGTGATCCTGGAGGTAAACTACTTGCTAGTTGAGTTTCCTTAACGGTCTTAGAAGCTAAGTTGTTATTGATTGGTAAATCTAAATTATTCGACCTTAGAGGCCTATCAGTATGCTTAGTTTGCTTTGTTTGGGGATAATGAACAACTTTTGAAGAAGTCAAGATCTTAGATAAAGAAAACATTGAAAAGAAAAGGTACACTATAGAAAGTTTACGAATTCAACAAAAGAGGGAAAAGACGATGAATTTAAAAGAAGATACGGACAACATCAGCACAAGTTACAAAGTGGCAATAAAGTAAACCTGTGATATAGTTTTTTAAGTTGTGTTCTTTGTTTATTTACTTTTTTGTAAAAAAATGTTTAGTTTGAAATATTTATTGAACAAAATCCACCTAAATTGGGGTTTTAACAATAATTAATTAAAATTAAAATAATATTGTAAGTTTTATATTGAAAAAACGTGCAATGATTACAATATTAATAAAATGTTTTTAACAAATAAATAGATTTCCCATCCCTTGATAAAGTCAACAAATAATTGACGAAACGTCGGGAAAAATGAAATAAAATAATTTGTTTTATTTGCATTATGAATCTTTAGGCCTTATTAGTTCATTTCAAAATATACAAAATACAAATTTACATTGGCCATACAACAAAAATAACTTTTGATTTTGTTTTGTGGACTGCGCCTTGTAGCTCTAAAGAAATATTATTTTGAGAAGAGGAAGACCTTCTTGTGCTTCGCTGACGAAAACTTGAATTTCCAAATGAACTATTTCCTTTTCTATCCATTACAGTTTAACACTCAAAACATCTTTAAATAGCATATTTGAAAAAAGGGTATCATAACTATTCTACATATATAGCGGTATGTATTTATAAAAAAATTTATTCCCAAATAAGAACTGCAAAATTATTTTGAAAATTTTTTTAACTTAAAAAAAATAACTTTAATTTTTAAACGTATTCGATTAAAACGACGAATAAATAGAATCGTGACAAACTAAACTAACGATAACTAAATGGTTAAGTAGAAGGCTTGAAATTCAATTAAATATGTTCAAATTAAACAAACGGTTTGACAGTAACAATCTTATTATATAATGGGAAGGATGAACCATTCCGAAAATTGGACAATAAAGGTAAAACTAACATGCTTGTATTTGAAAGGTGCAACGTATTTTCAGCAAAGTACGGATCTATTTTTCACAAACGCATTCCTGTGGTGTACACTGCCAACATACTACACTACTAACTACTATTCAATATTTTCATTAGGCGGCCTTTGTCGGCATCCACAAAAAAAAGTTAGAAGAAGTATTTGATTAATTTAAATGCAGCATTAGTAAAAGTAAAGCTCATTTGGTTTAAAGTAAAAAGCAAATACTTTAAATTTTTAAGTAAAAAACAAATACTTTTTTTTATTGATACTACCCAATATATTTGCAAATAGTGCGTTAATCATGAATAGTTTTCATGAGTTAATAAGTCGCAATAAAACAATTGTATGGCAACAATTTACAGTTTTATTTGCAAATAATCCGTGCGTATACATGTAGTACATATCGTTTATATCCGTTCTATATTGTAGGACTTATGATCAATAATACGAGTATATTAAAGTTTTGAACACCATAACGCCGGAATCACGAGAGAGCGCTGAAAAAAATTACACTAAAATTTTTAGGTTAAAAAGGGCTATTACCCTGTGATTTTCTTAATTTTCAATAATATAGGTTGATATATATATATATATATATATATATATATATATATATATATATATATATATATATATAACAATATAACAATAAACAATAAAACAAATAAATTTTTTTATTTAAAAATTCTTGATGCACATATATTATAACATATAAATTTTGTAATTTTCTATTTTATTTTACAATAAAAAATATTTCTAATCACTAATTTGCTTTACATATTTTGTTATATTGTCAACACTGTTTTTGTTTTGTAGCAAACAAAAATAGAAATTAGTTTAATTTGACTACACGACAGAAGTAGCATGGACAACAACCTGCAGTCTTGTAGCCGTGCAGTAGTCAAAATAATCATTTTCATATACACACATGTATTCTATTTCTGACAGGTTGTAGTCGGTAGCCTGCTGTGGCGAATGTGTTTAATGCAGAACACACATATTGATAACTAAATGCAGTTAATGATGGAGAAAACTATCCAACGTGCTACTGTATTGAGGGAGGAATCCCATTCGAAATTTCGGAATTTTGTTCTTCATTATTTTAGACGTTTTACATGGAATTGAATCCAACATCCTTATTGTTTTATCACTGAAGAATTAATTCTGTTCTATAAAAACCGCAACAAATAATATAATTTTTAACCGAATATACACATATATACCCAGCAAAAACTTGGTAATGAGTTGTCATTCCCAAACAGCATACTTTTCAACCACAAACTACATACCGTCTGAATTACTTTACAGTAGTTGAACAATTACTTACTAGTAATCAAACAAGCAATCTATTCTCTTATTGGCAGCGTACTAGTGTATCTGCTTATCAAACAGACGATAAGCAGTTCAACCGCTGGGGAAGCAAAATAGATTTTTTTTAATTGTGTTCATGTTTGTGAAAACAAGTTTTAAGCCCATAACAAAATAGTTGTGCAGTAGCCTAGTGAGTAAAACACTTGGCATAAAATAACACAATAACTGAAAACGGCTTGAGTTCAATGCTTAGCAGAGAGATTTAATTTTTATTGTGTTTTGTTTATTCAATGCCTTCTAAATATTGAAATTTATAACTTGTTATTTGTAATCAACTGTGGCAAGTACTTGCCTCCAATGACATCGCCATGTTAAAGTAATTGGTTAAAATGCCAAAGTAGAAGTAGTAAAAGGTATGTTTTTTTAGCATTTTAAGTTATTACTTTTCCATCAAAAATTTTCTTGGGTACATATATATTTTTCCAATTTTTTAATTTCAAAGGAAATTTCAAATAGGATTTTTTAATATCAATTGATTTTTTTATAATTTCAATTGATGTTTTTTGAACTAAATTGCAAAATTTTTAATTTCGAATAAAAATTTTTTAATTTCAATTGATATGTTATAAGCTACAATCGAAAAAGATATATAGATTTCAGAAATATTTCGGCATTAATAATTTAAAAATAATTTGTTTAATTTTTTATATAAAAATAATATTAAAAAATATATATGTGTTTAAGTATGGGGGTCACTAAAATGTACTAGGGAATCGTTGGTGCAAATGTCTCCATATAATCGTAAAAGAAATACCTCCTCAATAGTGCTAAAGTCAATTGGTAGATTTTCAATGACAAGCTTATGTTGCCTGCAGGAAATGCGAATAGTGAAATTGTAGTGATTTACTAGTGACATTGTCAGTAGTACTACTGACCAGGTGTACCCAAGCCAATGTAGTCATCTATTGACATTTAACATTATCTTGCCATTGAACATCCACCAGTAGACTGTAGCACTACTGACTAAGTAGTTCTTTTGGGCACACATGGAGACTTTGGCACAAAAGATTCAGTGGTAAATTTTAGGGGATCTAGTCTTCAATATTGATATTTCATCGCTCGATGTCGATAGTGAAATTGTAGTGATTTACTACTAGTGACATTGTCAATACTACTACTGACCAGGTGTACCCCAGCCAATGTAATCGCCTATCGACATATAACATAGGGTTGTAATTGAATATGTACCAATAGACTTTAGCACTATTGACGAGGTAGTTATTTTACGACCACATGGAGACATTTGAAACAAAGATTCACTAGTACATTTTAGTGACCCTCGTCTACAATTTTATAAGGGTTAGGGCAATACACTGAAACACATATATATTTTTTTAATATTATTTTGTATATAAAAAAATTAAATAAATTATTTTTAACTATTTATTATTTATTATAATATAGGATTGTCATTGAATATGTACCAATAGACTTTAACACTATTGACGAGGTAGTTATTTTACGACCACATGGAGACATTTAAAACAAAGATTCACTAGTACATTTTAGGGACCCTCGTCTACACTTTTATAAGGGTTAGGGCAATACACTTAAACACATATATATTTTTAAATATATTTTTTATATAAAAAAATTAAATAAATTATTTTTAACTATTTATTATTTATTATAATATAGGCTTGTCATTGAATATGTACCAATAGACTTTAACACTATTGACGAGGTAGTTATTTTACGACCACATGGAGACATTTGAAACAAAGATTCACTAGTACATTTTAGTGACCCTCGTGTTGAGGCAATACACTTAAACACATATATATGTTTTTAATATTATTTTTTATATAAAAAAATTCAATAAATTATTTTTAACTATATATTATTTTCTTCAGGCTCACGGTCATACCATTTATTTAAATAAAACTCTTTTATGTTTTATTAAATATGTTATTAATCTTGTAGATTGATATTTTATTTTTTTCGATATTTCGAACACCTTTGGTGCTCTTCCTCAGGAAAAACTATTATAAAAAACAAATACAAAAAAATATAGTTTATATAAATATAGTATTTCCTGAGGAAGAGAAATGGTATGACCTTGAGCCTGAAGAAAATAATAAATAGTTACAAATTTTAAGGTCGAAAAAATTAATTAACATAAATTATTTCTGAATTTTATATATTTTTTCCGATTGTAGCTTAAAACACATCAATTGAAGTTAAAAAATTTTTATTCGAAATTAAAAAATTTTCAATTCAGTTTAAAAAAATATCAATTGAATTTCAAAAAATATCAATTGAAATTCAAAAATCCTATTTGGAACTCAAAAATTCCCTTTGAAATTCAAAACATTGTGGCTGAGTGGTAGTGATGCTAGCCTGTCAGTCCAGAGGTCGTGGGTTCGATTCCCGCCTTATACCTTGGGTGTACAACCGCTTTGCGGGTTGTGTTTGTTTATATATTTTCAATTCAAAAATTATATTATTCTACTAAAAACATTTGCTTAAATTGATGCATTCAATCAGAAGCGGCAGCGGCTAGCCGCCGATGGTCTTGCAACTCTGCTATTGACTGCATACACTAGACACTAGAACTGTTGTCTCTAACGTATCTTTACTCACGCATAAAAGAAAAGCTGTCGGCATTTTAACTGGTGCAATTGTCGCTAGAGAAAATAGCGATTACATTGGCTGGGGTATACCTGGCCAGTAGTAGAATTGACAATGCCACTAGTAAATCACTACTATTTCACTATCCGCATCGAGCGAGGAAATATCAATATTGTGGACTAGAGCCCCTAAAATTTAATAGTGAGTAGTGCTACAGTCTACTGATGGATTTTCAATGACAAGCTAATGTTAAATGTCAATAGATGATTACATTGGCTGGGGTACACCTGGTCAGTAGTTCTACTGACAATGTCACTAGTAAATCACTACAATTTCACTATTCGCATTTCCTGCAGGGCAGTGCTAAGTGCTGTGTGTGTGTATTAAAACACGCAGCGTATAGCTAAGTGCTTTTATAAAAACAAATGAGCACCAAGCGCATAAGGCTTGGGCAATGTTGGTCTATTTATTTTATTAACACATGTCAACAAATTGTAGCTACTTTCAGATAATGATACAAATACGTACTAATTTTATTAAAAACTAAGTAGTAGTTCTAATGTGAGGCATAGTAACATTGGCGTAGATAGACCTTTTGGGGGGGGGTCATTGCCCCCCAGACTTGATTTTGCCTCCCCCCCAGAATTACTAAAATATTTAATACAAATTATTAAAAACTTCTCTATGTTTATGTAGACACACATATTAGTATTCAAATCGTACAGAAATCATTGCAATTTTTATAAAAATTTAGTTTCTAATAATTGGCAAATTTTTGTTTATTACGTAAAAACCCTAAACAAAAACGTATGAGTGTGTTTATTTTATTCCGATGATATATTTTTGTATTTTCTCTAACAAAATATAAAAAGTAGTACATACAACATTTTAAAAACCTTTTGATGGACCCATAAATATAAATAAAATAGCTGAAAATTATTTAGTAGATACTCTCAACTAATTTCTGTTATTTTATTTTGAGAATGGGAACGTTTTCTGCGTTTTGTGAAAAATAATAAAAATTCAGTTACAAGTTGTCAATGGTCGCGTTCATAAGACGTAACAGTTGTGCAACTGTTGTGTGTTTGTCTTATGGCGATTTTTTTTTCTGGAAAAATATGTTAATTGTATATATGTAACACTTTTTAGATGTTAAGCCTACAGTACACGGAATGTAAAAATCCACATGCGCATGTGGCTCTGACGTAATTTTGACGTCATCACGAAGCTACATGCCGTGTACTTCCACTTTTTGGGACACTCACATGAAGTAAACATTCGTATGTGTACCACATGTGGCTATCAAGACGCATACGCCCATGTGTATTTTTCACATGCCGTGTACTATATTGTTACATGTGAATTGTGACACGTGCAATATTTTTTACATGCGCATGTAGCTGCCACAAATATGTAAAGCCTACAGTACACGGAATGTAAAAATCCACATGCGCATGTAGCTCTGACGTAATTTTGACGTCATCATGAAGCTACATTTGCTACATGCCGTGTACTTCCACTTTTTGGGACACTCACATGAAGTAAAGATTCGTATGTGTACCACATGTAGCTATCAATACGCATACGCTCATGTGTATTTTTCACATGCCGTGTACTACCTTGCTACATGTGAATTGTGACACGTGCAATATTTTTTACATGCGCATGTAGCTGTCACAAATATGTAACAGCAAGAATTTTTGTCAGAACATGTTCTAACCGTATGTACCCATTGAAAGCGTTGCCAGTTGGGTGTTTCCTAGCAAATTTTGTAGGAATTTTTCGTTTGGTTGGTTTGTGTATATGTTTATGCATATTTATTATTAGAAGTTTCAATGCAGTTAGTAAAGAGGTTTTTATAAAATTAATTATTAGTAGTATAATTGATAAAAGTTGTAATTTAGACTGAGGCCACACGGGCGTTTTTAAAACGCGACGTTTCTGCTTTTTATATTAAATTTGAATTTTTAAAAAATTGAGAACTTTCAAATTTAATATAAAAATGATATTTAAAAAAACTTAAACACGCTTTAATATCAAACGGAACTAAAAAATAGAAAATAGTTTTTAAGTATGAAGTGTTTCAGTAATCCCAATAATCAATTTTTTTTTACTAAAGCCTATACAACAAAATGATTTTGTGTTGCATTAGCATTATATAGCATTTTTCAATTAAATTAAGGTGAAGGTACATAGCATGCGTTAAATACGCTAATGCGTTACAGACTTCTGTCAAAAAAGTTGAAATAGTGTTTTCCATAAGGCAAGATACAAAGCGAAGTTTGCGACGCGCGTAACTCGCAAAAAGTTGAACATTCTTCAACTTTCACGCGTCGTATACATAATGACAGGTAGTGCTGCCAGATTCGTATGCTAAAATGTTTGTTTAATGGAAATAAATTATTAGAAATTAATTTTTTTATTAAAAAATGGATGAAAGCTGCATTAAATATATAAAGAAAAATAAAACTTAAAGGCAAGACAAAATATAGCCGGCAAAAGCTTGAAATTGTATAAGCAGAAGAGCATCAAAAGCGTGGTGTGTAACTTGCCATTCTTAAAGCGTTAAAAGTTTATACTTATCTTCATGATGCAGTAATATATATGATAATTTTTATTTTTTATAAACATAAGAAAAATTAATTTTCCACAAAGAACAAATATTGTTTATTATCATTGCGGTCTGAATAAATCCGCAACATTTGAGTATATAACTAATTAAGCTTTTTTAGATTTATTTATCTACAAAACTAAATAGTTCGTTCGTAACCCACGATAAAATCGGTAGAGCAGACTTCTCAAATATCTCAAATTAAAAAAATCTAGAAAACTATTTACTCATGGAATTTTAAATTTCGTCTGGTTTCGCAGTAGGCAATCATAACAGATCAAAAAATATAGTGGTACTATTTGGTATTTCTTTTCTTGTATAGTGTAATTATTGATTATTTTGCATGAGAAGTACCCCTACCCCCGCACCGACCCCACCAGTCTTTTACTTATCTTCGTATATTGTCTTCAAATTAACTCGTAGCAAGTTTTAAGACTCTTACTAACATAGCTCTCAAGATAGCAAGTAATTACTAATTCTTTTGTGTGGGGAATATCCCTTTCCTCGTAGCTTCTCCGCCAGTTTTTTACCTACGATAGTGTCTTGTCTGCAAATTAATCCATATCTAATTTAAAGGCTTTTACTATCTTAGCTTTCCAAATTAAACGGAATCGCTATTTACTTTGTATGGGGAGTGCCTTTCTTCGCAACTACCTCGCCGTGTCTTGTTTTCATATTAAGTCATACCAAATTTTAAGACTCTTGCTATTATAGCTTTCAAGATATAAGATTAATATTAATTACTTTGTATGGGGAGTGCTCCTTCCCCCGGTCCTATTCTAACAATATTTTGACAAACTTCATATCTTGCTCTCGAAACAGTCCATACCAAATTTGAGTACTCTGACTGCTATAGCTTTCAAGATATAATATATTCCGTTCGTATGGGCGTGGCACAGCCCACTTTTATATCCATTAAATAATACTGTCATCGAAACCTAATGCACCACAGGCTTCTATCTCGAGAACCGTCAGCCTAGTCCAAAAACATTCATTTAAAAAAACTTTTCCAATTAGTACCGTTCCCGAAAACATTTTAAAAGGGTATATTTAACAAATGTACGTTGTCCATATTTTCAGTACGCAATTCATACATTAATATTGCACAATACCTTTTCGTATCGCGCTTTTTTAACCAATTTCTCGTCCATGTCCTACACATCCGCTTAGTTTTTTCGCATTTGTGATGTTCGTCGTTCCCTTCTTCATTTAAAATATCCGTGGCCAAAATAGCAATAGCAGCCCACTTTCTCTTCGACATTTCAATAAGTTTTTAATAAAACAGAAAAATTATTGTTTACAACTCGAATAGAAGAATACAAATGCCGTGTACTAGAAATCCTCATAAACATGCGGCTTTCGCACATGCTAATATGTAAAACGCGTCCATCTGCTGCATGCCGTGTACTAGTAACATACATGTAACTATTCAGATGTTTACACATGTTTTGCTTCTGCAAATGTGTCCGCTTCGGCCACATATGTTGCATTTGAATTTTGGGACAAAAATACATGCCGTGTACTATCAAAATTTTACAGCATGTAGCCACTACTACTTGTATAAAAAATGCAACCAATATGCTGAAAATTCTCGTGACGTCAGACCCACATACGCATGTGGCTTAACAGCAAGAATTTTTGTCAGAACATGTTCTAACCGTATGTAGCCATTGAAAGCGTTGCCAGTTGGTTGTTTCCTAGCAAATTATGTAGGAATTTTTTCGTTTGGTTGGTTTGTGTATATGTTTATGCATATTTATTATTAGAAGTTTCAATGCAGTTAGTAAAAACTCAGGAATTAAATCTGTAAAGAGATTTTTATAAAACTAACTATTTGTAGTATAATTGATAAAAGTTGTAATTAAGACTGAGGCCACACGGGCGTTTTTAAAACGCGGCGTATCTGCTTGTTATATAAAATTTGAATGTTCAAAAAATCTTAAACTCACATTTAATATAAAAATGAAGTTTAAAAAAACTTAAGCACGCTTTAATACAAACGGAACTAAAAAATAAAAAGTAATTTGTAAGTATGAAGAGTTTCAGCAATCCCAATAATCAATTATGACTAATTAATTTTAATAAAATTAAAATAAAAATTTAGTTATGTATTAACAAAATAGTTCACTTATAGTAAAAAGCCGTGGGGCGCTTTATGTTAAATGTTAATACATAACTTAATTTTTATTTTAATCTTACTCGTATTAAAAATTAATTAGTCATAATTGATTATTGGGATTACTGGAACACAGCCTCTTCATACTTGCAAATTACTTTTTATTCTTTAGTTTCGTTTGTTATTAAAGCGTGTTTTTAAGTTTTTTTAATCTATAATCTATTTTCTTAATTTTTAGCCGCAATACGATGCCAAAAGTAATTATAATCAAAAGCCTTTTAGCATATCTTATGTTTATTATACAATAGTTTATTTAAATACGGGCTGCTGTCCAGCTTGGTTTAATTGCCTGTTAAATAGAATACTCTATTTTTCACAAGTCACCTTTTGATGGGTTTTACAGAGAAATAAACACGTTTTACCAAAGCCTATACAACAATATGATTTTGTATTGCATTCAATAAACACAAATATCTTTATTACATTTTGTAACGTAACTACATTTATCCGTTGATAACACTAGTTCACAAAACAAATGCACCTCAAAAATTAGATGTTTTTTAAGCAAAATTGGGGCTGCTGAACATTAATATGGCATTAATTTATTTTTCTTAAGAAACGTTTTAGAGATATTCGCAAAAAACTTGTTTTTTTTGCAGTTTGTAAAGATATTTACAAAAATCTTGAGTACTGTTTACTTGAATTGAGCAAATTTGGGATTGTTGCATAGATATGTTTTTCCTCTTTCAGTTCATATTTATACTGTGTTGATCAGACAAAATTTCACTGAATTACAAGCCTTTATATATGAAAAAAAATTATTTTCCGCGTTTTTTTTTTTTCAAAATTCACCATTTTGAAATGCTCCATTAAAGCAAACATATCGACCCATATCTTAAATTTAGAAAGTAATAATTTTGTAATAATTTTAATAAATTTCTATAAAAGTTAGTTCGTAATATATTGATAGATTTTCAACAACTTCGGTATTTTTTGAGGAAACTTTGGTATGAAGTTTTTCTTTTGAGTGGCAACGCTGATAGTCATAAGCAGCTGTGTTTGTTTTGAGTCTTATTAAATAAATTTGTCTTGCTATTCCATTTAATTTGTGCATTTAATTTGTGATTTAATTCGTGCCTTTATTATATTAATTTACTAAAATATGAATGAAAATAATGTTGTTATTGTCGACAACGATGATTCCAACGGTGCGCCTTCTGAATTAAAGTCTCGTCGACAAAGAAAGTCAACAGCAGGCGACAGAAAAATTCAGCATATATGGACCGACGATGAAATCAATTATTGTTTACAACTCGAATAGAAGAATATAAATGCCGTGTACTTGAAATCCTCATAAACATATGGCTTTTGCACATGCTAATATATAAAACGCGTCCATCTGCTGCATGCCGTGTACTAGTAACATACATGTAACCATTCAGATGTTTACACATGTATTGCTTCTGCAAATGTGTCCGCTTCGCCCACATATGTTACATTTGAGTTTTGGGACAAAAATACATGCCGTGTACTATCAAAATTTTACAGCATGTATCCACTACTACTTGTATAAAAAATGCAACCAATATGCTGAAAATTCTCGTGACGTCAGACCCACATACGCATGTGGATTTTTACATTCCGTGTACTGTAGGCTTTACCCATAATCTTGCCGGGTGCTACATTTTGTATAATTTCAATTGAACAAAATTAGCTGCCTGTATTTACAACTGTTACACTTTTACATAAGGTATATTTATCGTTTCAAATATTGAGTTTATTTATTTCAATTACTTATTAATTTGTTGACCTTTTTATTATAAATGTTAAAATTTTCTTTTGGCTTAAGGTCCTTTTTATTTTTTCAATAAATCAAAAAACTGTTATTTTGGTTTATTTATTAATAAATTCTTTATTTATCCGATATTTCGGCCAACTTTGTTGGTCATCTTCAGGGATATATGTATATTAACTAAAAAACAATTGTTATATTAGTAATAAATATAAATGTTTAAAAAACAATAACAAACAAATGCATTTACATAAGTATTGATATAGTGCAGTGTTGTCCGGTGTTGATGTTTTTATTATTTGTCACTGACTGGTTTGTTTTTATTTATCATGTTTATGTTTATTAATTGTGTGCCGATAGATGTGTGCGCAGTTGTCTGTATCTGTTTTGTAGTTTATTCTTTTTTCTGCTGGAATATTAATGATATGTAGCATCTCTTGCATGTATCTCTTCGAAGTGTTGTTCTCTCTCACAAGTATTCTCACATTTTCGAAATTCGGTTTATGTCCAGTTACTGCACAGTGGGCCGCAAGTGCTGTTTTTTGACTTAAGGGTTTGCTAATTATATTTAAATCAGATTTGTGCGATGATAATCTTGTTTTTAGTTTTGTTCTTGTTGTTCCAACATAAACTTTTTTACAAGAGTTAGTGTCGTCACCATTACATTTTATCTCGTATACTAGATCAGACTTGTCAAGTTTGTCTAATTTAGATTTCATGTTTGAGAACAGTTTATTTGTCGTGTTATTTGTTTTCATCGCTATTATGTATTTTTCCTTGTCATATATATCTGAATTTTTTATCCTTTCAGCCCCGGGATATAATTTACCGATTTATAGATTTTGTCTGATTGCTTTGTTTCTCTGTTCGGAACATTTTGTCTCTTTGCTATTGTGTGTTTAATTAATTTGTTTATTAAGCTAACTGGAAAATCATTTTTAATTTTCTTTTTTGTTTCGTTGTGGAATTTTATATTGCTCGTATCTAATACTCTTCTGATGAAATTTGTTGCTGTATTTATTATTATATTCCTTGGATGTTTTGAATGAAAATTTATGAGTCTGCCAGATGCCATAGATTTTTGATACCAGTTAAGTTTGATTGTATTTCCTTCTCGGATAATTAGCGCATCTAAATATGGTAGTGTGTTGTCAGTTTCTTTTTCCAGTGTAAATTGTATTTGTTTATTAAATGAATTTAGTGCGTTTAACGTTTTGTCAACTTGGTCAATTTTCAATATTCCGAATAGGTCGTCCACATATTTCGTTATCATTCTCGGTTTAATTTCTATTTTGTTTAAAACTGTATTCAATAGTTCTTCCATGACCATATCTGCGATGATTGGCGAAGCAGGAGACCCCATAGGCATTCCTTTGTTTTGCTCGTAAAAATAATTATTATATTGGAAGTATCTGCAGTCTCTAATACAAAACTATACTATTTCCATAAATAGCGTTTTTGGTATTTTTGTATGATTCTTCAATATTTCCCACTTGTCTTCAATTGTCCTTATTGCCAAATTTACCGGAATATTGGGAAACAAGGATATAACGTCAAATGATATTAAAATTTCGTCATCTTCTATATGTGTGTTGTCTATTCTAGACATAAATTCTTTAGCATCTCTTACATTATATAATGAGCTAACCGTCAAGTGTTTTAAAATAGTTACTATATACTTACTGAGTCCATATGAGGGGGAGTTAATCGATGAGCAGATAGGGCGTAATGGCATGTTTTCCTTATGGATTTTAGGTAAGCCATATATTCTTGGTGGAACTGCAATCCTTGTGGTAAGCTTATTTTTCTCCAATTGATTTATGAGATTTAGATTATATAATTTGTCAACTATCAAATTATTCTTGTTTTGTAGGCTTGTAGTAGGATCTCTCTTTAGTCGTCTGTATGTGCACATATCCCCGATAATGTTTTTCATTTTGATATCATAATCATTTTTGTTCATTGCGACGGTTTTGTTGCCCTTGTCTGAGTTCATTATAATCATATCCTTGTTTTCTTTCAAATATTTTTCACTTTGAGCCACTGTGTTTAGTATTGTTACGAAATGAAAATGCAGATTCAAATGTAACGACACAAACTGACAACCCGATCATTATCTGCTTTATACCCCTAAATCACTGTAATAAAATCAAAACCTGGCAACCAAGTACCACAATTAAACTTGGCATCACTCGACAACTGCCAATAGAATTCAAAATAACGGAAAATGGAAGTTTCCGGAATCTTCAGGAAACGGTAGCTAGAACTTTGAAGATTATTCGAGACTGCTTAATCGCAATTACAAACAGTGACATTAAACTTAAACTGCAAGAGATGTAGACTTGATGACAGCGTAATTTGTTAAGTTGCAAGCATTAGAGTATGTGTGTGTGCGAAGATAAACAAACAGAAGAATAATCTCATGCATCTACACACGCACATACATTGCACCATAGCAAGACCAAAATGATCATGCCGTGCACTTAAAGATGAAAAGAGACCTGAATTACAGTACAGTTAAAGATAAAGAGAGACGGCTGTATTCCAGAAAGTTAGCGAAGTTACCAGAAGGTTTTATAATTGACTATATAAGGGGAGGCTGCCAGACGACATGAAGAAGTGTGTTTTTAAACTTAGACGAGTAAACATCGCCAAGAATAGTTAGTGTGTACATCGCGTTTAGTTGTACGTGTTTTTAAAGTAATAAATAAAGTGTTACTGAGAATTTATTTGTAAAAGAAATATCCGTGTTTTATTTTATTGCAATTCAACGAATCCTGTGAAAATAATAAAACCGTTTTTATGTAAAGGACTAAAAACGTAACAATTGGTGTCAGAAGTAAAATTGCAAAATAAAATAAAAAGGACATTATTAATTAATAAAAAGGACATTAATAATAATAAAAAGGACATTAAAAAAAATAGAAGCCATGAAGTTTGTAGAGCTAAAAGTTGAGCAGCTAAAAAAAGAGCTGAGTAAGCTGGAACTGCCAACAACAGGCAATAAAGTGGAACTTCAGAAGAGGCTGATAGATGAGTTCAAGCAGCGTGGCATCGACATCGGGACATACGAATTTGAGGATAAAGAGGAAATAGAGGTATGTACTCGTGCCACGACAAGCAACATGGATTTAAGCACAATGTTCGCCGCTATGATGGAAAAATTTCAAGAAGTTAAAGAAACATCTAGAGGTAACAATGAGAGAATGCTAGCTGAAGTTAAGGCTGAAGTTCAGGTGACATCTAAGGCCACAAATGAGAAGCTAGTGGAAATTTCTGAGGCCATAAATAGAAGAGTAGATGGCATTGAGGTACAAGTCAGCAAATTTGACGAGAAGCTCTCAGAACTAGAGAATAAACTTCATAGCCTAGAAATTGGTGGCGTCGAAGTGCATGTAAAAGATGTGGACGAGAAATTGCATGACTTGGAAGCAAAAATTGTTAATCTTCAGTGTCAAGGAGGGCCAGTGAGAGTTATTCCAGAGGCTTCGAGCAGAGTAAAGACGCCTTGTTTCGATGGCAGCGCACCTTTGAACATCTTCAAGTTCCAGTTCGAAACAGTTGCCAGCAAAAATGGTTGGAACAGTGAAGAAAAGGCCATAGAGCTGATTTTGGCCTTAAAAGGAGCCGCAGCAGAAGTACTTGAAACCGTACCAGGGAGCTGCAGAAATAATTTTGATGACATAATGGCGGCACTGCAGCGGAAATATGGTGGCGAACATAAGCGAGATATATACCGAATGGAATTGCGATGTAGAGGACAGAAGCCCAATGAGTCTCTACAAGATTTCGCAATGGAAATTGAGCGGTTAGTGCAGCTTACGTATCCAGGCGAAAACCATCCATTCCTGGATCACGTCAAAACAGAGGCGTTTGTTAATGGCATCCGTGATCCTGACATCAAGCTTGCAGTGTGTGCTACACAAAAGGCTACATTCGCAGAAATGGTTTCATTTGCACTAGCTCAGGAGACTGCTAGGGTGATTTGGAAGCCACAGGTGTGTAAGGTGCGGAACGTGGAGGTCATTGCCGAAAATGAGAGTGATCTAGTCTCTAGCATCAAGGAGGCAGTGAGACAAGCATTGGCGGAGAAGGACGGCAAAGTAAAAGCTAAGTGTTATAACTGCGGCAAAATTGGCCACTTCCAGCGCAACTGCAAGGCGCCAAGAAAAAGAGCCAGATCTGTTTCGCCACCAAGGAATAGTAAACGGGTGAACCAACAAACAACACAAGAGTCCCCGTTAAACTAAAACGAGCTAGCACTAAGGGGCAAGAGCTAGCTCCCACAAACGACGGCCCCACAATCTCCATATCAGTAATGCAGCAGAAAAATAGCAACCTTACTGCATGTGGATACATCAACGGCGAAAAGCACATCTTCACCATAGACACAGGAGCATCGCAGTCAATAATCAGGCCCGATATAGTGAAGGGGAAGTGTGAATCTTTAAGGAATATAAGACTACGTACAGCTACTGGGGAGCCTGCCACTGTCTACGGTAAGACTGAAGCAAAGGTGACTATAGCCAATATAAGCGTGAAACATGTGTTTATCGTTGCCGATATTGTTGACGAGGTGATTATTGGAGCCGATTTTATGATAAACCATGGCATCAACCTGCATATGGGGCAACAAGTGATGATTTGGCGTAATGTTGAAATACCGCTTGATGTTGGATATGACAATCAAATGCACGTAAGGAAACTAGTTGCTATTGAAAACCAGACTATACCACCGCAGTCTGAATCAGTAATATGGGCACGCATGGAGGGAGATTGTGAGGACAATCGGTTGTGGGTAGTAGAACCAACAGAAATTAAGAGCGAGCTATTAACAGCAAAAGCCCTCGTAAAAACTTGCAAAGGAGGAAAGATCCCTATAAGAGTACTTAATTTATCAGGCAACGAAAAAGTCGTCAGCGGAAATTCTGCTATGGGCCAATGTACTCCACCAGAGGCAATAATAAACTGCGAGCGAAAGCCAGAACCAGCCAATATGTCCGCAAAAGAACGTGAACAATTTGAAGAGCATGTGGGGATGTGGGTAGCAGGATTAGCAGCTCCTGATAGAAATAAAGCTAAACAGCTGCTAAAAAGGCACACCAGCGTCTTCGCCTTGAAAGATCAAAGCCAAGGGAGAACGGCAATAGGGAAACATGAAATAAATACAGGCGAAGCGAGGCCGATCAAACAGCCACCCAGAAGTGTACCCCTAGCAAAACGGAATGAGGTAAAAGAACTTGTCCATGAAATGGAGCGGAATGGTGTAATCGAGCCATCTGCAAGTCCTTGGAGTTCGCCCGTGGTCTTAGTCAAAAAGAAGGATGGCAGTACGAGATTCTGCGTTGACTACAGAAAGCTCAATGACGTTACTAAGAAGGACAGTTATCCGCTACCAAGAATTGACGACACTTTAGACACGCTGGCTGGAACGAAATGGTTCTCCACGTTGGACCTACAAAGCGGATATTGGCAGGTGGAGATTGCAGAGAAAGATAAGGAGAAAACTGCTTTTAGCGCGAGCGATGGATTATGGCAGTTTAAAGTTATGCCATTCGGGCTCTGCAATGCTCCAGCTACTTTTGAACGCCTAATGGAACGAGTGCTGAAGGGACTTCACTGGAAGACTTGCTTGGTGTACCTTGATGACATCGTCGTGATGGGAAAGACTTTTGATGAGCACCTCAAAAATTTGGCAGAGGTTCTTCAACGCATATCATCAGCTGGTTTAAAACTTAGCGTGAAGAAATGTGCATTGTTCCAGAGAGAAGTAAAGTATTTGGGCCATCGAGTTACGGCAGACGGAATCTCAACGGATGAAGATAAAATACGAGCAGTAAAGGACTGGCCTCGTCCGAAAAATCTTCATGAACTGCGCAGCTTTCTGGGCCTTTGTACGTACTACAGACGCTTTGTACCAAATTTTGCCAACGTCGCTGCAAGCCTGCATGAGCTGACCAAGAAGTCGAGGCCGTATCACTGGGGCGAACAGCAGGAGAATGCGTTCCAGACACTAAAGGATTTACTGAGTACGTCACCAGTACTAGCCTACCCCATAGCTGGAGAAAAATTTTTGCTTGATACCGATGCGAGCGGCTATGGCATAGGAGGTGTGTTGTCGCAAGTTGTCAATGGCACAGAAAAAGTGATAGGCTATTATAGCCGTATACTCTCAAAGCCTGAGAGAAACTACTGTGTGACACGACGTGAGCTTTTGGCAGTGTTGGAGTGCATAAAACACTACCATAAGTACCTGTATGGCCAACACTTTACGCTGAGGACCGACCATTCTGCATTGAGATGGCTGTTGCAGTTTAAAAATCCTGAAGGGCAGCTAGCGCGCTGGATTGAACGTCTTCAAAGCTACGACTTCAGCATCGAGCATAGAAGGGGCGTAAAGCATAACAATGCAGATGCTTTATCACGACGGCCCTGCAGCTTGGAGTGCAGACATTGTGTTAAGGCCGAAAAGAAGGAATGCGTTATTGATGTTCGGCTAACGCACATCGATTCCGATGAGGACTGGTCAGCGGCACAGAGAAACGACACCATATTGGCGACAATTATAGCAGCCAAAGAGGAAAATAGAAGACCTGCTCGCAATGTAATATCAGCTGAAAGCCCACTTGTGAAATCTTATTGGGCTCAGTGGAATAGCCTGAAGCTGATAAACGGGTGCTTGTACCGCGTATGGGAAAGTGCAGATGGTAAAATGGCTTCCAACCTAATAGTTGTGCCATCCTCCAAGGTGAATAAGGTTTTGCACGAGTTCCACAATGGTCCTAGTGGCGGTCATCTGGGAGTGACAAAAACGCTGGAGAAGCTAAAACAGCGTTTTTATTGGGTTGGGTGTCAACAAGCCGTAGCCGACTGGATAGCACACTGCCCACAGTGCATCGCAGCAAAAGGCCCAGCAAGAAAAAGTCGAGGACAGCTGCAACAGTACAACGCAGGTGCACCATTTGAGCGGATAGCAATGGATATAGCAGGTCCTTTTCCCGTCAGCGACGCCGGGAATCGCTATGTTCTTGTGGTGATGGACTATTTTAGTAAATGGCCAGAAGTATATGCCATACCCAATCAAGAAGCAAGGACAGTTGTGAATGTATTTGTCAACAACTGGGTATGTCGCTATGGTGTTCCAATAGAATTACATTCTGACCAAGGTAGAAACTTCGAGTCTGCTATATTCCGGGAAATGTGCGAATTATATGGGATAAAGAAAACAAGAACGACGCCGCTGCACCCACAGTCCGATGGCATGGTAGAAAGATTTAATCGCACTCTAGAGGAGTACCTGCGAAAAGTGGTAAGCGCGCATCAAAGGGACTGGGACGAGCACATTCCCAAATTTTTGTTGGCATATAGGTCAGCTGTACATGACTCGACATCACGAACACCTGCTTAAATTGTCTTCGGGACGGAATTAAAATTGCCTGGTGATTTGGAATTTGGCGTTAAGCCTACACCAACAAGTGAAGAAGGCACCAGCTCTTCCCAAGAGCAAGAAAATTTAAATGAGCTACATGAATTTGTACGCAACCGAATTAGAATGGCCAGTGACAAGATGAAGGCTAGATATGACCGAGCTGCAAATTCTGAGGGATTCAATGAGGGTCAATTGGTTCTACTTTACAACCCACAACGAAAGAAGGGATTGTCTCCAAAATTGCAGACTCATTGGGATGGACCGTATAAGGTTATTAAAAGGTTGAACGATGTCGTCTATAGGATACAGAAGTACAACAGCCCAAGGTCCAAAATGAAAATCGTACACCTGGAACGACTGGCGCACTATGGAAAAGGTGATTGTGTGCCTATTCGGGACGAACAGGCTTAAGTGGGCGGCAGTGTTACGAAATGAAAATGCAGATTCAAATGTAACAACACAAACTGACAACCCGATGATTATCTGCTTTATACCCCTAAATCACTGTAATAAAATCAAAACCTGGCAACCAAGTACCACAATTAAACTTGGCATCACTCGACAACTGCCAATAGAATTCAAAATAACGGAAAATGGAAGTTTCCGGAATCTTCAGGAAACGGTAGCTAGAACTTTCAAGATTATTCGAGACTGCTTAATCGCAATTACAAACAGTGACATTAAACTTAAACTGCAAGAGATGTAGACTTGATGACAGCGTAATTTGTTAAGTTGCAAGCATTAGAGTATGTGTGTGTGCGAAGATAAGCAAACAGAAGAATAATCTCATGCATCTACACACGCACATACATTGCACCATAGCAAGACCAAAATGATCATGCCGTGCACTTAAAGATGAAAAGAGACCTGAATTACAGTACAGTTAAAGATAAAGAGAGACGGCTGTATTCCAGAAAGTTAGCGAAGTTACCAGAAGGTTTTATAATTGACTATATAAGGGGAGGCTGCCAGACGACATGAAGAAGTGTGTTTTTAAACTTAGACGAGTAAACATCGCCAAGAATAGTTAGTGTGTACATCGCGTTTAGTTGTACGTGTTTTTAAAGTAATAAATAAAGTGTTACTGAGAATTTATTTGTAAAAGAAATATCCGTGTTTTATTTTATTGCAATTCAACGAATCCTGTGAAAATAATAAAACCGTTTTTATGTAAAGGACTAAAAACGTAACAGTATAAATGTATCCCTCATATCTGTCTTGGATTTTCTCTTGTGATCTTCCAACAGTTCAACGAACTTCATTCTTGTTGTTCTTTCTCTTTAATTGTCTGTATACATTGTTCTCCATCTGTAATGCATTGGAACAAGGGGAGTGTTTGCTTGGTAAATGGCAACGCAAATTTTGGGCCGAGTGATAATAGCCATTGTACATTTGGCGGCATAGTCTTGTCAGTTTTGTTTACGAACCATTCTTTGTTAAATTTCATGTTAACCTTCTTTGCTTGTTTCTGTCTCAACTTTTCTAATTTTTGATTCAGTCTCAAACTGTTGTTGTTTTTTATGGTTTCATAAATTGTCTTTTCACTTAACATTAGTGTCTTGCTATCATGTTCTCTTAACTTGTGATGTATAATGTCTCTTAACTTATCTATTGTATTTTGATTTTTGTGTATTTGTTTGTGTTTTTGTTGTATCAATAATCTTAACATTATGTTGTAAAAATTATATAGATTTCTTTGTAAGGTTTTGTCTAATTCTGGTGTTACATTACCATTTTCCAGAAAAATATTATAAACGTTTACAGTAGCGTTAAAGATGAATCCAGGGATCAGTCCAGCTTGTCTGCATTTGATAAGAAATGTTGTTGACGATTTTAGATTGGCCATTTGTTTGCTTAGCTTTGAAAATCTTTTTATTATGTTGTTGGTGTTGTTATCATATCTGCATCTGATGTTTTTATACAGTGTCATGTTGACTTTTAACGGCGTGCCTTCCGTGTTGTTTAAATTACTTATTAATTTGTTGACCTTTTTATTATAAATGTTAAAATTTTCTTTTGGCTTAAGGTCCTTTTTATTTTTTCAATAAATCAAAAAAACTGTTATTTTGGTTTATTTATTAATAAATTCTTTATTTATCCGATATTTCGGCCAACTTTGTTGGTCATCTTCAGGGATATATGTATATTAACTAAAAAACAATTGTTATATTAGTAATAAATATAAATGTTTAAAAAAACAATAACAAACAAATGCATTTACATAAGTATTGATATAGTGCAGTGTTGTCCGGTGTTGATGTTTTTATTATTTGTCACTGACTGGTTTGTTTTTATTTATCATGTTTATGTTTATTAATTGTGTGTCGATAGATGTGTGCGCAGTTGTCTGTATCTGTTTTGTAGTTTATTTTTTTTCTGCTGGAATATTAATGATATGTAGTATCTCTTGCATGTATCTCTTCGAAGTGTTGCTCTCTCTCACAAGTATTCTCACATTTTCGAAATTCGGTTTATGTCCAGTTACTGCACAGTGGGCCGCAAGTGCTGTTTTTTGACTTAAGGGTTTGCTAATTATATTTAAATCAGATTTGTGCGATGATAATCTTGTTTTTAGTTTTGTTCTTGTTGTTCCAACATAAACTTTTTTACAAGAGTTAGTGTCGTCACCATTACATTTTATCTCGTATACTAGATCAGACTTGTCAAGTTTGTCTAATTTAGATTTCATGTTTGAGAACAGTTTATTTGTCGTGTTATTTGTTTTCATCGCTATTATGTATTTTTCCTTGTCATATATATCTGAATTTTTTATCCTTTCAGACAGCCCCGGGATATAATTTACCGATTTTGTCTGATTACTTTGTTTCTCTGTTCGGAACATTTTGTCTCTTTGCTATTGTGTGTTTAATTAATTTGTTTATTAAGCTAACTGGAAAATCATTTTTAACTAGAACGTTTTTAATTTTCTTTTTATTTTCGTTGTGGAATTTTATATTGCTCGTATCTAATACTCTTCTGATGAAATTTGTTGCTGTATTTATTATTATATTCCTTGGATGTTTTGAATGAAAATTTATGAGTCTGCCAGATGCCATAGATTTTTGATACCAGTTAAGTTTGATTGTATTTCCTTCTCGGATAATTAGCGCATCTAAATATGGTAGTGTGTTGTCAGTTTCTTTTTCCAGTGTAAATTGTATTTGTTTATTAAATGAATTTAGTGCGTTTAACGTTTTGTCAACTTGGTCAATTTTCAATATTCCGAATAGGTCGTCCACATATTTCGTTATCATGCTCGGTTTAATTTCTATTTTGTTTAAAACTGTATTCAATAGTTCTTCCATGACTATATCTGCGATGATTGGCGAAGCAGGAGACCCCATAGGCATTGCTTTGTTTTGCTCGTAAAAATAATTATTATATTGGAAGTATCTGCAGTCTCTAATACAAAACTGTACTATTTCCATAAATAGCGTTTTTGGTATTTTTGTATGATTCTTCAATATTTCCCACTTGTCTTCAATTGTCCTTATTGCCAAATTTACCGGAATACTGGGAAACAAGGATATAACGTCAAATGATATTAAAATTTCGTCATCTTCTATATTTGTGTTGTCTATTCTAGACTTAAATTCTTTAGCATCTCTTACATTATATAATGAGCTAACCGTCAAGTGTTTTAAAATAGTTACTATATACTTACTGAGTCCATATGAGGGGGAGTTAATCGATGAGCAGATAGGGCGTAATGGCATGTTTTCCTTATGGATTTTAGGTAAGCCATATATTCTTGGTGGAACTGCAATCCTTGTGGTAAGCTTATTTTTCTCCAATTGATTTATGAGATTTAGATTATATAATTTGTCAACTATCATATTATTCTTGTTTTGTAGGCTTGTAGTAGGATCTCTCTTTAGTCGTCTGTATGTGCACATATCCCCGATAATGTTTTTCATTTTGATATCATAATCATTTTTGTTCATTGCGACTGTTTTGTTGCCCTTGTCTGAGTTCATTATAATCATATCCTTGTTTTCTTTCAAATATTTTTCACTTTGAGCCACTGTGTTTAGTATAAATGTATCCCTCATATCTGTCTTGGATTTTCTCTTGTGATCTTCCAACAGTTCAACGAACTTCATTCTTGTTGTTCTTTCTCTTTAATTGTCTGTATACATTGTTCTCCATCTGTAATGCATTGGAACAAGGGGAGTGTTGCTTGGTAAATAAAAAGGACCTTAAGCCAAAAGAAAATTTTAACGTTTATTTATTTCTTAATTGGCGATTTTTAAAGCTATTTGAGCTGTTTTCCGCACACCTTTACGGTTTGGAAAGGAACATTGACACCACTAATTATGTTGAAATTTTTATTTATTTCCATTTTTATTGTTATTAAGGTAACATATTTAATTAAAATATTTTTTGCTCAAAGCTACAGACATTGTGAATAACAAACAAAATAAAACATTTTTTCTGCAAATAAAATAGTAGTTACCACAGCTGTAAAAAAGCGCAGTATGAACCTCCCAAAGTTGTATTTTTTGTACAAACGAACACAAAAATGTAGAATATGTAACATATATGCAACATATTTCTCAGAAAAGAAAACGCCATTAGAAACGCACAGTTGAGTAGTTCCGCTACACACAACAGTTGTGTATTAGCTGACATTTTTCCATCATAAAATTTTTTTGCTACCTCCCAAGGCGAATTCACTACAGGTGAACTTGTGAACACAGCTGTCAACTTTTTGTTTAAGATTTTCTTCATGGTCGGATGTCAAAATACACTACATATTTACTTTGTGAGTTTGAGTACGACGAATGATTTTACAAAAACAAAATGCTTGTGGTTTTTGTTACATGTACTTGTTTTATTAGGGAGTTTACCTGGTATGAATTTGCCTTGCTACCTATGGTCAACATGTTGTGCTTAACATGTACAGCTGATCAAAAGAGTTATGCCGTTTATATTCTAGTACAACGCTGCTTTAATATGTGGCCGCAGCAAACTCGTTTAACAAATTTTGCATTACAAGTTTGATAAAGTAAACGTATAAATTAATATAATTAAAATAAAACTAAGATAACTAAATATATGTTTATTTTTTTTGTTGTTTACTTGCTATATTACATAGTATTTAATATATGTACTATAATGTTTAAAAATCTTTTTAACTCGGTGGCGGCTTAGCGCAGCCTTCTTATTTTATTGCAGTGTTTTTTGCTATGTGGTGAAAATTTTAAAATAAAATGAAAATGGACAATTTCTATGGTGATAGTCAGCATTGGATACGATCTTTATAGAATATTTTATGGAACCGAAATGAACTCAAAACTGAGTACTAAACTAATTAATTTAGTTATTGTCTTTTGTGCCTGTTTTTAATTGTTTACATTTATCATATTGCAGTATATTCATCAAGCCGTAACTGTTGGGCGGAACAGTTGCCAACAGTTTTACAACAGTTGAGCTCAACAGCTACGTCTTATGAACGCACCCAATGTATGACCATCGATTTGATATCCAAAAGTTTATAACGACCCTTAACCGCAAGAAAATCAGAGTCCACAATTTCTAAATTTTATACTAAATGCATACTTCTTTTATTTTAAAACGTAATATTTCTTTAATATTGAGTAAATAGTGCTATTTGCTTTGTTGTATGTATGTATGTATATGAAATGCTTTATGTTTTATTGAATTACTTTTAAGATAACGTATGCTTGTTTGGATACGATTTCTTGCTTCATGATACATATTTTTCATAATGAAGTTACCCTGCGGAAAATTTGGTGACAAATGATCCAAAAGTACTCGTCCTATGACTTGAGAAAATGAGACTGGTACCAAGAATAAGGAGTAGTGAATGGTGAAAAAAAACATATTGTGTAAATGGTCACATATTAACCATTTTCAGTCAATTTAGTTGGTACTACCGGCTAGTATTGTAGTAAACGGCACTGAACAAATTCTATGCACCTGGATCTAAGGCCTATCACATAGTATCTATATGATATTAATTGTCTCCCTTCAATGAGACTGTCATGCCACTCAGGAACCTGTTCCGTAACTATATTCAGATATTAACTCCAGCTTAACTGGTATTTATAAGTATAAGTTCCCCTGTGGTGGAGTGGGTAGAGTGCTAGCCTGTCATGCCGGAGGTTGTCGGGTCGAATCCTATCAAAGACACCACTTAAAAACAAAATACAATTTTTACTTGGATTTGTAACAATAAAAAGAAATTAATCGATAATTACAGCTGAATTTTAGAATAATATTTATATATAATCTATATTATTCTACACCGATTAGGACTCCATTAGATAGTTCACAGACAAGTTACAAGGTGCATACAAAGTATCAATTAACCCCATCCTAGGCCATCCCCATGTAAAAGTGGCTGGACCGCTTGATAGGAAGTGTTAGAACTCGGACTGGTCCCTACCACTTGGGGATCGGTCACGTGACTTGTTTTGTGTCAGTTCCATTAACCGTAGGGTAGTCAAGGCTAATTAATAAAATAAAAGGTGTCCAGCAAAGCTCAGATTAATCGGTTAACAGGAAGGGGCTAAAACGAAGTACTACTTTTTACGTGGGTTGCGCCGCCCACTTCCACCAAAGCTCAGATCAATTGGTTAACAGGAAGGGGCTAAAACTAAATCTTACTTTTTATGGGCGTAGCGTCGCCCACTTTTTTAAATACAAAAGTGTAGAGTAATTGTAAGTAAAGGTGTTCACTAAGTTTCAGATCAGTCGGTTAACAGGAAATGGCTTAAGCTAAGTACTTTTTATGGGCGTGGCGCCGCCCACTTTTCTAATCACAATATTAAATTGTCACCAAAGCTAAAGGCGCTTACAAAATTTCAGAGCAATCGGTCAACAGGAAAGCAGTAAATTTTCAATTACCAGATTTGACCCAATGACACAAACTCCACAAACAGGGTAAGTTAAATAAAACCATTTAAAAAGGAATCTGTCTTTGTATGTTTGTGTGTATGTTCCTTATAGAACGCCAAACGGCCCGAACGATCGTTGCGAAATTCCTGAATTGTCTTATTGACGACAGGGACAGGAAATTCAAATAGAAAATTTTTTTGGGGGAAAGGGTACCTCCGATACGAGCTAATTCTTAATTTTTCTATATCTGTTCAACTATAAGTGAGGCTCTCTAAATTCGATGTGTTATTTTTAGAATAACATTAAATTTTCAGCAAAATATTGGTGGGAAACGGGTACCCCCTATGCGAGGTAATTCTTAATTTTCCTATATCTGTATGGGTTAGCGAAGCACACCGGGATGGGCTACTCTTCAGACCTGGACATGAACCGATTAAGTTAAAAGTTTTGTTACTATATTTTTTATCTTAGAAGGTTTAATTAAAATATTTGTTTATAAAATTTTTAAAATTTTTTTAATTGAAGTGGTAGAAAAAGTAGGTGCACATATGTGTACTTCAGGTTTAACTGACTGATTATTGAAGAACGATATCCCTAACAGTATGATAGTTTTCAAAACAGTTATTTTTTAAAATACATAAATATACATTGCATTTTACACATATAGTACGGCAGCGTGAAGAGAACGTTGGGTGGAGACATTTTGACGCAGAGTTGCTGTCTACAAAGAGCGGTAGGTGATCAAAAATGTCAAGCCTTACTTCTGGCTGTGGGTGTGGCAAAACAGAACGGTGCTTCATTGAAGGAGGCTCGCTTAGACAATATCGACTGTCGGCTGTGAGATTCAAACTGGATCTTGCAGATGCGCTGGTGTTGGGACGAGATATAGAGCCGCAATGCTTGAAATTGGGATGGACCAACCGCCATCGTACTTCATCATAGTTTTGGCCAGGTTCAGCATATATTCGAGCAAGCCTAGCTTATCCTTCCGTTTGACGTTTTCGTGTACACAACAACGGGTGTACATCACCCAGCAGGGGAGGTTGCTATCTGAAAAGTGGAGATAATTATTAACCTCAAAACACATGTAAATGTAACTATAAAACTCATTACAAAGTACGTAGATGATTTATTTGCCATAATAAATAAAAAAGACGAAGAGATTATTTTAAAAACATTTAACAACTATCACCAAAAATTGAAGTTTACAATAGAAAAAGAAGAAAACAATTCCATCCCATATCTAGACATGAGGATATATAGAAGAGGAAACAAAATTATTACAGACTGGTACACAAAATCGATTTCATCCGGACGTCTAATAAACTTCAATTCAACACAACCATTGCAACAAAAAACAAATACAGCGCTGAATCTTATCAAAAAAGTGATAAAAATTAGTGACGAACCATTCATGGCAAAAAACATAAAAAAAGTAGAAGAACTACTTCTGAAAAACAGTTTCCCAAAATATTTAATAAATAGCCTCATCAAAAAGGCAAAACACGGGGACAAAACTAAAGAAAACAAAAACACATCTGGCAACACTAAATATTATAGTCTACCTTACATACCTAGACTTACAGAAAACAAACAAATAAGAACAATAATAAATGAAAAAAATGTTGTACTTGCATATCGGCCTAACAAAACAATAAACTCCCTATTCACAAAAACAAAAACACAAATAAACAAGAAAGAACAAAGTAATGTAGTCTACCAAATTAACTGTTTAGGCAATGCATCTGAAAGCTGTGGTAAAGTTTACATAGGAACAACAAAGAGAAGTTTGAGTACAAGAACAAATGAACATGAATCAGATATTAAAAATGGAAAACATTCTGCTGCTCTTCCACAACACTGCACCGAACACAAACACACAGCTGATTTGACGAATGTAACAATATTAAACAAGGAGAAACGAGAGAATAAACGATATACGCTTGAGAGTCTTAGGATCAAACAAAAAGGGAACAGTGCAATAAACAAAAAAAGAGGACAAGGACAACACTAATGCGAATTATTTGATAGCTTTATTTTAATTTTTAATATTTTATTCTGTGATACTAAGTTTAAGAACCAGTTATGCACTTTGAAGTATTGTGTATTAATTCTGTGTTTGACGTTTGTTTTTATGTTATGCAAAATGCATTATAAACAATAGAATTAAAGAAAAATATGTAAGTAAATGATTGCTTCTTGAAAATAAGTCACCATAAATTGTATAATGTTACATATATGTTTATTTATTTATTTTCTGTCCAACATACACACTTATTTATGTATTTATTTTCTGTGTTACCAGATTAAATAAAAATATTTTCCCTGATGAAGTTGGGATTGTCCAACGAAACGTCGGATGATAAAAAGAAATAGAAAATAGTATTTGTTTTATTTCAAATATATGACCTTAAAAGCCCGAGTTTTTAAATGCAAACAAAAGAAAAAGGTCAACAAATAAAAATTTTTGAATATAATATATTGCTTTGTTCTGCCACTAATTTCCAAAAGTCTAGCCCAAACTAATCAAAAAATTAATATAGGATGTTCATGTTAGAGCTACCCTGTGTAGTTAGAATATCATCCTTTATATCTGGTCCAGATTTAGCCATTTCTTTGGTAAGAGAGAAAACGCGTGGCGAGCTTCCAACTTCATCTTCAGTATTTGTCTCATTTTACCTATCTTCTTCCTCTTCCACCCATTCCTCAGATGATTGAAGAGCTCGGTTGACATCTGAAGGCAAGTACTCGTCATCACCATCGTCTCCCGAGAAATCCAAATCGCTATCATCGAGCATATCCGCAATCTGCTGTGCATCCATATCCAAGCTGAGAAATAGTCAATGTTTAGGTAAAACATGGTTTTAATCCTGACGTACATATATGTATGTATACCAAGAAAACAAAATAACATTGCATTGCTAAAAAAACATAAACAACTTACCTTTTTACACGTTTACCCAACTAAATCACTATAGAAAACTGTAAACATTATAAAGGAAACTTAAGAACAAAATTTTTTATAAACTTTTAACAATTTTCACCAAGGCCTACAAAAAACTTTTTCAAATTGTCAAATTCAAATGCAAAAATAATTTCTACAACTTTACAGAAATGCCATCTATTGCTATTTTTTAAGCCCAGTAGTCTAAACTAAGTGAACAAAACTATTGTCAGTGATCATAAGCTGCCGCCAGTGTTTAAAACTTGTAAAAAATTAAGGTACACATACATACATATGTGTACCCAGGGTTTGAAGAGGGTATATATTAGGGGATTCATTTAATCGGGTTTCTGCTTTAATCGGTTAATCGCTCGATGAATTAATCGAGGTTTTGGCTTAATCGGTTAATTGCGGTATGAACCGGTTAACCGATCAATGAAGTTTTTTTCATAAATCAAGTAATTTTAGCAAATAAAATTTAGTAAATTATCTTCTATTTTGAATTTATTAGTAAAAAAAACAATAACATAACAAACATAACAATTCAAAAAAATTATAAATATGTATTCATTAAAAAATCAACAAGTTTGTGAGATATATCAGTTATTTCAATAGTTAAAGAGATCTTCTAAAACAATCTTTCAGAAAAATAATTTCTTTAGTTTTGGCTTGGAAAATCCTTTCATTTATCGTAGATGTTGAAGAAGTCGAAAGCAATACATAATACAGAACATCTAGGTTCTCAATCCTTTTCCTGGATTTCTCTAAACTTATAAAATGTCCATTATGCCATTAGAGTCCTGTTTTAATTTTTTTTCAAATTCTTAACACTTCTAATTGTTGCGGTTAATTCTGTTAAAACATATATTGTATTACTATCGATAGTTTCTTATAATTGATGCTGGCAAAGCTCAGCGAAAAAAAGTTTATTTCGGAATTCCTTAGTTTCCGTTTTTGTACTGTATTTTAAAACACTGTCGCTAGAAGGAAATATTCCTGAGTGGAGGTATAAAATAATTGAATTCGTCTGTCATTAAATATAATCCTTAGATTTTTAATTAAATCGTTAGCAATAATATTATTAGATTTTATAAAACTATTAAACAAAATCTTAATACATAATTCCCTCAAGTTCAATTAGAGTAGCAGAGTCTTTACTAAATTCTTTTATAGCCACGTCCAAAGATTTTAATGTTTTACTTAAGTTAAAATCACTGATCACACTTATTTGTTTGTATGAAAAGTAATTTCTAAACACATACATTTTGTATATGAGACGAAATAAATAATTGAACACATAAAAAATACGTTATAATACTACAAAATACGAAAAAATTTGTTACGTCGGTGCTTTTTTTAGCAAAAATTGTCGAAAATTCAAAATTTTTTAAATTTCAATCTCAAAATTAAAATTTTTCAACTTCGAGGCAGAATTTCATGAAATTTTTTTTAACTCTTAACTTACGAAGAAAAAAAATTTTTAAATCGGATGATATTTGGAACCGATATCTGCAAAATACTGGACCAAAGTTTTGAAAAATTGAGAAATTTACAATTTCAAATGAGTATAACTCACTAACTATATAAGATAAGTGTACAACCAAACATGTGTCTTTTAGAGTTTATTAGGGGCTATAGTACAGCAAAAGTTTTGAAATCGGACGAGAAATAAAAAAATTGCAAGCCCCACTTTGAGACTTCAAAGCTCCGCTCCTGAGCAAGAAATGTTCCTCTGCTATGTCCAAGGTATATTAATGAATATACCTTGGCTATGTCCATGTGCAATTTGATTCCGATAGAACTATCCGTTCAGAAATGCCTGATTTATGTATTGAATATTTTTATTCTGCCCACTGCGCGTCGCAGTAAAACACATTGGCAATGCATACATTTTCAAAACATCGTCGAAAAGTTTTAGAAACGCCGCAACAGAGCAATCAGGTCATCGGTTTCAAAGCTGAATATGTACACGATCTTAATACCGCAGCAGAAATCTATACAAACTTTGTATTGATAAGTTATCGAAGTCAGTCTCACTCTCAACATATTAAAATCTTTCGAAGAATAACGCGAACAAACATAGTGAAGGCTGAAATTATTTATTTAAACAATCGAGTTATTATTTTAAAAACAATTTGAATTGAATATAGTCGTTTATTTAGATATATGTATGTAATTTCATGTTTTTTCATTCATGCTTACATTTTACAATACTACATGAATATTTTAAATACTGCAAGTGCTATAAGTATGTTGTTTGAATTTTATTGAAACTTTTGTAATGTTTTATGAGATGTGGATTTAGAGTGTGTAAAATACTATTTGATATTCTTAAAAGTTTCATAAAGATAAACATATTTTAAACTGCATCAGCTGGGCTTTGAAATTCTGACAGAGCATGTATTGGATTCTGTACTTTTTTTTGTGACCCCTTTCGCACTTTTGCGCGAACCTCCTCTGGTTTCTCTGGTCTCACTAAAGGTTTTTTTTCTGGAGCTTTCATTTTCCATACAACAATAGGTGACTGCAAATAAATAAAAAACATTTAAAAGGGGATTATAATAAGATCAATCGCAGACATTTATAAAATCAGTTACGTTTTAATCTAAATTTCTATAAACATTGAGTACAAATTTAAGTACGAACACAGAGGGAAAAAAGGCGTTCTAAAGGTGGTTTTATAATATCTGTGTTTTACATCTGACTTGTCAAATTTTCCACTGCAAAAGCTATACATGTTGTGTGAACCTTTTGAAACATTGCCATCTGAAATTTACAGAACTAGTCAGGCGATAAAATGTTCAATTAGAGCGCGCTTTATTTTCATCTGACATCAGCTGTTTTGAGTTAACAAGTATGTGTTGGCGTCACTTAGAGGTTATGTCAGATGCGATTATACATGTACGTGTGAAAGCAAAAATTAAAAATCGTCTGTAAATTGACAATTTTGACAGACATGCAAAGTTACATGTGGGTCTCAAAACTGACAAGTCGGATGTAAAACACAGAAATTCTAAATCCACCTTAATATTGTGCACTTATCTTTGCGTTTAAAAAAAATATAAATTAAACATTCGTAGATTTCATTAAAATCTTACTCTTGTATGTACGAGTATACTCTGAACCGAAATACATTCACGGGATATATCCCATTTTTCGAGTTATTGTTTGATGCTTTTACACCATATTTTTAAGTTATTTTATATTTTGAACGCGTTTTAGTTATTACTACACAGCCAAAACTTTGCTTACTTTTAGACAAAAAAGTATATGTATGAGGATACCCCTTAAAAAAGTATTTACATTTTCACAGCTTTTAATTAACTAGTTACTATTTGTCTTACTTGAAGTTAAAAATTAAGTAGTCAAATAAACAAATAAAAAAATATTTTATACACATTATTTTATTTATATTTTTAGTTTTTTTGACCGAGTTGGGATACGAACCTATGCTCGTTCATATTTGAAGACAAGTACTTTACCCACTGGGCTATTGTTGACTTATAAGTTTAAGCAACAAAAATTAATTTTCATATGCAAACACATGTTAACTTAAGAAATGGTTGTCTACTTATTTTCTTAATACCTATAAACAAATTGTAACTAATTTCAGATAATGAGAAAAATACGTACTAATTTGATTAAAAACTAGGTAGAAGATCTAATTTGAATCACAGTAATAAGATAAATAAGTACTGCTCATTACTTTGTATCCCATTAATAAAGTACTACCGATTACAAAAATTACAAACGTTTTTGCTGGGTGTGTACTCGTATATTTAAAATATAAAATTTTATTTCCATATGAATTAAATATAATTAAGCGGATTCGCAAAAATTTTAATTTACTATTCGCATTCGCATTCGCTAAACTCACATTCGATACACCCCTAAAAAATACCATACTTGAAAAATGGGAGTGCCACAAAATCCCCAAACACTAAATCCCCAACCTAAAAAAAACCCCAAAAAATCCTTAAAAACAAAATCCCAAAATCCAACTTTAGCGAAAGTGCTAAGAAATCCCCAAACTGAAATTAAAGCTTAAAAAATATTTTATGATAAATTAACAAATATTTATTAGGTACGATTAAATGGAACAAAAAGTTAATTCATGAAAATATTATTGAAAACTAAAAATATTATGTATAAAGTTCATTTTTGGTATTTAGCCATTTAATAAAAGTTCTAATTCTATTTTGACATTTTGTTAAAATTCTTTTTGTATTATATTTTCATAAGTTAACTATTTGTTCCAATTACATACTCGTACCTAATAAATATTAGTAAATTTAGCATAAAATTTATTTTGCGTTTTAATGTCAGAAATAATTACAAACACAAAATCCCCATTTTCTGTGTCAAATCGCGGCGATTTTAAACCTAATTTAAATGTATTTCACAGAAAATATGGGGATTTTGAATTTGGGGATTTTGTTTTTGGGGATTTTGTGCTTGGGGATTTTGTGTTTGGGGATTTTGTTTTTGGTGATTATGTGGTACACCCTTGAAAAATACCAAATTGAGAACGATCTGTTCTTAAATCAAAAACGCTCTGTGGTCAAATAAAGAACGAAAATTTTTAATCTACCAGGCGCTGTCAAATTGAGCCTCTTCTCAAAGCAAGAGCGAAAATATGAAAAGCGCTAGACGTTGCTAAAATGAGAACGACCTGTTCTAAATTTAAGAATGCCCTGTTCTCAAAATAAATTCAGTAAAGTGCGACTTTGACTCGCTCACGAAGGGTTCCGTACGAATACACATATATCCCTTTTCGTTTTTGCTTTTTTTCATTTTTGAAATTTTTTCGTTTAATTTTAGTTTTTTTTTATTTAGCAATTTTTTTTTTAGTTTTAGTTCTTTTTTCATTTTGGTGATTTTTACGTTTTTTGAAAAAATTTTTTTTTTGTTTTTTACCGAAAACTAAAGTTTTGGCGATTTTTTAGTTTTGCCGTTTTTTTAAGTTTTTCTCTCTTGACGATATTTTTAGTTTTAGCGATTTAATTTAGATTTTGCGCTTTTTTGGTTTGGGGGTTTTTTGGTGATTTTTTTTAGTTTAGTTTTAGCGATTTTGTTTTGACTCTTTTTTTAGTTTTGGCAATTTTTTCGGTTTTTGACGATTTTTATAGTGGCGCTTTTTTCGTTTTGATCAATTTTTTAATTTTTGGCGTTTTGACGATTTTTTAGTTTTGGTGATTTTTTGCGTTTTAGCGATTTTTTTAATTTTGACACTTTTGTCTTTTGAAGCGCTTTTTTCATTTTTACGATTTTTCGTTTTGACATTTTTTTAATTTAGGAATTTTTCAATTGGGGTTTTTTTAAATTTCATGAGATTGCCTCTTACGGTTTCCAAGATACAGCAAATTGTCTAAATTACATTAACTTATAGAATACTCTTTAATTTTTATTGTTTTTAATATCAGTGTTAATTGGTGTAGTCTATTCTACAGACTACACCAATTAGCACTAACTTTGAAAATTTAAAGTGTCTGTATATTACATTATTATTTCACCATGTTTCGTTTCTCGCTTTAGAACACCTTTTAATTTGTATGTCATATATTTGTTGTTGTAGCGGCCAAAGTTTTACATATTGTATGAAAATTTCAGGACCGTAGCTCTTACGGGTCACGAGAAAACAACCTGTGACAGATAGGCGGACAGCGTAGCGAAAACAATAGGGTTCATTTACACTTTTGGTGTCCGAAACCCTAAAAAGAACGAAAATGTGAAAAATACCAGACGTTATAAAATTGGGAACAGTCTATTCTCAAATCGAGAACACCATGTTCTCAAATAAAAAACCAAAAAGAACAGCTTGTTCTCAAATCAAGAACACCATGTTGTCAAACCAAGAACGAAAATGCGAAAAATACTATGAAAATGAAAAACGAACAAAATTGTGGGCATAAAAGCGAAGGAAAAATTCTATTACATATTTCAAAAATTAACGAGAATTTTGCATATGAAGAAAATAAAAATTTAAAAATAATTAATTGTGAAACTATACACACAGAAAAAAGCAATGTAAAATCAACATGACGCAATTGTGGTTTGAAATCATATTAAATTTACAAGAAATAATTTTTCGTTTAAGTGTGTTAGTGTTTATTAGCTTTGTGCATTGCTACAGTTCACTGTTGTGTGAATTGTTGCTTTTTTATTCTTACATGTGTCGGCTACGTAGACGGCAAAAAACGAATTATCAGCGAAAGTTTACTGTTGGCTTAAAATTACTTGTTTAAAATTACTTGTTTCGTATTCATTTTAAATGAAAAATTATTAATCTAACCTTAAATCTCTTTGATTTTAAAATTTTCACTGCTAAAACAACTTTGTTATAAACGTAATATTTCATTTTAAAGAAAACAAAGTTTTCTGATGCCTACGCTAATAACCATCACGTAAGTAAAATAATTAATGAAATAGCTACATTAAATCATGTTGTTTGATTCAACATGATTTTCATATTATTTCACTATCAACTTCAGTTAGCTTTAACTATACTGCAATATTAAATCAACATGAAATATAGTTAATTTAAAACGATAAATATTCCTTCAAGATTATTGTAAATCATGTTGAATTAACATGAAAGGCCTATGAAGCAAAATCACTTTTAATTTCTGATCAAGTGTATTAATTGAAAATTGTTCAGGAATAATTTTTTCTGTGAATACATAAAACTGGAAGGTATTTGTGATATCTTTAGAGTGAGCTTTTAACACCGAAATTAGAGATTAAGTTAAATTTAATATCTGTATTTATTTTAAGTTGAAATTTTTTAAATCTTTTTTACCAGTTTAGCAGCATATGTTGGTGGTTTAATCCTAATGACAATATCACATTCAGGAGCTTAACCTATTTAAAGCCACTCGCAAGGCTCCGTGCTGAATTTAGAGTTGAAAAGTTGAAGTCGAAATATAAAAATAAATATGCGAACGAAAAAAACGTATGGCTTCGATTCCAAGCTTCGGGAAAAATTATATAAAATAAATCAACGATTTTATAACTTCTCCATTTGACTTTTTTTTGTAATTATTATTAGCTGGGAAACCAAAAATATGCTTTAAAAAATGGGTTTTATACACATAAAAAATGCTGTAAGAAACTGAAAAAATTCTCTTAAAATGTGTAAAATATGCTCCAAAAAGTTTTTAGTTTTCAGTATAGAAAATTTTATTTACAAAATGATGAAAAATAATATAAAAAATAAACACATTAGCGAATTCATTAAGCTAACTTGCTAATTTATGAACATATTTTTTGTGTTGTTCGTGGAACACAGCATATATGTAAGTACATACTTATTTATGTAAGATAAAACATGAATTAAAATTTACTTGGCAAGCAAATTTTTACAAATATAAGTCTGTAAAATATTTTAGATCAATTCATGTTGCAATTGCAATAAATTACGATGTGTTGACTTAAATTCTCGCAAGAAATTCTGTCTGTTACTTCTAAAAACAGTTGTATAAAAAGAAAACTTCTTTCTACGTCCGCTGAATGCATTGAAGATATTTAAACGACAAAACTACGCCCCCATTATATTCTTAATTTGGGCTTACTTTAAAACCATTTAGGAGTCTACAAATATTTTTTATTGTTGCCGGGCCTTTGTTTTTATCCATAATTCGTTTTAATTTATTTTGAACAATATGCTTAGAATCTCAGTCAGTTAAATTTAAGTGCGTCGTTCGTTATTTTTATTTGTCCATTTGGGGAAATGCCCAGCAGTTTAAAATTGTTGATATCGTTGAGAATAAATCCATATTCGATGCAATAAAAACTAAATCAGCTTCTTTGGCAATTTTAACCGAGTGCGCATCATTAGATAGTTTAACTAAAACTTTCAAAGGAGGGAGAGAAGTTTCTGAATAAATTTATTTAAATATTTATATACTGCTGCATGGTGCCTTTAAAAAAATCTTTTTAACATTAGAAATTATCTTGTCCACATTTTCATCCCTTATTATTTCACAAACTCTATGAAGACCATAGGCTAAACATGTTTTTGCGTAAAAAATTTTAATGGCTTTGGCAGCTATCACCATGTATGGAACCGCATCTGTTAACAGCCACAATTTTAATAGAATCATCAAAGAGTTGCGATTGTCGAACGAATAGTTTTATGTAGGATTGCGGTGTTTAATAAAAACGTTTTTTTACAGTTTCTTCATCAGAATTCAATATTCCAACTATGACGTTTGATTCATTTTTACCTTTGCCATTTACTGTTTCGTCCATCGATACCCATTGTTCATGTCTGAACGTGGTAGTTTCCGTCCCTGAATGATAATGTGTAATGCCAAGTAAGATGAATTGACACATAAGGGGCGCTGCTGCTAACAACATATATTCTTTAATTATATATTCTTAATTTTTCTAGATTTGTACTAAAATTATTCTATAAATCTTTGACTCTTCAATTTTTGTAAGATACAGTCAATTTTTTCATATACATTGGTTTTTTATTATAGGGCATTCGGCCATTTTATATTGATTAATAATTTATATTAAACTTTTATTAGTAATAAAAGCAAAGGAATTAAAATTTGTATATATCGATGGTCTCAAGTAGAAAGGCCCTAACTCGTATTTTTTACGAATTCGGGTTTTTCAGTGATTCCAATATATTTCACACACATACAAATATATAAAAATTAAAAAAGTAATCTGAACATCAAATTTGTGTTTCATTGTCATTAAAACATGCATTTAAAAAAATTAACTTTTTGAAAATTACAGTTTCTATTATGTTTTTACCTTCTTCTTTAAAGCTAAAATTATTTGAGTTAGGGCCTTTCTACTTGTGACCAACGATATGTAAGTAACTGGTTTATGTTTACCATCATTGGATTCCTTGGTGTTCTGTATACGAAGACAATACCAGTACCCCCTTAACATTTGGTCCAATCGAACCAGCTATCTGGAATTTGATATTTTTTTCATATAATTTATTTGATTATTTCTTGGAACATTTTGTGATCAAGAAATGCATAATATGAAGTACATACGTACCTACATATTTATTAATAATGCAGTTTTACAAAATATTGGTAGGACTGTCCCGTATTGATAACTGCATTATCTCTATTGCATGACTTATCAAATGCACAAACCAAAAACGGGTGGAATTGCGTCAGCCTGAATATTTATTAATTTCACAACACTGATGATCATTACTTATTTGTAGAGTCCGACCGAATATTCGGTTTCAGCCAAAATTGTGGTTTCGGCTGATATTCGGTTTAGGCCAACTTTTTGGCCGAATACCGAAACTTTTTATTCTCTATAAATAAGAAAGTTAATCGCAATAATATTTTCCAAATTTAAAATATGTCACCGTCATGAAATTTTTTTTTCAAGTCCGATATCTTTTCAAATTTAATGAAAATTTTACTTAGTTTTATAAAGCGCAACCAGAAGATATACATAGTAACATAATGTCTTCAACTGTTTGTTGCCAAAATAAATAGCATAAACTTGAGAATGGTAAACCTATTTCGATTACAATCGAAAATCTATTTTATGTTATAATAAGTCGATTTTTCGGAATCGAATTTACTTTTGCAATTTTGCACTGAACTTGATTATTTGTTTTTTAAAATAGATTTTTTAATCATTTCAAAATATGCAGAAAGATTATTTTCAATCTTCACGAAAAATTCAATACCGTCTAGAAAAATTATTTTTTGTGTGTATTATCGATGAAACGCATGCGTAAACAAAAAACCTTCACTTAAGTAAAAATGAATGAAATCGTATAAATTTAGTGTCAAAAATAATTTTTTAGTTATTCCGACTCAACTTTTTGATTGGTGCTCTTGTAACGTCATCAATAGAGTGAAAAACACTCCTCAATGTATGTGTACCCAACCCAATATTCCAGTTCTATTTATCATTTAAGCTAATTTCATGCCAAGTTTTTATTAGTCATATGCTCGTAAATGTTTAAGTTTTATATTTGCTCGATGGAATGAAATATGTATATTCAATTTATACTATTATTTGACTGACACTGTATCTATATAGAAATACTCTTACGCCCATTTTCACAGTGTACAGTTAAAAGTTAACGTATACTTTAACGGAGAGTTTTGTGTGACGAATTTGCCGTTAAGGACCACGTTAACTTTTAATTACATTGTAAAAAGGCCCGTTAATAAAATAACTGACTTTTCAGTTCTGTTAAGTTTTTAAAATGTCAATATCAGTTAATGCTAAAATTTTCGGCAAGTTTCGGATTCGGCCGAATATTCGGCAATTTTGCCGAATATTAGGTTCGGTTCGGCCTCAAAAAACTGGTTTCGGTCGGACTCTACTTATTTGCCATTGCCAGCTGTTTTGTAGTGACATTTTTCTCTTCTTTTGTGTATTGCTTTAAATTAATTTTTTGCATTGTTTTAATATTGATATTAAGTGTTTGTGGTGATATTTTTAATATAATAACGTACATTTTTGACCAGTAAGCTTATTTCAAACGAAATAATTTGCATGGTAAGAACGACGGCAAGAATTTTGTAATGGTTCGTACTTAAAAAATCTTATTTGGTAAATTCCCACAAAACATATGTACATACATATCAAGTGGTGGACAGACGGAAAGCCAAAAATTCATATTAATATAAAATAAAAGCAGCGAATTCAAACTATACACATAAATAGTTTAAATTTTGTACAAAAAACAAAACCTCCAAATAAAAGGACTAAAATCAAAAATAAAACCAAAAGGTTTTGCGGCAATTAAAAACAAATTGATAGTAAGTGGGAAAAACAATAGTATGCATAGTATTACTGAGATTAACAATTACATACATACATATGTGCATATATTAGGTCTGTTCAATAACTGAAGTTTTTAATCATTATTAAAACTTTTTCTGAGTAAAGTGAATTAACATAGCTATTACCTGATGCAAAAATAAGCAAAAAATAAAAATAAAAAGTAAATAAAATTCCAATATACAAATCTCTGTCTTATTCAGCTACAAAGACATTCAACTGATAGTAGTGTTTTTTAATTTTTTTTAACGTAATAAATACTTATACCTACGTAAATATATTGCTGATTTATTGCTTTATAGTTTTCAACAATAGCATATGTCTAGAGTTTGTTGTTCGTGGTGTGACATGCTTTTCGAAAATCGTTTTTAAATCGATTATATACGATAAATCGGACTATCTGTCAAAGTTTCAAAGTCCTGCCATGTACCGGTACGGAAATACAGCAAAAGAAATTTTAGCTTAAGTGCATTTTCCCTTTAAAATTTTATTTTGTTTAAATTTTTTTGTAACTGCAATGTGTCGCTTAAGCTAAAATTCTCTTTTGCAAGTAGAGCAAAACTAGTGTCAAAAACTGCAAGGATATCAATGAAGCGGTAAAAGAACAGCTTGAAAAGGATAATAATTACTAGTTTTAAAATAATTTGATTAAATTAATTGATTTTTCATGAAATCAATAATGTCTTAAAATATCTTAACCCCGACAAGCATGCGTTGTCTTATAGGAAATTTATTAAAACTATTAACATTACATATAACAGTCCACTACAATCCTATATATCCAATATAAGGGCTCTACTTCGATTTAAACCAAGGATAACTAAAAAATACTTCTCCTGTAAAATTTACTTTATGGCGCTTAAGCTTTTTTTTGGCGGTTATAACACGATATTCTTAATTTTTCTAGATGTGTACTAAAATTATTCTATAAAACTTTTGTAAGAACAGTCCATTTTTTCATATACATTGGTTTTTTATTATTAGTCATTCGGCCATTGTATATTGATTAATAATTTGTATTAAACTTTTATCTATATAAATAAAAGAGTAACGTTATTGAGTGACTGACTGACTGACTGATTCATCATCGCCCAGCCCAAACCACTAAAGCTAGAAAGTTGAAATTTCGTATGTGGGCTCCCCTCAGGATGTATAGATCCACTAAGACGTGGTTTTGGGAAATTCAAATGCTAAGGGGGTAAAAACGGGTAAAACCGGTAACCTTATATCTCCGAATCGAAGTAAGGTAGACATAAAATTCCAAAACCATCATAAGAAGATAGAAAAATGAGCGGACAGGTATTTGGTACTTTCTTCAGATTTGTACGATTAGGGACCGATACAGGGTAAAAATATAATTTTAATACTTTTTAGTTAACCGCTTATCTCCTAAAGTAATGAAGATAGAAATTAAATTTAAAATGCATTCTTCTATCCTTACAAATCCCTCAAAATTGTTTTGATACTTTTCTGAATTCGAATATATTTTTTATGCACATTGACACACATACTGAATGCATATGTTTGTATATATTCTCTAAGAAAGAATTTTTGAAAACTTAAGTTCTAGCGGTATTAAAAGGGTTAAATACGGGTAAACTCGGTGCTCTTATATCTCCGAATCTAAGTAAGGTAGACATAAAATTCCAAAAGTGTTATAATAAGATAGAAAAATAAGTGGATAGGTGTTTTGTACTTTTTTGAAATTTGTACATTTAATTTTGGTATTTTTTTGTTAGCCGTTTATTATATTTTAAAGTAAAGGAACTTTTTCGAAAGCTACTTTTTTGAAATGTAGTTTTGAGAAATGGTACTTTTTGGAAAATGTTTTTTGGAAAGGGTACTTTTTGAAAATGGTACTCTTTTGAAAATGGTTACTTTTTGAAAAGTTACTTTTTGGAAAAGGTTCTTTTTAGGGTTCTGTACACCAAAAGTGTAAATTAATCTTATTGTTTTCGATACGCTGTCCGTCAGTCCGTCTGTCTTTCTGTCTGTCACAGGCTGTTTTCTCTAGAGCCGTAAGAACTACAGGCTAAAGATTAAAGGGTGTTCTAAAGCCAGCAATGAAACATGTTGAAATACTAATGTAATATACAGACAATTTTCAAAGTTAGTGTTAATTGGTGTAGTCTGTAGAATATTTAACACAACAAAAATTAAAGGGTGTTCTGAAAGTTAATGTAATTTTGACTATGTAGTATAAACAGTTTGCTGTATCTTGGAAACCGTAAGAGGCAAACTCTTGAAGTTTTAAAAAACTCTAAAACTAACAAATTTCAGAATTAAAAAAGTTAAAATGAAAAATCGCCAAAATTAAAAAATCGCTAAAACGCAAAAATTCGCCAAAACTAAATAGATCGCCACAAATCTAAACAATTTTATGGTTATTTTTAAATGAGTTAATTAATTTTTCTATATCTGCACAACAATGGGGTAGCGAAGCACGCCGGGTATAGCTAGTTACTAATAAAAGCAAAGGAATTAAAATTGTTATATATGTAAGTAACTTGTTTTTGTTTACCATCATTGGATTCCTTGGTGTTCTGTACACGAAGACAATACCAGTACTACCTTAATACATATAAAAATGGGCATTTCCAGCGAAAGGTCAACTTTTGTCACGTTCGCGACCAAGCACTTAAGCTTGTTGTTTTTTTTTCAAAGAAAAACTTAATGTTTTTTTATTCTTTATGTTTTTGCGTAGAACGTAAGTAGCTAAAAATTCCCCACAAAAATTCCACAAAAAAAATTATGGGACCAAACTGCAGGCAAACCCTTTCAAACCAAAAAAGAATTTTGAAAATCGGTTGACAAATGACAGAGTTATGCATAGGGTGAGCAAGTTTCCCCCTCCAATTTTCGGAAAAAATTATGGGACCAAACTGCAGGCAAACCCTTAAAAAAAAGAGTTTCGAAAATAGGTTGATAAATTGCAGAGTAATACTTGTGCAAAAATAAAAAAGATACACCATTTATGTTACAAACAGGTTGACCTGGCGGGGTTTCCAACTAGCTAAGATGACGTTTTCCCCAGGAGGTTCCAACCCTTCCCGCCAGCCGCGTATTTGAACACCAAAAGGAAAAACAACAAACAAAACAAAATTAACTCAAATTACCACAAAAAACACGATCCCATCAGAGACACGCTGCAGAAGATAGATAACAATTCTCCTTTTATGCCCGCCCAACCTTGTCATGCAAAATGTATTTTTTGTTTGAAGTCGGTTAAAAATAATTATCTATCTATTATAAGAGTAAGTTAACGTTATGTTAAAAATTGTAAGAACCACAAAAGAAAATTGATTATAACTTCAAAACGGCTAGGCCGATTTTCCTCAAACATTGATTAGAAGATTTTAGATCAAGTCAACTCTTAAACAAAAATAATTCAATTAAAATTGATCCAGCCGTTAGGGAGCTACGGTGCCACAGACACACATATTGAAGAGGTGATATCTTATAAACGCTTAGACCGATTTTCTTGCAACATAACTAATAACACTTTCCATCAATTCATCTTTCAAAGAAAAATAAATGAATAAATCAAAATCGGTCCAGAAGTTTTGGCTCTACGTTGGCGCGGACACACATAGTACAAACTTATAGCCCCCCTCTTTTTTTTTGCGGGGGTTAAAAATAAAAGATGATTAAAAAAATTTTATGAATATTATTGAGCCGCTGATCAGCCGAATAATTCGCCTTGAACCCTGCGTTAAGTGTGTTTCCCAGGGTTGTTACATTCTTCAACAACACGTAAAGTCGTTATAATATATTTTCTATTGAGTGATTTTCAGCTACAAAGAAAATAACTTGAAAGCTATTTTCAGTATAACAAAAATTTTACGAAAAAATGCTCTTAAAAGTTAAATATGCAAAAATATGACCTAAGGGAAAAATTTGGAAAGATATGCTCTAAGAAATTGATGCCTAAATAGTACAAACTTATAACAACCCCTCTTTTTTGGACGGGGGTAAAAAATAAAAAACAATAAAAACAATTCATCAATATTATTGATCCGCTGATCAGCCATCTAGTTCGCCTTGATCCCTGCGTTAAATGTGTGTTTCACAGGCTTGTTATATTTTTCAACAACACATAAAAAGTTGCTATAATATATTTTCTATTGAGTGATTTTCAGCTACAAGTAAAATGAAAACTTTAAAGATATTTTCAATACAACAAAAATTTTACGAAAAAATGCTCTTAACACACAAAAATATGTTCTTAAAAGTAAAATATGGAAAAATGTGTCCTAAAGGGCAAAATTTGCAAAAATATCCTCTAACAAATCGATGTCAAAGTATTTAAAAATTTCTGCACCGGATAAAATAACTACCTTATATGTTTGTAATACATCCAGAAAAAATATGATATATCATATTTTTGGTTTTATTATTATTAATTAATATTATTATTATTAGTATTAAAAATATTTTAGCTTTTCAACATATGTACATAGGTATATACAATAATCTACTTTTTTATGAATTTACATAAAACCTTAAAAAGTTAACACAATTTATACAAAAACAGTATCGTTTCTTTAATTTTTCATAATATTTGGCAAAGAATTATAAAATAATGATCTCTGCATTAGCGTTGACGTAACCCTCTGTAATAGAGTTGTGCGGTTTCTGAACGAACTAGTGCAATGGAATAATTCATTCCATTGAGCGAAGTGAAACGCTCAATTTACTGAGCGTTTTTAGCACAGTGAGCGCTTTCCTATGAAATACACCAGGAGAACTCAATATGAATCTTTCATCTTTCTTTCTTTCTTATGTCTTGTGTGCAGGGCACTTTTTGAGGGAAAAAATTAAAATTTTCGACACTTCAATTCGAAAAATCGAAAAATTCCGAATAAAGCATTTTTCGTGGTTTTTATTAAGTTTTAATTATGCATATCCCTTTTCGTTTTTGCCCATTGTTCATTTTGCTTTCGTTTTGCTTTTTTTTTTTAATTTTAGTTATTTTATTTTTTATATTTGTGTTGGCGATTTTTTTGCGCTTTTCTCAATTTGGAGATTTTTTTTTCTTTTTTTGTACGATTTTTAATTTTTTTTTTGTTTTTTTAAGATTTTTTTTTTTTTGTTTTGCCGTTCTTTTGTTGTTAACGTTTTTTGATGATAGTTTTAGTTGTATCGTTTTTTTCCAGTTCTTGGTGATGTTTTTAGTTTTAGAGACTTTTTTGTTTTGACACTTTTTTGTTTTTGGCGTTTTTTTTCGACTTTTTGCGATATTTTTTAGTTTTGGCGTTTTTTTTTCTTTTTTAGTGTTTTTTTCTCATTTGCGATTGGCGATTTTTTTTTTAGTTTTTTATGATATTTTCAGTTTTAGCGTTTTTTTAGGTTCTAGTGCTTTTTTCGTTTTGACGACCTTTTCGGTGCTTTTTTGTTTATGCGCTTTTTTTATTTTAACGATTTTTCGTTTTGACATTTTTTTAAATTTTGGAATTTTTTAGTTAGCGTTTTTTTTTTAATTTCAAGAGTTTGTCCTACGGTTTCCAAGATACAGCAAATTGTCTAAATTACATAGTCAAAATTACATTAACTGATAGAACACCCTTTAATTTTAATTGTTTTACACATCAGTGTTAATTGGTGTAGTCTATTCTACAGACTACACCAATCAACACTAACTTTGAAAATTTAAAGTCTCTATATATGTGTCTGTGTATATTAGTGTATAAGTAGGTAAGTGTATTTCAACATGTTTCGTTGCGGACAGCGTAGCGAAAACAAAAGGTTCCTTCACACTTTTGGTGTACAGAACCCTAAAAATAGCAATCGCCAGTAATTTTATGTGGTCTAATTTTATTTTGCATTATTCATAGGTCAAATTTTACGGACCTTATGTTCGCGGTCGATTTTTTCGAAGAATGGTATTTTTACAATTTTTAAAAATATACATGTTAAGGGCAATTTTGTTCCCTTTAACATGATGCCTTAATGAAATATCTGGGATAAGAAGTTTTAAATACTTAAATATTTTTGTGGTCAGTTTATGAATTTTTCTATTCTAAAGTCGCGATATTTGACGAAGTAGGAAAAATAGTGAGCATAGATTTTGCAACAATATTAGTTCTGCCAGAGGCTTCATTCGTACTAAATTTTATCTCAATGTAATGGGGTAGGGGAAACTGGTTGGTTGGTTTTATATGTTTTAATACATAGACCAAATTTAAACTGGTTTTTTAACAACAGCATAAAAGAAAGATGGCGTTTCTTTATATTTTTTATGTCCATTTTACGTAGGGCATGTAAAATTTGATATTTACAAAAATAGCAAAAAAGTCATAATAATAAACATCGCTGAATACAATAAAAATTATTTTACTAGCTTAAATACATACCCTGGAATATAAATGATTTTCAGAATGAATACATTTCCGAATTTATAGTTTTTGCGAAATCGCTTTCAAATGAGTGTCTAAAGTTTAATTTTCTAAAGGTACGTTCACACTTTGCAAATATTTGCGGAAAAAATCGTGACCAACAGACAAGCTGAAACTGTATTTCCTTTAATTTCAATATTTTTTTTAAATATGGGTTTGCATTAAGAATAATATAAAAATAGCTATTTGCAGCATAATTAACTTTATTGTGTGATAAAAAAGCAGAAGTTAAAATACACTAAGCCTTAGCAAAAGTAGTGGTTACGTTTTTTGGGCAAATATTTGCTAAGTGTAAACGTACCTTAAGGCACATCGAAATTTAGTTAGTTAACCCGTATTGCAGTGAAGAGTGTGCTAGACTATTAACCGGGATGACGCAGGTGCCGATTCCTGCCAAGACTCTGGGTGTTTCTGCAGAAAAGCTCTAAAAATGCTTAATCAGTGTGTGTTCTTGTTAAATTGACTGCACTAAATATTTGTCCGACATTTGCAGACGAATGTGGAAGAACCATAATTTGTTTCTCAAATTCTGATAAAAGTGGAGAAGCCCTTGTTGAATCGCTCCGCTTTATTTTAGAAATTGTTTGCGAAATATTATATAAATTAATTTCAGTCTTTTTGAATATTTGTTTAAATGCAAGAAATTTCAATCTGCAAAATTCTAAAATTCCTAAGAATATCGAAAACAGTGCTGATTTTTTCTTTATTATGATATTTGGATTTATTAAATCAAACAGTTTTCGTATGAGGGTGAGCATTTCTATATACAAATTTAAAAATTATTAATTATATTTGCTTAATTCACAACAATTTGTATCGCTGTTCTTGTATCAAATACACTTTTTGTTTATTAGTTTATGAACACCTAGTGTAATTTGTATCGGTTTGTAATATTGTATTGATGGACAAAGGAAGAACAAGATACATACAAACACTCTCAGAGAGTACATACAAATGCTCTCTGAGTAGCGTAATAAATACGACTTTTTCAAAACATATGAAATAAAAGTGTATTGAATACACTAATTTGTATATGAAAATTATCAACAACAAGTTTAGACTGCTGTATTCAATACAATATTACACTCGATACAAAGATACAAGAAGTTTTGTGAATTAAGCAATTGTGAATTTCGGATTTTATAATTTGGATTTAATATCACAAGCAAAAAAAACTTTTTTACCTCTCATATCTATTAAATGAATTTCGCTATTTTTTTTAGTATCCCTTTTTATAAAATTATAAAATATTTGCTCAATTCACAACCTGTTGTATGTGTTGTAGATTGTATAAGCAAATGTTTATTTGGAAATTACCAACAACATCTGTACGATCTACAGCACATACAACAGGTTGTGAATTGGCGAATTGTTATTGCCAAATCACAAAAGTATGCTTTGAAATCGGAGTTACTGTTTTATCTAGTTTAATAAAAATCGGTATTTTTCACCTAAAATCGTCAAATCGGCATTTGGTAATTTTTAAATGGAAACATCGGCACTTTTGGCAGACCTGCTTGTGTGCTGTTTCATAGTTCACGCCGAACTAAAAATAGTGCCATCGTTGCAAAATTTACCTTGAAAATGTATCCATGACAAAAACCACTGACCGAAATTTTTCTTAAACTAGAACCCAACACATTCAAAAAGCTAATTCACACACCTTTTAACGAAATAATCTTATTATTTAATAGACATTACAATTTTTAGTACAGTGGACACTTTTTCCTGCTCCTTATTCTAAGACAAATTTTTTATTTATTTACTTTTTTCACAATTTCTTAAACTTTTAAAAACACTTCTTTTCATTCTCAATATTATTTATAATGTAATCAAAACGAACAAACAAACATACAAAAAAATGTTGACTCCCAACTATCTTATATATAAATAGGCCACACGATTTCTTGTCGTACACTTTTAGGTATGTTATTGTCCACCAATATTGATGAAACGTATATGGTTTAAAAGGTATTTTTCTCTAGATATGCACAGTATACTTTTTGACCTAAACATCCCAAAAATCCCAGAAGTTCCCCAAAGACCACCACGGCAACACTGAAAACGTGAAAATACCGAAAGCTAAATCTCAAACAGAAATTTACCTATCAATGGTGTTACGCAAAAAGGGACAGTTTCGCAACATTTAATGCATTAAACATATTCGCCACAGCAGGCTACCGACTACAACCTGTCAAAAAAAAAAAAATACATGTGTGTATATGAAAATGATTATTTTCACGACTGCACATCTACACGACTGAAGGTTGTGGTCCATGCTATTTCTGTTGTGTAGTCAAATTAAACTAATTTCTATTTTTGTTGGCTACAAAACAAAAACAGTGTTGACAATATATCGCAATATGTAAAGCAAATTAGTGATTAGAAATATTTTTTATTGTAAAATAAAAAAGAAAATTACAAAATTTAATGTTATAATTAGGGATGTAACGATACGCCCTTTTGCCGATCCGATACCGATACTTAAAAATAAATATCGCCGATACCGATTCCGATACGAATATTGAAATTGAGTTCAAGTTTAGATTAACAAAACTCAAGTGCAATTTTTTTATTATACAAAATTACAGTGTAAGAGATTATTAATATTTAAAATTGATATTAACCCAGTATAAAAAAATGGAAGTATTTTTTAAGGAGCTACATCTTCTTTGCTTCCAAAATGTCTATATTAAAAATATGCAGATAACACAGTGCAACAGTCCAAAAAACACACGGACTTGACAGTATACATTCGATTGTACTACCACGGGGTAGTAAGACTTAGCTTGGCGAATTTGGTGACCAATTTCGTTTTATGGACCTCCAAAGTTTTGGAAAATCAGCGGGCCCTCGAAAAAAGGTGTCATAAACTTTTGGCCAACAGAAAATTCAAACTTGGTGATACCACTTAACTATATAATGTAGCTAAGAGTTCGCTAAACAGATTTTTTTTACCATTTTACGCCAAAAAACTATTTTTTCGTGCACTTTTTTTTTGAAAAATTGATGAAACAAATTTTTTTCACATATTCCAGAATAACTTACAGGGACTCGTTATTTTTTATTAACAATATTTGGCAAAGTTGTAGCTACGGTAAGGCTGAACAACTTTTGTGAACATGTCAGTACAATCTGAATGTATCTGGGCACCCTAAAGAGCCAAAAAAAAAACTAATTTCTACCTTTAAAGTTTTCGTTTTTTACGAGTTAGGCTATATTTATATTGGATTTTTTTGCTTTCTTTGTTATAGTTCCACTTCTTATGTTGCTGATTTTAGTATTTACTATTTTTTATTGTTTGTTGTTGTTTTGCCAAATAATGGTAATGAAAAATTTGGAATCCCTATAAGTTATACTGAAAAAAATGAATAAAATAATTTAAAATAAAATTTGTTTTCCAAAAAAAGCACAGGAACATATTATTTTTCTGGGCACAAAATGTTAGTGAAACACAACAGAGAATTATGCACTTGAATATACTATTTAAAAAAAAATATTTTTTTATCAAAAAAACATAGTGAAAAACTACAACTTTTAAGGTAAAAAGTTGTCTGTGTGAGCTATTAGAGTGCCTAGATAAGTGCAGATTGTATTGATATGTTCACAAAAGTTGTTCAGCTCTACCGTGACTATAAGTTTGCCAGATATTGTTAGTTAAATATTACAAGTCCCTGTAAGTTATTCTGAAAAAAGTGAAAAAAAAAACAATTTTTTCCTTAAATTTGTCAACAAAAAGTTCACGAAAAAAATTTTTTGCCATGAAATGTTAAAAAAATCTGTTAAACAGACTCTTAGCTACATTATTGCTATATATAGTTAAGCGGTATTATAAAGTTTGAATTAGCTGTTGGCCAAATACTGATGACACCGTTTTTTTACGCCACACTGATTTTCAGAAATTTTGGAAGTCCATACAAAAAATTTTGTCACCAAATTCGCCAAACTGAGTGAAGGGTTTTACTACCCCATTGTAGGACAATCGAACCTGTACTGTCCAGTTAGTGTGTTTTTCCAAAAGTTTTTATTTGTCGCATAGTGTAATTAGTAGAAAAGCAAGAAAAAAATTTTAATTCCTTTATAATTTAAAAAAATTCTCGCCATACTCGCATAAAAAAAATTATGAAAATGGGAAATTTTTGATCCTTTTTTTTTGAGGAAAAATCATTATAGAACACCGAAAAAGAAATCTGTCCGAGCATCGCTTCCAATTCGGTGATTGGTAATCGAAAAACAGAACTTCTTGCAATGGCAAGAATATGTAAAACTAATTAGAAATGATACAAATTTGCAATACTTCCGGATCGCGAATTCTACATTTTCATGACTTCTTTGGAGTGTCTTTTTTTGCTGGAATAAGATTTAAAAAACAACGAATTGAATTTGAATTCAAGGTAAAATTAACAAAAAATAAATAATTTGTTTACAAAATAATAGTATAAAATATTAATTTTTAAAATTGATATTAATAAGATTTAAAAAATAACGAAATGAGTTTAGTTCATGGTAAAATTAACAAAAAATAAATAATTTGTCAGAAAAAAACTTTGAAATTTTTTTTTTAAATTATCGTCGTATCGACAGTAAAATATCGCCGATACCGATGTATCGGAAAATCTGAAGTATCACCGATATATCGGTATCGGTATTCGTTACTTCCCTAGTTATAATATATGTATATGCATCAAGAATTTTTAAATAAATAAATTTATTATTCGGTTTAAGTTCACAATAATTGAATTAATGTAAATTCAAATTATTTTTAAGAGTGGAATATTAGAATATCTAATCAGACTAGCAGGACGGATAAGTACTAATTATTTCGACAGCCGCTACGCATTCATCCTTTGTTCGCTTTTACCATTTCCTCATAAAATTTGGTTAAATAGCTGATGTTTCATTAATACTAGTATCGACGGTCAAACGCGGTAAAAGCGAACAAAGGACGCTGATGATGAAAGCGTAGCGGATGTCGAAATTAGTAGTACTAATCCGTTCTGCTAGTCTGATTAGATATTCTAATATTCCACTCTTAAAAATAATTTGAATTTACATTATATCAATTATGGGAACTTAAGCCAAATAATAATAACTTCCGACTTATACACATTTTCAGCTCAAATAATAATTACGTATAAATATTATAAATAATTTTAATTGTTTTGTTGGTATATAGAATATTGACTAAAGTAAAAAATACCAACATTATAGAAATTTAAAAAAATCACAGGGTAATAGCTCTTTTTAACCTAAAAGTTTTAGTGTAATTTTTTCGGCGCTCTCTCTTGCTTCCGAAGTTACGGGGTTCGAAACTTTAATATATTATTGATCATAAGTCAAATAGAGAACGGATATACACAACGTTTATACGCACGGGTTATTTGCAAATAAAACTGTAAATTGTTGCCATATAATTGTTTTATTGCGACTTATTAACTCACGAAAACTATTCACGATTAACGCACTATTTGCAAATAAAATGTTTGGTGCTGCCACGTGTTGTTAATAAAAAACAATATATATAAAAATATTTCGATTAAAATATTAAAAGAAGAAAATAATGACAATAGAACACTCAAGATGGCACATAGCCGAAACCGGTCTGTTTACAAACCAAATTGGACGTGGGATGACGGAAAATCGTTCCAAATTCAAAATAATGACAATTAAAACAAATAATTATTTGTTCTTTTATACATTTCAAAAATTTTTTTTTTGTAAAAATACAAGTCTTCTATAGAACTGCTACCAAGTTCTTGTATTTTGCTATGCCATATAAACATACATGGGCATACTGCATTATATATTTACTGCATTACAACTTCCAGTAATCAGTAAATTTTTACTGATTACTGGTAACAATTGCAGTAAACAGTAAATTTTTACTGGTTACTGAAAAAAATTGCAGTAAGCAGTAAATTTTTACTGGTTACTGAAAAAATTTGCAGTAACGAGTAAATTTTTACTGCTTACTGGAAACAATTGCAGTAAGCAGTAAATTTTTAATGGTTACTGAAATTTTTACTGGATACTGAAATTTTATTCAGTAATCAGTAAACATTTATTTTTACAGCAATTTTAATTTCTCTGCATTATGCCCATGTATGCATATAAACAATGAGTAAACTTATATGCGAATAGTCCTCGTATAAACGTAGTATGTAGTAGTTATCATTTCAAAATGCTCTAAAATACCTTTGTACTGGTATATACAATTTTGAAATCCATTAAACCATTGCGAGCAAAATGGAATTTAAAACATTTTTCTCACGTGAAAGTACCGTTATCTTAAAACTGGCCGATACTATGGTACTTAAACATGTATTTAGTTTAATAGAGAGTACTCCAAGCTTTCATTTGATATATTCTTGAAAGCTTTCATCGATGAAATTCGTAAGTTATGGCACTTTGAAAATGATATTTCATAATAAATTAAGTCATTTACCTCTTAAACCCATCTTTAAAGTACTTTAACTTACGTATTTCATAGGTGACAGCTTTCAAGCATACAGCAAATAAAAGCATGACAAGTTCTCAATAAAACTATACACATGCATATGTACCGCTGTATCGACAAGTTTTTAAGATAACGGAGTTTCTGCGTGAAAGGTCAGATAAAAAATTTTAACATTGCATTTCACTCGGAATGGGTTAATTGTTAAAAAAAATTGTATACCAGTAGAAAGGTATTTTAGAGAAGTTTAAAGTGATATCTACATCGCTTATATCCGTTCTATATTCTAGGAGTTATGGGTAATAAAAAATAAAAGTTTTGAGCCCCGTAACTCCGGAGCCGAGATATTAAAAAAAAATTACACTAAAATTATAAGGTTAAAACAAGCTACTGCCTCATGAGTTTTTTTTTTAATTTTCAACGATGCTGGTATTGTTGATTTAAGTCAATTTCTATTTTATTAAACAGAAAAAAACATAAAAAAATTTAAGTATTAAAAGTGCCATAACAATCAATAGGTTTCAAAGAAATAAATTGACTCGTTTTTTCATTTTGCGAGATGTAAGAACATTTTGAATAAGCGATTTTTTTATACAAGTAAAACTTTTGAAAGTGGCACCACTGAAATATGTACTGCAACAACAAAATGCTACGATGTAGCTGCCCTGTTCAAAATAATTAAGCAGCTGACTACACGACGACGATTGCTACAAACAGCATTTGTAGTCGTGTAGCCGTGTAGCCTGCTGTGGAGAATATGTGTATAGCATAACATTGCAGATTGGCGCTTTTTACGCAACACCATCGATATGTTTGCATTAAGTTGTACATAAGAATATACATGCACATTTGAGAATACATATTAAAGACGTACACTACTATACCACAAAGTATTGCTAAAACAGCTGTAACAGATACATACCTGTTACTATAAGTATGAATGATGGAATGAGTGTAACTGATATTGTATGATTTTATTCCACGCACACATTCTACGCGTACTAAACAATAAGAGTAACATAGTATTTTGCAATGGATAAGAAATTTAAATGTTTTTTTTTTTTTAAATATCTGTTGTACCCAGTGCTGTTAGGAATTTTTTCCCAAAAATCGTCAAATTTGGGAAATAAAATCGTCAAAATCTTCACGATTTTCGAAAAATTTCGTCAAAAAATCGTCACACTACAAATCAACTGTTTAATAAAAACCAACAGTGTTTTATAAAAATAAAACAATAATTTCTATAGAAAGTAACAGTTCAGCTGTTTTATTAAAAAATAAAAACTTAAATACAAAACAGCAAAGTTAAGAAACAGACTATTAGCCGGGGGTCGCAGGTTCGATTCCTACCAAGACCATGGGTGTTTCTGCAGAAAAGGCTTAAGCAGTATGTGTGTTCGTTAAAAAAACAAATTCCAATATACCTGTATAGATACAAACACATTTCAGTACATTTTTTTGCACAATAAACCTTACTTTCTAATTTTATTGTTTTATTTTAATATAATCTTCAGATTTTGATAGAATTTTATAGAATGTGTTTACATATTTTATATATGTATACAAATTTTTCGTGAAAATTGAATACGAGATTTAAATCACTTTCAAGTTGATATTAAAATGCAATTTTTCCCAGTGTTTATTTTTCTTCATTCATTTTTCTGAGTTTTTTTGTTCTACTTAAGGTATTCTTTTTTGGTTTGATTTTATACTTAAGTATATATGAACATGTAAAAATGTGAAAAGCTCAAGCCAGTAGCTAATTGTTTATTAATATGATTATTTCGAACGTATTTGGTTGTGAATCCAAATTAATTATTAGGCTAAGGTTCGTAACGTTTAATTAAGAAAGAATTGAACATGATTAACATTCCAAGGAACAAGGGAAAAATTAACATCAACTTAATTTTTCAACGTACATAGCAGAACAGAGTAGCACAATTTTGCTTATCACCACTTGTCAGGTGGCTCTGTTGAATGTGATTTCAATTCTATATGTATGTACAAAAAAATGTATGTATGTGCAATGTACATATGAAAAAAATTACATCGTTTGAAAGATCTTTTCAATGGTGCATTAAACTTTATCATTCATACCATCAGCAATGCATTATTCCATAAAAAACACGATTTTTAAGCGTTTTCATTGCAGGTGCTACTTACATTAAAATAAACTTTACTTATTTTTCGAATTATATAATTTGAGGCATTGTTTATTTACTTCTGTTTCTAGTTATTGCAAGAGTTCGTAAGTTTCTAAGAACAGAAGTATATAGCCAATTCCTCAAATCAAATAAATACAAAAAAAAAAAGTATAATTTATTTTAATACAAATAGCACCTGCAATAAAAACGCTTAAAAAATCATGTTTTAATAGGATACCACATTGCTGATGGTATGAATGGTAAAGTTTAAATATCTTTCAAACGATGTAGTTTTTTATATGTTGTCTTGGGAGAATATATGAATATATCCAAAAAGCTACAAAAATAAGCCTTTTTTATACACGATACAGGTCGCGTGTGGTTGTAGTTAGACCCCTCAAATGGTTTAGGAATCCTCATTAAAAAGACCGGTCTTTAATTTGAGAGGGGTAACAAAAACACATTTTTCATCAAGTCGAGTCGGTTTAATGTACATACATATATCAACTTCAAAAAATATGTATACATTTTTATCAGACTAGCGTTTTATATGAAATATTAAGAAACAAGTAGTGAACTCAACAAATCGTCGAAGTATATGGGGTACTGAACAAAAAATCGTCAATCGTCATTTTAGTAAATTTGATCTAAAAAATCGTCAAAATGACGAAAAATCGTCAGGTTTAACATTTGTTAATTTGCTTAAATAATACATAAAAAATGGTATTAAAATGGTTCTGAAGACTTTATGAAGATTTTAAAAATAAAATGAAGATTTTATATATTTTTTCCTGTTTTCTCACACATTGCTGTAATATGTCTACCACTGCAATAGCCACATTTAATCCAGTTAGCAGTGTTGCCAAATGTGCAGATTTATCTGTATTTTGCAGTTTCCCTAAGCGTTGAGCAGTTTTGCAGTTTTTTGCTTAAAAAAACAGTTTTTCTGCAAATTGTGCAGATTTTGCAGTTTTCACATTTTTATTTTTTGCTCTCAAATTTTTTATATTAATTTAAATTTTTAAAGACATAAATTTCACTTTTTTAATACGACAATGCAAGAGGGAATGCACACTCATTTAGGTCTAAGAAAGTTGTGTTTTTCTCATGGAGTTTGCTACTATAGTTCATATGTACGTAATTTTTTTTCAGAATTCCCTTGGCGAATTTGTTAGTGATTCATACAAACATAAAACCACTTTCTTACCTCAAAAAATAAATGTATGCTTCAAATCTTCAAATAAAACAAAAACTTAAATACGGAAGCCAAAATTTTAATTACTCTATTTCTTGAATTTTCCTCCTTACATCTTTAAGCCCATTCGGAAAACATTAATCGATTTCCCGGTGTAATGTGTAGAAAATTTATATTAAATGTCCCATAGTGCAACTGATAGGATTCCTTTTCATATAATTCAGGATCCAATAATTAGGTCTATGCATCTGTACAACAAAAATTCCATTATCGTAAAGATGTCAAACAAACTCCATACATAAAAAATTTTGTTTAGGTTTTTTTATATGAAGTTTAATATCTATACGATGGTAAACAATAAACAGCTGTCGAATTGAATTGACCTGATTTTGATCAGGTCAACGCATTGGATCATTATATAATTCAAAAAGTTATAAATTTGGAGTGCCACATTTTCCCAACTTCTATTTTCCCAAATTCAGATAGGTTCGGGTTCAAAAATATAAAAAATATAGAAATATTTAATAGAAGAACAATAAAAACATTATATACCTTGCATGCAAAAAAATTAAAAACAAAATCAAAATAATATAACGACCAAGGCAAATTCATACCAGGTGGCAGCACCCCACAGCTGACTATTTTTTTGCAATGTTTAAAAGTGCCGAATTGTTGCCAAAATTTTTGCTTTTCTTGTTCTGGATATTTCTAATAATTTCTAATTCGAAGTATATTTTCTTATGTCAATGCGGGACGTACGTTACAAAATTTTTAAAAAGTTCTTTTGAAAGCTAAATAAGTTAAATTTAATTAAAAACAGAATATATTCGGCCTGATTGTGTAAGGCGTTGGCGTAAACGCCTATGTCGTTTTTTGTAATATATTAAAGTAACACACAACCCGTGTTCTTTAATCTACTACAAAAAACGAGTTAGGCGTTTACGCCAACGCCTTACACAATCAGGCCCATTGTTTAAACGTATAAACGTGCGCGTGCTTAAATTTTTGGTTTTAAGCCCGAACCCGAACCCTGAACCGAGCCCGAACCTGAACTTTTTATTTTGATTAGCCCGAACCCGAACCTGAACCCATTTTTTCATTGTTTCAGTCCCTGCTTTATAACAATATAGTACCACTACAAAGTAAGGCTATACGAAGCAAACACAATCCGTGGTTTACTTCAATAATAAAGCGACTGATTGAAGAACGTGATTTCGCTTACTCGCGCTGGAAAAGATACAAAACAACTGATTTACACAACAGCTATCGATCAGCTAGAAAATTTGTAGCTAAAGCTATCAGACAATCCAAGAAGTCATACTATGCTGAAAAGTTTGCAAGCTCTGCTAATTCACGTAACACTTGGAAAACATAAGGGAAATCGGAATTGTTAAAAAAAAGCTAATGATGAAATCCGAATATCAAACCAAAACGCCATCAATGAAGACTTCATCAATATACCAATGCCGCTCGTAAATCACTCATACTACACAGACTACCAGTGTAACATGCTTCCCGAAAAACCACTCAGTTTTGAATGTGTAAGTCAGTTTGATGTCCTAAGAAGTTGCTCATCCATCTCATCAAAAGCCATAGGTGTCGATGGAATTCACCCAATATTTTTAAAACTGATTCTTCCATACATATTGCCGTTAATAACTCATACATTTAATCATATTATTATCACTAGCAGCTATCCCGCAAGATGGAAACAAGCTAAAGTCGTACCTATTCCAAAATCATATACAGATTATCGCCCGATTGCCATACTACCATACTAATCAAAAGCCTTCGAGAAGATACTCCACGCTCAAATAACTAAATATCTCAATGATTATAATCGCTTAACTTCTAAACAATCTGGTTTTCGTGCTAACCACAGTTGTATTACAGCACTCACCGATGTGGCTGATGATATTAGAATAGAGTTAGACGAAGGATGCATGGTGTTGCTGCCCTGAAGAAAGCCAGGAGCCAAGTGTCTCCAAGTCACCACTTTTGTCGACAAGTTTGATAACTTTTTGGTGACGTTGTCAATGAATCGTCTCCACTTTTTATTTTAGCTTTAATGAAAAGAGAAGATTTTTTATGGTCTCATTTTGATGTGAAGAAAGCCAGGGGCCAAGTGTCTCCAAGTCACCACTTTTGTCGACAAGTTTGATGACGTTGTCAACGAATCGTATACACATTCTATATTAGCTTTAATGAGAAGAGAAGTTTTTAACAGCCAGAAAACGATTTTTTATAGTCTCATTTTGATGTGTTGAAAATATATGCGGCTGAACGGAAAACTAAAACTTTTCATAAAAAATCAAATTTATTTGTCTTAGCTGGTAAAAAGTTTCATATGTGTTGACTAGAATTATTAAAATGCACTAGTGAATCTCTGGTACCAGTGTCTCCATATGGCCCCATAAGAACCACTTAGTCTATAGTAAGTGAACAGTTCCGAGGTCAGTAGTGGAATCTCAATGACAAGCACATGTTAAATGCCTATAGCACAGAACATTGCCTGGGTACAATTAGTCAGTAGTACTGGTGACAATGTCAATAGTGAATCAGTACAATTTTCCTATCGACATTTCCTGCAGGGTGGTGTTATTGGACACTCAAAGGCTTTTAATACAGTGGATCATACCATTTTGATCCAAAAACTAAACAAAATAATGAATTTCTCCTCAACGTCTACTAGATTATTGCAGACATACCTTAGGGGTCGAGAGCAGTATGTAGAGATCAACTTGTCGTCGGCATCAACATTTCTCCCCGTCGTTAGAGGTGTACCACAGGGTTCTATCCTCGGACCATATCTTTTCTCAATTTATGCCAATGATTTACCAAACCAGTTAATGCACTGCAATGTTAGAATGCACGCGGATGATGTTCAATTATATAAGAAATAGAAAAACAAACTTCGAAGAAAAGCTAAATGCTGGAATACTTGGAATACTATTCCTCCAACTATTAGGGAAACCAGCACGCGTTACTTTAAAAAAAAAAAGAATTTTCAGTTTTTATTCTTGATAATGACATCCTAATATATATTATTTTTGTATTATTATTATAATTGTTATTATTTATTTCTAAAATTATCTTGAGCTCGAGTTCAGTGTTTATCTAAAACTTTTTTTGTATCCTTTTTTTATTTATAATTAGGCTTTTTCAGGATATTTAAAATTTTTTTTCTTTTTTTTTAATATATTAATTATTATAACTTGTGGTTAATTGTAATAATTTTGGTAAAGTTAATTTTTTATTATTTTTTTATATTTTAAATTTTAAACCAAATATGTAACTACTTTTGTTCTTCTATTTTAATATAAAACATATGTTTTGTTATAGAAGGTATCAACTTTTTTAAATAAATACAAATTAAATACAAATACAAATGTGTTATACATCAAACTGAAGGTAATTCACTCCCATTCAGTAATCTATAACAATATTTGGGAATACCAAAATTTTGTTTAAATAAATGGCCAAAGTACTCAACTCCTGATTCTGGGAAGGAATAATTTTAGTTGTGTCCATACCAAAGGAGATTACTAAATGTGTTACGCATCAAATTGAAGGTAATTATGGTATTCCCAAATATTGTTGTAGATTACTGAGTGGGAGTGAATTACCTTCAATTTGATGTATAATACATTCAGTAATTTCCTTTGGTATGGCCACAACTAAAATTATTCTGTCCCAGAATCAGGGGTTCATTAATTGTCCATTTAGTTAAAAAAAAATTTGGTGTTCGCAAATATTGTTGCAGACAGTGTTGCCAGTAGATATTTTTTTAACAGGCCACTGCGTGCAAAAGAAAATTCCTGGGAAGCACTGGTGTGTCAAATGTTTCGTTTTAACCAACATATACATGTATCTGTCCGATTTTCCCTACGTTCCTATTTCAATGACTAAATTACCTACATGGAGGGATTTTTCCCTTCGTTTGACATCACTGGTTGTAGATTACTGAATGGCAGCGAATTACCTTTAATTTGATGTACAGCCCATTTAGTAATCTCCTTTGGTATGGCCACAACTAAAACTATTCAATCCCAGAATCCCAAAAAGAGGAGAAATATTTCACTTTTGTCACAAAAACTAAAACATATTTGCCAAATATGTCCCAAATTAAAAACATATTTAGCAAATATGTAATGACGTAAGGCTTTAATTTAAAAACACATTTTACTTGGCGTACTTATCTTCACTCACTTATTTTTGTGTGTATTTAGTTACACATGTTACCGTAAGCTTAAGTTTGAGTTTTCTAGGTTGAAAATAAGTGAGTAAATATTTTCTTAGATTATTTCGTAAACTATGTATAAGGACTATCAAAATTTTGTTAAAAGCCTTGTCTTAGATATTATCTACAACTCCACTAAACACATTTTTGTTGTAAATTATACAATTAAAAAGTTATTGATAGCGTGCGTCACAAAGAGTTCACGGCTTTTGATAAAAAACAGCAAATGTTTTTGGCTTCAAATAAGCTATTTTAGAGTTCTCTTAAATTCATCTTTCTTTTAGGAATTAAATTTTGTGTGTTTATTATGCGAAATTCGCTAAAAAATTATGAGCACACAAAACTTTGTGATCAAATTATTTCGCTACAAATACCTGTAAAAAACACCATGTGTAAGTACATATCTCTTTTGAAAGACCAAAAAATTTTTCCATATATCATGTCTACCTTTTCTCTTTTTTACAACAATATTTTATATTGCACGCAGCGTTGCCAGAAGTTTTCCGAAGGAAGTCAATATTTAACGAAATAAAAATCATATTTTTATATAAAAAATCATCCTGAATATTTTATTCCAAAATATTCAAAGCAAGGACAAACAATGAAACTTTTATATTAAACTAAAACAAAAACGCATACTCCAAAGCTTATATGATTTCCCTACATTTCCTTCTAGATAGGAAAGTTAATACTTTTTTGGTAACCAAATATATAAAAGATTCTTATAGATTTGAAAATTTTATGTATTTTTTTCAATTATACATTTTATGTAATACATAGTAAAAATTCGTGAAAAAGAACTAAGATCAGGAGCAATTCCCAAAGTATATTAAAAATTGTCATGACGGCAAGAATATATAAGAACGTGGCAAAATCACTTCCACCGCGAAAATGGTCAAATTCACGCACAAAATTATAAAGAAGCTCTGAAAACATAACTCGAGTAAATATCGAAAACATACTAGTATCAGCAAAAAAGCTTTAAAATAAATTATCAATGTCACTAAAATAAAAACTGTATGATGTTTTCGCATAAGCTTTTGTAAATCACTAATGAAAGTCACATCATAACGAGTTTCCCAAAAGTTTTAAATGTTAACAAATTTCCATATTCTCGAAAAAATTAATTTCATAAAATATGTAACGAAAAGTTTCGAAAAGTGTCCAAAAACACATGTTTATAGTATGTAACGGTTTTTTTATGTCAAATAAGTGACTTTGTTGCTTTGTTTTACTAAAGCTGCATCATCAAAATGTGATTTCATATTTTTGACGCAGCCAGAAACAAAAGAAATCAATGAAATATATATTTGTGTACAGTGGTGGAAGAAATAACAGGGACACATAAAGTTTTTAATATTTTCTTAAATATTTATATGCTTTTGCATAAATAAAATTAAATATACAAATTAAATTCAAGGCATTCAATTCGATCATGTAAAAAATACAAAAAAATACAATCCTGCTGCATTCAGAAATTTATGTAATTCAAAAATATATACATTGAAGAAATAATAGGGACATTTTATATATTACAGAACAAAATTAGTTTTTACTATTTAATCCTAATATTATTTCAATATTTGGTAGAAGCTCCTCTTTGAATACTAAAGGTGAAGGTACATAGCATGCGTTAAATACGCTAATGCGTTACAGACTTCTGTCAAAAAAGTTGAAATAGTGTGTTTCCATAAGGCAAGATACAAAGCGAAGTTTGCGACGCGCGAAACTCGCAAAAAGTTGAACATTCTTCAACTTTCACGCGTCGTATACAAAATGACAGGTAGTGCTGCCAGATTCATATGCTAAAATGTTTGTTTAATGGAAATAAATTATTACAAATTAATTTTTTTATTAAAAAATGGATGAAAACTGCATTAAATATATAAAGAAAAATAAAACTTAAAGGCAAGAAAAAATAAGGCTTGAAATTGCATAAACAGAAGAGCATCAAAAGCGTGGTGTGTAACTTGCCATTCTTAAAGCGTTAAAAGTTCGAAAAGTAAGAAAAGCGTTGCCGCGCAACGCGTGGTATGTACCTCCACCTTTACCGTCGCATCATTGAACTCACAAGATTGGCGCAGATATCCGGAGAATTTGAGTACTAAGGTTACTGAATTGTGTCCCACGTAACGTGTTTATTTGTAAGTTTTTACGTTTCAACTTCTTATTTTTTAGAGCACCACACAGGTGCTCTATGGGATTCGAGTGTGGTGATTGGGACTGTCACTCCATAAAATTTTAGCTCAAAAAAAGTATGAGACGTTATTGTGAAAAAATTATAGTTAAGCGGGGTATACACTATAGAACACGAGTGACAGTTTTTTTCAAATTGTTGCTTGCTAGATAGTGTGGGCACTAATTTCGTCATTCAACAATCAATAAAAAAAAATTACGGTTGATTGACAGTCAGCTGCCTTATTGGTTTTTGATGTGTGTACCAAAAAGTGTCAGTCAGTTATTTGTAGCATAAAAATTACAAATTGCGATAAACAATGATTTGTGACAAAAAAATATATATCTGGTGCTATGATATGGAACCAAAAATGATAGAATACAGATTGCGCATGTCCGTTAATTTTTGTGTGCTCATGTGACGTCAAAATGATGTTGACATCGAAATGTAAAAAAAATTGCCCTATACCAAATAAACGTGTTTGTGTGATGTTGTTTGTGCTTATCTGCTGATGTGACGTAGATGCGCAGAAATAAATTTTTTCAAAAGCTGAATGCGTATATCATTCTTGATATAGAACGTTGTCTTGGGATATAACAGGATTAGGGTGTAATGCGTGATGCTAAAACAGAAGCATCTCAGGAGTTGCTAAATATTATGAATATATAAACTTGTAATCAACGAAGTGCATCCATTTTTCTTACATTCCATGTTCTCTAGTAAATTATATTCTTGAATGACTTTCTTTATTACCATACATTAATGATAGTTTTGTCAGTCAAAACCGTCGTTCAAATCTATACACCGCTTTACATATTAAAAGTCGCTAAAATTAAAAGTGATTATTTTAGAAAACTAACTTAATTCGGAGAACAGAGAAATCTTATTATCCAAAATTCAAAATACTTTAGTCAGAGAAAGTTCATAAACTTTTATATTAACAATTAAAACAACCATTTAAAATATTTTCAAGCAAGTATGAAAAATCATAATTTGGGAGAAAAAAAATCATCATTTGGGAAAGAAAATCATAAAATCATATAATGCTTTAAAAATCATCAAAAATATGATAAAATCATCATTCTGGCAACGCTGATTGCACGCCTCATAAACGAAGCGTTGAGGTGGGTACTACTCTCACTTCACGCGAAACTATGATTTTTCAAACTTAAAATGGCTATATTATTATCATATATTGCACTTGCAAAAAATATATACACACACATATTAAGAAAAAATACAATTGTTAATACTCATGACATTTTTATTATTTAAACTAATTAAAAAACTGTTTAAAAAGTTCTGTCTTGGACGTCGGTTTGTCTGTATGTACGGATCCTGTATGTGGTCACGATAACGACCGAAAGACTTCACTAATCGAGTCCTTTTTTTACCCTTCAGTATAATTAGGAATAGAAGCCTATTTAATTTCACGGTCTAAATGAAATTATGTGGTGTTCACTTTTGGATTTTCCAAACTATTTTCAAATACTCTCAGGCTGCTAATATAATGACCAAAGTTACATTAAATGACTGATATTTTAAGTCATAACTTTACTACTGGTGGTTGTATTTTGGGCATTTTTGATAGATAAGACTACACATATTTTGCGAAAAAAATTTTAAGAAATTAGGGAGACAATTAGTTACATATCGACCCCTTAGCGCCAAATGATCGTAAGCGACAAATACTAAAATTTTCAGAAGGGTTTTTTATTGTATTTAAACATGATTTATATTCACAAACTGTCGCTTACGATCAAATTGTATAGCCTGTATTTCAAAAGTTATTAACAATTTGGCATTTTCACGATTTTAAACTATGGGTAGGCTCATACAATTTTGATTTCAATTAAAAAATTTGTTTTTTACAAAATGTCGCTTATGATCGTTTCGCTCAAAGGGGTCGATATGGTTGTGCAAAATTAAAAATGGTCAACATTAGTTTAAACCACCTCTACACATTTTTCAATCTGTTTAAAAATAAAAAAACATAATAGTTTTAAAGCTATTCGTATATTTCTATGGGGTTAGAACGAGAATCGGAGCAATTTTCTATATATAGGATCCCCTAATGTATATAATATATACAAGTATAAAATATATGAATTGGTTGTTTTGTTGCCAGTTTTTGTTTATTATTATTAAAAAATATATTTAAAGAGCATTTTGGTCAGTTTCATTAATAAAGTTGTAATACCGGTTTCGGTAGCGGTATATACCGATACCGATATAGTTGAAATACCGCTACCGAAATAAAAGAAAAAATTAATACCACTACCGCTACCGTTATTCGTTTCGGTTGCAAACCTTGGATTAGCGGGAGCTATCGAAACGTCAGGTCAACTCTCCGCGCAGTCAAAAATTTTATTTGTCTACATGCTTCACATTTATCTCTAAATAAAAATATAATTTAATTGAAAAATTAAATTAAAACCGAACTCGAGCCAAAATAATTAAAATTTGTTTGGATATAAACCCATATAGTTCGACTAAACTCATAACTTAATCTGAAAAAACTTAATATAAATATGGACGATCTTTATGGGGAAATTGCGTTCTTAAACAAGCTTTATGATTAGATATACAGTTCTGAAGATTTTGCGGAATTATCTACAGCAACTAAATAGCAGCTAGTATTTAATAAAACTGATGATAATTTATCAAATTTGTATAAAGTAATACTAATAAACAATTAGCTACGGGCTTGAGCTTTTCACATGTTTACATGTTCATATATACTTAAGTATAAAATCAAACCAAAAAAGTTTGTCTTGAGTAGAACAAAAATCAGCAAAATGGGAATGAAGAAAAATAAACCGATGGCAACGCTGGGAAAGTGCACTTTAATATCAGCTTGAGAGTGATTTAATTCTCGTATTCAATTTTCACGAAAAAGTTGTATATATAAGAATTAAAATCACATTCAACAGAGCCATCTGACAAGTGGTGATAAGCAAATACACGTGAGCACTGACGATGGAAGTGTTGCGGCTTCCGAAAGTGGCGCTACTCTGTTCTGCTGTGTACGTTGAAAAATTAAGTTGATGTTAATTTTTCCATTGTTCCTTGGAATATTAATCATGCCCAATTCTTTCTGAATATAACGTTACGAACCTTAGCCTAATAATCAATTTGGATTCACAAAGCAAATACTGTCGAAATAATCATACTAATAAAGTAATTTCATTTTTACTTTCTATTCCTGCCACATCAGCATTCACAGAGTTTTTTCTGTAATAAAGATCAAATGGCAAGACGAAAGAGGCAAAGCGTCTCTCAATCTGGTAAAAAAAATTAATTAATTATTTACATTAATTTAAACATAGACTGTAAAGATGCTGTGCAATTGTTTAGAAATGATAATTCTTTGATAAAACTTGCGAAAAGCAATAACAAATACGTTTTAAAAATAACAATAAAGAGAAATAAATTGTACTTTATTTTTATATTGTGAACTTTTTTTCTTAAGCTATATTTTTCACATTGTTTACTGTCGCGTTGATGTGACGTCGACGTCGCCTTTCATAATAGGGGGGCATTACTTTGGTCCTTTTTACGGACCATCATCGATATTTTAAATATGTGCATACATACATCATAGAATAACATATCACAACCCTCATGGACAGTATTATTTACAACATAAGCTGGACATCTAATACCAATTATATCCGTTTTTAGCTTGGTTTTTAATAAATGAAATTTTTCACGCAATATAAAAACAAATAAATATATATAAAAATGTAAAACAGATACTTTACGCGAATATAAAACTCCCTTTTTAAGTCTAAAACCAAACTGTGTATGAAAACTAAAAAGGAAACAAATAAAAAATATATTTAATAAATCAAAAAACCCGACTGAACCCGAACCATTAAAAAACGAAGCTTCAAGTCTTCACAATAATGATTCCCGGATGTAAAAGTCGCTATGTTACGAACACTGGACTTGTTTTTTTTCTTTTCTTTTAGTTTTTTTACGCAGTTGGGTTTTTTGATTTTTTAAATATATATTTTTTAAGCTAAAATTACAAAACTTAATAACGTGATATACTTACCGTAACCGTTCCCTGACGAGTATATTTGGTAGAAGCAACATAAGAATATTTAACCGTTAAAACGACCGCGTTCATTAAATTCTTTGCTGCCTGAATTAAGGAAGTTGCACTGTCCAACTATAAAACAATGATAAAAAGAATAAAAAATTAAGAAGGCTTATTAAAAAATAATATATGTAGTAACAGTATTAATACATACACCCGAAACGATTAATTCTCCGCTTATATTTTGAACGTCAGCTTTGACTTTAGATGTAATTTGTATCTGATGACAATACAAGGCAATCCGTTGTAAGTAAGCTAATAAATCCTTTTTTGTGGAACTTTCTGGGCACTGTTCAGCAATTTCTCGAGTTAACTTGTCAAGTTTAGTACCAGCCTCGGAAATTTTTTTGGCGGCATTAATTACATCCATAGTGGTTTTCAATGGCCCACGTCCACTAAAACAAAAATTAAACTTATGATTTCTAAAGATATTACCAAAAACAATTGGAGGATTCACAAGGTATCATAAAGTCATATGTCATAAGCAGGACAAATTTAAAAGGGCACGAAAATTTGCTAAAAAGGTATGCAAAATGTCACGAAAAAGCGTTAAAAATGGTACGCAAGTGTTAAAAATGGCGAAAAATAGAGCGATAAAACGTTAAAAATGGCAAAAAAAATATGCCATAAAATAACACTCAAAAATAAATATTTAAATACGATTTCATTTCATTAAATTTTGATTGCACATTACAATCATGTTGTTAATTATTAGTATTACTCAATTCCAACACTTGAATTGGAACCGTACTAATTGTTTTTTTTTTATTGTTTTATCTTCAAGCACTTATAACTTGAAGACAATGAATCAGAAAATTAAAAAACTCAGATTTATTTTGTGACTGACTGACAAGAATTTAAATTTTATTACGATACTTATACTAAATTAATAATAAAAAAATGCTGAGCTAATGTCTACAGAAACTTAAAATTTATGGGAAATTAACCAATCAGAACAAAGTTGTAATTAATGCAATTTAATACATTTAATATTTTGCTTTGGTTGGACAAATTCAATTAATATTAATATTAGGTGTGTTTTAACACATTTTAATAATAGGTGTGTTTTTAACATTCTCCCCCACGTTGAACAGATGTTCAACAAATCGTTTCATCTTAGGTGAGTCGACTAGGAGTTACCATATAGCCTAAACGTCTAGGACGAACTGAAGTGGTTGCTGACGTGGTGTTGGTGTAGGGTTCAAGTCATTGAGCGGTGGTTCTACCGATTGCAGTTTGATATTTTCGTTGGTGACTTCAACAGGCCTTGTTGTGTGTAGCTTCTGACAGGTTCTGCACGTTTTATTTCGAAGAAAAATAATAGTCAATGATATTAAGCTCAGAAGAAGTGCAAGGTAGCCAATCGTATGGTTATGCTGTTGATGGGAATTGATTTTATTAGGCAGGTCCAGTATGTGTTGTTCCTTTAGTGATTCTTGTAAAGTTAATAGTTCCTTGATGTTATTGTCATATAAACTATCGACGGTTGTTGACGTTGATAGATTATTGCTTATAGATGGTGCAATAATCTTTTGCGAGGATAAATCGGAACTCGTGCCGAGGCTAGTGTATGATGAATTTTTTGTGCTCAAGATATTTTGTCGTCCGTTCATAGTGACGGATTCATGTTTTAGTATACATTCCGGATCCAGCGAAAGTAGACCGGATCCTTTTAACGAAAGGTGAGAAATTTGTCTGTTGCAGACTACTGTTACCCGAGATGGTGATGACGTGGCATATATCCACTGATTTCCCTTGTTAAGTGGTATCCATTTAGTTGTAGTCTTCTCTAGAGTACAAGTTGGTGTCGTTTTAATGTTGTACAAATTGATTTCACACTTGCAATTTCTGAACCATAATTGTAGCGAGTCTGAACAGTGGTACACAAAAATACGTCTTGCTTTATTATATCACAAGCTCTTAGATCTGCCTTCGTAAGAAAAATATACTGGTTTTTAGAAACTGACATGCCCATGAAATCATCACATGGTTTAATGGCTACCATGGTGTGATTCACCATGTTAGGTACGGGAATCAGCTGGAACATCTTAAATTGTTCAATTTCCACTAATGGTAGACTTATTTTGAATACTGCATATTGGGGCGTGAGTCTACCTTGAACCTTCATTAGTTTGAATAGCTGTAGTAATGTATCTTTTCCGGTGATAGGAAGTGTTACTGATGTTGGTACATGGAGTTTAATCTGATTAATCTCCTCTTGCAATTGTTCTGGAGTCAGTAGTAATGCACAGATTTTTCCTTGATGAGTATCCATGAGAGTATCAAGAATTGAGGACTGTATGGTTCGTATATTATTTGCAACCAGGTTCAGTTCCAAAACTCCACTATTAAATAATTGGGTGAGCTGTATCTGGAACAACACATTATTGTTTTGCTGATTTGCTTGTGATAATTTTTCGATTTTTTGCTCTAGTTGTTCAAACCTTCCCTTAGCTGCTAATTGGGCTTTTCTTATGATATTAACTGTTGAGTCAACAATTGAGGTTTGATTCTTGAGCAAAGTTAATAAATGTGACTCATTTTCCTTTACCCTTTGTATTGTATCGGATATCTGGTTAGCATATTCAGAGTCCAATATGCCAAATAATGAGTTAGCAATATTTCCAACTATATTCAAGGCGCCTCTTTTACTTCGTAGTAGTCGATTTTCCAGCTGTAGATCATTTTCCATGTGTTCAAAATGCCTTATGATACTTAGGCATGATTCATTCAATTTTATCATCCTGCAAAGGTTTTGTAGGGATTTCGTGCCATTGATCAAAATTGATGTTTCAGACCAGTATGCATTTAAATCATAGTATACAAGAATGTTCCATTCACTGCTTGTAATGGTTGCTGTGCCAATTTCTTCAAAATGAATGCCTAATTTCATTCCAAATTTTTTGTTTTTTAGCGGATTTCCAAATGACATTGGTAACAGCACAAGTATTGTAATTAAGGCTAGACTCAGATGGGTTGATATAACTCTTTTCCTTTTAATCCTAGGCTCCTGAATTGAGTCATAAGTACTGTTGTTGCTAGTTGAACTGTTGTCATCAAGGGTTACAGATGTTTCGCAATTTGGTTCCATGGGTAAGAGAGCGATTCGATGTATTGGTCGTTTGAAAATTCCATTAGCTGTTTTAACCTCCACAACTCTGATCATATTGTCACTACCAGGATGTGTTTTGACTATTCTTGCTAAGGGCCACTTCATAATTGGTAGATTGTCTTCCTTTATTATTACCATATCACCAATCTTGAGGTTGTCAAACCGCTGATTCCACTTATGGCGCTGCTGTAATTGATTCAAGTATTCAGTGGACCATCTTTTCCAAAACTCTTGTTTGAGATGGGATACCAGCTTCCAGTGTGATAGTCTTGATGAGTTTACTCTTGTTGCGCCACTATCTACTTGCGATACAAGTGCTTCGCCAATCAAAAAATGACCAGGACAGTGCTTCAACATCATCAGGATCACTTGACATAGTTGTTAGTGGGCGAGAGTTGAGTATTGCCTCGATCTCTGCTACGATAGTCCCCATTTCTTCCTGGGTCAATGATGCAGCTGCCACACTTCGCAGTAAAAGATGTTTTGCCGATTTTACAGCCGCTTCCCATAGTCCACCAAAATGTGGCGCACGTGGTGGGATAAAATGAAAATTTATTCCCTTTGAGCTGGCAGTTGAGATGATTGATTCCCGTCCCTTGTTGGAGTAGATACTTCCCACCAGTTCTGACAATTGGTTTTTTGCTCCTATAAAATTAGTAGCGTTGTCTGAATATATGTTCTGACAACGACCTCGACGGCTGATGAATCGTTTCAGAGCCCCAATGAATGACTCAGTTGTTAGATCGGTTACTACCTCGAGATGAGTCGCCTTGGTGGCAAAACAACAGAATACGGCTATATATGCTTTTGTCGGTCTTTTTCCTCTGACCTTATGATGGATCCACACTGGGCCACAATAGTCAACTCCCGTGTTAATGAAGGGTCGGGCTGGAGTCACTCTAGTCTGAGGTAAACTACCCATTATTTGTTGGAACAGTTGAGGTCGTGCCCTGGCACATCTAACGCACTTTTGTACAGTTGAGCGCGCTGTTATTTTGCCCTTTATTGGCCATAATCGTTGTCGTATTATGTTTAATAATGCGTGTGCACCACAATGTTTGTTTTCTTCGTGAACCATTGTACACAAAAGCCTTGTGATAGGGTCATTATATGGTATCAACATTGGGTGTTTTGCTTCGTATGACGATAGTGATGGCTCCAATCGTCCTCCAACTCGTAAAATATTTGTTCTATCTAGAAATGGAGCAAGACTGATGATGGAGCTGTTTTTGTCGACTTCTTTCTTTTTTCGAAGCTGGTTGATTTCTGATAAGAAATCGGACATCTGAACGGTTCTAATAATGGTATATAGTGCATCGTCTAATTCTGCTGGAGATAATGATTCGTGTACAGGGCGATGTTGTTTTTCATACGTGAATTTTTTGTAAATCTCAAAACATACCCCAGTATTCTCTGCAAAGTTTTGAAGGAATTTCTGTGTGGAATTTTGTATATGAGATCATTGTTCGAAACGGTAACTGCTGCAGCTAGCGATGTTGCCTTCTTCTTCTCGAGATCGCTGGGAATTGACAGTTCCCTTGACAAATGGGGTGGCCACATGTCTTCTTGTCCATGTAGAAAGAGTGGTCCATATAGCCATAAATTACATTCCGATAGTTTACGTGCTGGAAGACCTCTGGATAGTATGTCAGCGGGATTGTCCTTTGATCTGACGTGGCGCCATTGACTGGGCAATGTCAACAATTGAATTTTGGAGACTCGGTTGGCCACAAATGTATGGTACAATGAGGATTGGGAGTTTATCCAGGAAAGTACTATTTCGGAGTCCGTCCAGATGAACATCCGTTGATTTTTGGTTTGAAGGTCCATTTTGATTCTATGCATTAGCTGGGCAACCATAACCGCGGCACATAACTCCAAACGAGGCAGTGTCTGCCTTTTTAATGGAGCAACCCTTGTCTTGGCACAAAGTAATTGTACAATAACTCTTTTATCCTTGAGAACTGTTCGAATATAGGCGACTGCACCAAAAGCTCTTTCAAAAGCGTCTGAGAAAACATGCAGTTCCGTCTCTGCTGGGAGTTCACCTTTAAAAATGTGCCGAGGGATTTTGAAGTTACTCAAGCTGTCTAAATCTTTTCTGAAATTGGTCCAGAGTACTAGATGGTCCTCTGGCAAAGGTTCATCCCAATCTAACCTTAACTGCCACAACTGTTGGATAAATATCTTTGCATTGATGACAACAGGTGCAAGTAGACCAAGCGGATCGAATAATCTTGCGAGATCCGATGTTGCTGTGCGTTTTGTGATATTCTGTACATAATTCATTTTTACCTTGATGCAAAAATGGTCAGTATTAGGCAGCCATAACAACCCTAACGTTTTTATAGAATCAGCGTTATTACTTCTGAAATCCAAATTTAGCTCTTGATCACCGAGTGAAATATTCTTCAGTAGTTGCCGGTGGTTTGCACACCATTTTTTTAAGTTGAAACCATGGCTTCTTAAAATTGTACTGAGTTCTTGTTGTGTTTGAAGTGCGATATTAAGACTATCAGAGCCCCCCAGGCCGTCATCCATATAAAAATTAGTTTTAAGCATTTGTGAACCATATGGGTAGGCTAGCGAACTTTCATCAGCAATTTTTTGTAAGCATTTTGTAGCTAGATAAGGTGCTGCTCGTGTCCCATATGTAACTGTATTTAGTTGGTAGTAATTAATAGAAAGTGCTGGGTCTTCCCTCCAAATAATTAATTGGTACTGATGGTTGTCCTGGTGAATCAGAATTTGTCTATACATTTTCTCGATGTCGGTGGTGAAGACGAATCTGGGGAATCGAAAACGCAGTAAAATTGAGAAAAGTTCACTTTGAATACTTGGCCCTGTATACATCATACCGTTTAATGAGTAGCCTGACGAGGTTTTGGCTGATGCATCGAACATCACCCTGAGTTTTGTTGTGGTGCTATCTGGTTTCAGGACGCAGTGATGAGGAATAATGTATTTGGGATTTAATACAGTGTCGATATCTACCTTCTGCATGTGCCCCAATTGCTCGTAGTCTCGCATAAATTTTATATGTTCGGTTCGAATTCCTTCATCTTTTTGGAGTCGACGCTCTAGACTCATGAATCGGATGTATGCCATTGCATGTGATTCTCCTAACGCACTTGGGTTTTCACGAAAAGGAAGACTGACTATGAAGCGACCCTCGCCATTGGTATGAACATGTTGGGTAAAATGTGCTTCACATAGTTTTTCGGGGAGCGAGAGAACTTTTTCGCTGCTTTCGATATCGTCCAATTTCCACAAATGCTCTATGGCTTCTTCCAATGAAGTGGAGTCTCCAAATACTGCACATGTTGTAGCACATAAGGGACTCGGGATTGGATTTTCCCGATTGCTCCACCCACAATCCATCCCAAAGCTGTATTTTGAAGTGTTGGAAGATCGTCAGCAAGGTGTATTGTGCCATTTTGAGTTAATTTGAAGAAAAATTCCGCTCCAAGCAGCAATTCTATTTTTTCCTGCTGATAGAAATGAGGATCTGCTAGGTGAATATTGTTTCGAATTCCCCAAGTTGAAATGTCAACATGCTGATTGGGTTGCGAGGGAATTATGCTAGGTAGAACATACGCTTCAACATTTGCTGAGAAATTGCGATTCCTGGACATCATTCCAATATTTATGCGATATTTTGAATTTCTTCGAATTTCACCTACACCATCAATACAGAGGGAGGTCTCAAATGGTGAAATAGAAAATTTTTGACAAAGCCGTTTGGATGCAATATTTACTTGTGAGCCAGAGTCTAATATTGCTCTAAACTCATCTGATACACCATTTGAGGCCGTAATGATAACTCTCGCCGTTGCTAGCAATACATGACCCTGGCGGCCCGCACCGATATTTGTTGTTGCTGATGCAACTGCTGCTACTTCTGAGGCAGGCGGCTTTACTTCTGGACTCGGATTCGAAGCTGAAGATGGAGTTGATGAGCTTTTCGTTGTTTTGGTATTGCCCCTTTTTTCTAAGTGGAGCAACGTGTTGTGTTTTTTCGCACACCTTTTGCAGCTACCTGAATTACAAGTTTTTGAACCATGGTCACTTCCGAAGCAATTTACACATAACCTTTTTCGTTGTACCCATTGTAGTCGTTCTGCTTCTGATAGTCGCAGGAATTTACTGCAGTGGTATAGTTTGTGGTCACTACTATTGCACAGTCTGCATGTACTACTATTGCTTCCGTTGGTTGTTATAATTGTTGATACCACCTTGTGTTGTGGTTTATCCTTCAGAGCAACTGCCTCCATTGACTGAAAGTTTCTCTCCAAGAACTCCAAAAATTCCTTGAGTTTTGAAACTTCGCGTGGATGTGAAAGAGATTGCTCGTAGCGAAGGCGGGTGGGTTGATCCAGTCTTTTTAATAACAAGTGTAGTAGCAACGGATCCCAAGTGGCTGTGTTTATTTTAAGATTCTGTAATGCTAATAGACACTCTTGTGTTTTATCATGCAATGACTTGTAATTATCGCTTGAAGCTCTGTTTGGAACATCGACCAGCTCCTGTACCAGTTTGTCAACAAGCAATCGTTTGTTGTTGTAGCGCTCTATTACTAATGACCATGCTGCATCAAAATTATCTCCAGTAGCAGTGAAGTGCTTGATAAGATTTGCTGCTTCTCCTTCCAGATGTGTTTTGAGATACCACATTTTTTGAATGTCTGGTATCGGTTGTTGTATTATTAGTGAAGAGAACAACTCATGAAACTCCTTCCACTTCAAATAATTTCCTTCAAATTTAGGAAGCGTTATCTTGGGAATTGGGATTGTCCGTGAATCTTGCTGATTATTTTGGGGCATAGAGTGGGCTTGATCATTTGTACTATTTCCAGTGGTTTTAATCGCCGTCCGCAGCCTTTTTTCTAACTGGATGAATCTATCCATATTATAGCCTTGTTTGCTTGTGTCAGCACTCAATTCTGCAATTTGATAATGCAAGCTTTCAATATTTTGCCACAAATTTGTTGCGGTTTTGGTGTCTTCTCTTGTGAAGACGTCTTCTAAAAGGCGCTCCAACGATGACATCATGGCGGTTTGCCTCCGCATGAGCTTGACTAGCTCTTGTTGATTTACTGATTTGTCAGTGGTAAGTATAGTTGGCTCTGATCCGATTGATTGAATTTTTTGCTTCCCGGTAGATTCAGTAATTTTTGTTATTGAATTTTCAAAAATCGCCTTATATTGGTCTACGATATTCATAACTGAGGTGTAATAGTCTTCCGTGAAATACTGATGTTCCATTGGAAGGTTTTCAATGAGGCGAATCTTGGTGTCATTGGTCTCGAATTCTGACCATTCCGCTTCCAGTCGTCTCAACCTTTCCTGGAAATAATCTGTAGAATCCTTTCTTGATGCAGGATCTTTCTTGAAATTTCGGATTATGACTTCAATTTTGTTGCCAATTTGTTTTTGGTTGATGACCAATTCCTCGAAAGAAGCCATGATTCAATCGTTGTTGTGGGTAACGAAAATGGATGGAGGTTGTTGGAGGATCAAAAATGGCTGAAAATTTTTTTATATTTATTTGCCAAAATGTGGATTGGTCTGGTTGATATCCAGCTGTCTTGATAAGTCTTAAAGGCCTGTTGTCACCAAAATGTTATTTGGTGGATTGTTGACGATGTAGACTTGTTGCTGTCTGACGTCGTAATTAGGAAATTCGTGGATGTCCTGTATAGAATGAGCCTGGACTTGAATGTTGTAGCAAATCTGTAGCAGGATGTTGAATTTCAAAAGGTGGATGATACGAGTATCCTGTGATTTGTAGCGCTGTTGCGTGTTTTTGAAAGTTTGAAAGCTAGGGGTCACCAAAAAATGTTAATTATCAGTATTACTCAATTCCAACACTTGAATTGGAACCGTACTAATTGTTTTTTTTTATTGTTTTCACTTGTAACTTGAAGACAATGAATCAGAAAATTAAAACACTCAGATTTATTTTGTGACTGACTGACAAGAATTTAAATTTTATTACGATACTTATATTAATTAATAATAAAAAAATGCTGAGCTAATGTCTACAGAAACTTAAAATTTATGGGAAATTAACCAATCAGAACAAAGTTGTAATTAATGCAATTTAATACGTTTAATAAATATTTTGCTTTGGTTGGACAAATTCAATTAATATTAATATTAGGTGTGTTTTAACACATTTTAATAATAGGTGTGTTTTTAACACATGTGTTTTTTATATTTTCAAAGACGAATGATCTTCTATTGTTACATAAAACAGTTGAATATATGGAAAAGACACGTTCGACATCAGTAGATGTTACTGGAGCAAATTTAAATGCATTTAATTCAAATGTGGATAAAGTTTCAATATATGAATCCGTGTCGTTTTTATTGAAATATATAATATTTTTATTTTAGTCAATGTTTCTAGTTCCTTATTTCGATTTAAAATTTTGTTTATTAAAAAAAATTTTTTTGTTCGCATTTTGGGTACTTTTTTGCACATTATCAATAACTGCCAAGCTTTCATTTATGAAAAGACCTTTGGTTTGCAATTTCGTAATGCTGGAACATATACACTCACATTTTCTTTTTATATAAAGTAGGTCAGATTTTATTCCGGGTTTTTGCACTCATAATTTAGAATTTCGTAGATTCCGCTTAATCTTCACTAAGCATATTTAAAGCGTAACAGATTTCTTTGAAATTATCACAATAGTATATTGCCGCCTTAATCCAAGTACCCCATCTGGTAACACATGCTAGAGGCTTATTTAAGTTCGGAAACATATTTTGTAACAAATTTTTCGAGAAGAGGGGTAAAATGTATTGCCAGACTATGAAAAAAGGCATTTTATGGCAAGGATTATGGAAAATAGCTTTTTACGATATAATTTCAAAAATTGCAAATACCATGGCATGTGCCATATGCCATAAAAACTTGCCCTGGTCATAAGTTAAAATACTAAAAAAATATGACTGTTGTGAACAACCCCTCATATTTAAGTGTGCTATTTGAAACATAAACAAGATGATACAAAACAAATGAGAACATATATTACAAAAATAAAATAATATTTGGTACGACAATGCAAAATTATGTGAAAATAATTCAACGGCTTCTGTAAGTATCCGAAATTTATTTGCGAATTTTTGTAATTTTTGCAATATGTAAAACAAATTTTTTTTTTAATTTTAAGGCTTTAGAACTAATTTGCAAATTTTGGTAAGTTTTGCGATACAGGTAATTTTTAATAAAAGTTATTGCTCTTATGCATAATTTTAAATTAGTTCTGAATCAAGCCATTTCCGCCAATATCCTTATAGATGTAATTTTTTGGCAGTTCCTGGCGTTTTAACAGTTCTGCCGACTTTTAATTTATATCACACTTTGCTATGTTTTTGATATTAACAGGCTTTTGAAAATTCTCGTAATTTTCGCGAGTTTTTCCGAGTTTTTGGCATTATTTTCAATTTGAGCTATTTTTAAGCAATTTTAACGCTTGTTTGCAATTTTGCAGTTTATCGCAAATTTTCGCTATTTTCGTGATAAGTGATTTTTTAGAAGTTCTGGGCTTTTTTACAGTTTTAGTGATTTTTAATCCATGTCAAACTTTGCTAACTTTCTGATGTTAGCAAATTTTTGCGAATTTTCGAATTTTGACAAATTTTTCTGAGTTTGTGGCATTCCTTAGATCTTTAGCAATTTTTAAGTAATTTTTGGGCTTGTTTGCAACTTTACAGTTTTTCGCGTTTGCTTACTTTTTAAATACTACAAATAATAAGTTAAGAAATAAGTAAGAGTAGTTCTTTCTTTATGGTACATTTGAAAAATACATATGCAGTTATACATAATATATGTATTAGTGATGCTACGAATATCAATTTTTAATATTCCCGAATACGAATATCTGAAACAATATTCGCCGAATTCGAATACGAATATTCAATCTAAATAGTTAGTACCACTTAATATTTCAAATTTAATTGAAAAATATCTACCCTTTGCGTCAATAACAATAAATTGAGAAAAACTGTCACAATACTATAGGTATTTAACATTATAAGATTACAGTGTAAGAGATTATTAATATTTTAAATTGAATTAACCCAGTATAAAAAATTTAAAGTCATTTTTAAGGAGCTGCATTGTCATTGCTTCAAAAGAATCTATGTTAAAAATATGCATATAACTAGTAGAAAAACAAGTAAAAGTTTATTTAAGTTATATAAAAATTTGTAGTTCCTTTATAATTTTAAAAAATGCTCGAAATGGTTTTTAAAAAATCGATTTTTTACAGGACATATATTTAACAACTAATATTCTTCAAAATAACTTAATAGCTTAATTGATAAAATTCTTCTAAAAGTTTATATTTATTCACTTAAATTTACATGAAAACATAGTTTGCGTTTAAATTCGCATAAAAAGAAACAAGTTGCGAAAATTGGTACTTTTTCATCCTTTTTCCTTCATAGAACACCGAAAACCAAATTTTTGCTAATATCGCTTCCAACTCGGTGATTGGTAACACAGACCAACAAAATGAACTTTTTTCTTTAAGGTTTAAGGTTTCGTAGTCAATTTGTATACACTTGGTACTGAACACCAATGCCTATAAATTACTTTTTTTTGAATTGACTCTGAATCTCGAGATTTTTCATTATATAGAAAAAAAGGATGCTGCATCACATAATTTGCATTTACTCGAGAACAAGTTCTTCGATTATATTAAAAATATACAGAAGAATCGGAAACAAAATAACCTTTAAATTAATGCCTTATTAATATTTTAACAGTCCTATAGTTTCTTAGATATCAGAAAGTTTTATCAAAAAAATAAATTTTTTTCAAACAAATTTGCAAAAAAAAAAATTTAAAAGACTCATTAAAATTTTAAACTGAAGAAAATTTTAAATTTTGTTCTTAATTGTGATAACTTCATATGTACCAATAAAATGAGCCAAAATTTATTAAAATCATTTCATAAGTTCCGAATTTATTCACAATTTAGTAGTTGCACATATTTTACAGATTTATTTTTAATTTTTATTTGTTTTAAACTGACTTACAAAAATTAAAAAAAAGCTGTTAAGAAACTCATTTTGTACGTGATTTTCTATTATATTTTATATAGCTGCTACCACTGAATTGTGAATAAATTCAGAACTTATGAAATGATTTTAATAAATTTAAGCTCATTTTATTTGTAACATATGAAGTTATCACAATTAAAAATAAAATTTAAAATTTTCTTCAGTTTAAAATTTTAATGAGTCTTTTAAATTTTTTTTTTCAAATTTTTTTGAACAAATCTAAGAAATCACGGGCCTTAGAAATCGTATTGGCCTGTGTAATCGAAAAACTTCTTTCAATGACGAGGATATGTAACTAATTATTAATGTTTGTTTGCAATTATTGTAATAAATAAACAAATAAATTCATGGTAAAATTAACAAGAAATAAATTATTTTTTTTACAAAACAGCGTAAAATATTATTAATATTTAAAATTGATATTAATAAGATTTAAAAAAACAACGAATTGAATTTAATTCATGGTAAAATTAAGAGAAATAAATTATTTGTTAAAAAATAAACTCTGAAAAAAATTTAAAAAAGTATCGTCGTATCGACAGGAAAATATCGCCGATACAGATGTACCGGAAAATCGGAAGTATCGCCGATATATCGGTACAGGTATCGGTTACATCCCTATTATTTACACACCGCGCAATAGGCTTGATGGAGAAAATACTTCAAAACTTTTATTTTTGAAGTTCAACATTACTCTACTGAGCTTTGAGTATTACTTTAACATGATTAATAAATTAATTTAACAGGACTTTACTTTTTAAATACCATGTCGTTGTGAAATATATATTATATATTGTTTCTTTTTTCTTTACTAAAAGGAGATTATTGTTTTGCGTTATAGAAAATTTTGTTTTGTAAAAATTTATATTTTTTGTTTAATTTTCAGTATTTTTTATGTACTATTTTTTGGAACGTATTCACAAAATATTCGTGAAATATTCGCTTGAATTTGGCGAATACGCCTATCTTGAAAGAGGCGAATATTCGGCGATTCGAATACGAATATTCGTAACATCACTAATATGTATTTCCTACATTTTTGAAGAAGACACCCATTCTTTGTAGCAGAAAATGATAGTTTATATCCTATAGGTGCATATATGCTACCAAGTGATTTCCGCTTATATTTTCTGCTTTTTGAAACCATAGTAACCATCACAAATATTTTAAATATTTTTAGTTTTTTCCTTACTATTTTTTCTTGAGATTTTATGTTTTGTGGACATGGCAACAATATTGGTTGACAAATGGAATAGATTGGAGCCTAAAATTACCATTTTAAAAGTAAGCAAAAGTAATACAACTGCTAAAAAACAGTTGTCTCACTTTGATGAAAGTTGTAATCAATAGCAAGAATTTGACAACTACGACTCAACTTTCAATTTAGTTGTGAATCATAATAGGGACCTAAATAACTTTTATTTTGGGTTTTTAAATATTTGTTTCAATTTTAATTTTAATTCAATAGTTTAATTTTAAGTTTAAGTAAAATTTTGGTTTTAATTTTTTTTGCGTTTGTTCTGCAAATTTGGCATTTTAATTCCACTAGTTTTTTTCATTGGTTACTTTACTTAATTTTGATTCACAAGTAATTTTAATATTTTTGAGCCACAAATTGATTTTTAACGTAACATTTTATAACGTAACAATAAATTCTTACAAAAAAGCAAGATCAAAAATAAGCAATAAGAAATATGTATTCATTCTGTATGTATATGTATGTACATGTACATATACAGTATTTTTCGGTTAATTGACCCTACGGTTAATTGGTTTGCACGCTTAATTGAACCACATGATCGGGCAAAAAAATATTGCATACGAAAACACATGTAAATTTCCTCGGATAATTGAACCCGGTTAATTGATTTTCCCGCTTAATTGGTTCAAAATTCATGTCATCAAAAATAAATTTCCTCTTACTTTTACCCGGTTAATTGCATTATTATTGAAAAATAATCTGGCATTTTTGCACATACATATTTGACATCATTTGTGAAAAACACTGGGTGGCATCTCTACTAATTTTATTTTACTAAATTTTATTTTTTGTAAAACTAATGTGCACATAAATAGTGCATTTATGTACTATGTATTTATTTAGTACATATGTACCTACAATAATAAATACCTGCGTATACACATATATGTACATTTTTTTCTGTTACTTGCATTTTTTTCGTTTAAGGAAAAAAAAATTATTTTGAAAAACTTAAAGTGCACATATGCGATTTCTTTTAAGTCATTAGTAGTTCCAATTATGCGTGATTTCTGTAATTGAACAAACTGTTCAATTAAACGGGATTCTTGTAATTGAACGAATTGTTCAATTAAGCGGGTATCGGCTAATTGGTTCCCCGGTTAATTGAACAAAAAGTTGTGCAAATTTTGATGTGCAATTAACCGAAAAATACTGTATAATAAAAAATACAAATAATAAAAACAAAATAGTTATGTTATGTGGATGGCATTAGGGCAACGCTCCTAAACATTCCGGCTCCCATGCGCTGGTGAGAATTCACCACATATTCTGAGTTGGGCCCGAGAAGAGATACTGGACGTTCCTAACGATCTGTTGACGATGGCCCGTGTGCTAATGTAGGTGTTGTCCGTCGCGAGTAGGGCTGTACAATTAAGACGGCCAGATAAAAAGGTTAGTTATAAGATTAGCCGTTTAATCGGCCAACTTAAGTCATTTATCCGGCTTAATCGACTTAGCTAAATTAGCCGGCTTAGCTGTTTTAGCCGGCTTAGATGGTTTAGCTGGCTTAATTAGCTAAATCAACTAAACAGCTAGTTTTGTTTCTGTTGTTTGACGATTTATAATAACAACCATAAATGCAAAAAATCGCCAAAAGTGTAAAAAATCGCCAAAAACCGAAAAATCGGTTTTGGCAATTTTTTCAGTTTTGGAGCTTTTTTTCGTTTTTGGCGATTTTTTCGATTTCGGCGATTTTTTTTTCATTTTAGACGCTTTTTTCAGTTTTGGCGATTTTGTTCAGTTTTTGCGATTTTTTTTAGTTTCGGCGATTTTTTCAGTGTTGCGATTTTCTGGGTTTTTCTGGGGATTTTGGGGTTTTTTGTTTTGGCGATTTTTTGCTTTTGGCGATTTTTTCAGTTTTGGAGCTTTTTTGGTTTTGCGATTTTTTTTTTTCAGTTTTTGCGTTTTTTGGGGTTTTTGCGATTATTTTCGTTTTTTGGCGATATTTTTAGTTTAAGCGATTTTTTAAAGTTTTTTTCGTTTTGACTTTTTCGTTTTTTTTGCATTTTTCCGAGTTTTTTCGATTTTTTTTGTGTTGGTGATTTTTTGGGTTTTAGCGATTTTTGTTTGTTATTCTAGCGGCAAAAGTTGTACATATTCTATGAAAATTTCAGGTCCGTAGCTCATACAGTTCTCGAGAAAACAGCCAGTGAAAGACAGACAGACGAACTGCGTAACGAAAACATTAGAGTTCCTTGACACTTTTGGTGTACGGAACTCTAAAAACGTACGGGCAACGGGTAGGAAAGAAGCTCCTATCGCCTTCAGCCTAGCACCCGTCGCCTTCACAAGGCTAACTTAGGCCTTTCGGCTTCGGTCTGTCACCTTCGGCTGGTCGGCGAATCACATTCGGTCGGCCAACTTCGGACGATCATGTTCTGCCGGTCATATATTATGTTATGTTATTTATTATAAATCGTCAAACAACAGAAACAAAATTAGCTGTTTAGCTGATTAAGCCAGCTAAACCAGCTAAGCCGGCTAAAACAGCTACGCTGATTATTCCAGCTAAGCTGGTTAAGCCGGCTAAATCAGCTAAGCCGGCTAAATCAGCTAATTCGGCTAAGCCAGCTAAGCCGGTTAACTTTTTAGGTAACCTTTTTAGCCGGCTAAATTGTACAGCCCTAGTCGCTAGGTCATCAGTTATAATTCGAACAGAAGCCGTTGGAAGAAAAACTAAATTCTATTTTTGTCTTATCTCGACGGGTATGTTTGACCTGTTCTGTGTCATGCAGAAGAGTGGTTTGTTGGTGTTGACAGGTCTGGCACCGAGATTCAATCTTGCAGTTTTTGATGTCATGGGATTGGGCTAGGCATTTAATACAATACTTTTTGACTGCCGAAGCGCTCACTACGTGTGTAATTTAGGAATCTCCCGCAAGTACATATAGGATGATCCTTTAAGCAGATGCTATAAGAGTATTGCCAGTGTACCGGTCTAACGGAACGAGTTGCCATTACTGCAATTATAAATTGTAGATTAGTGCTGATAAATATATTGAGGGACTAGTTAGTTAAAGTGATGGTAAAACCACAATTTTCGTTATGACCCAGATTTTGTTTGAATGTTAACGACTCTACTGTCCCCAAGTGCCTTTGTGGCTCCACCCATCTGCCACTCATTAGGAGGTAAATTACTGTTTTTTATAACCACTAAGTCGTTGATCCTGACGTTGCCTCTCCGACTCTTCCATTTATATCTATGATGCAGCTCGGCAAGATACTCGGACTTCAATTTTCACAAAATTAGTGGGATGAAATTTAAACACTTTTTAGCGTTTGATCAGCATGATGTTTTCACTGCTTACATCAGCTTCAGTTGGGGTCAATATTACAGTACCGATGAGAGTGTCCAGGAGTCAATGGATCAAGATCGTTAGGGTCATCGCTAGCGGGACTTAAGGGTTTAGAATTTAGGCATGATTCTATTCGGGTGAGAATCGTGGATAGCTCTTCGAACCTAAATTTCATATTTGAGATCGTTTTTCTTAGATGTGTTTTAAATTACTTTACACCTGGGGTGTTACTCTGTAATGCGATGAGAAAGAAAAACTGTTCGCATTTGTCCGTTATTTACGTTGCAATGCGAAAGCATTTCTTTCGTTTCGAATTACAGAGTAACCTCCCTGCCTTCCGCCCATGTGTGGAGCTAAGGGGTATGAATTTCCATTCGATGTTTTGGTGGCTATAACTCGATATTAATTGCATTTGAAGAGTTTTGATTAATTCAATGCGGTTCGTTTTGCTGAGTTCTTTCAGACATACCCCTTTGTAATAAGAAAGACACGACCTGTGAAATAGCGGATGTCAAAGGGTCCTGCATCATCCACGCCGGTTGTTGCGAATGGTCTGCCAAGAGTTGTCCGTCCTGGAGGTAGAGAAGCCATAATTTGAGTTTATGTGTTTTTTATGCAAAACACAGATTTTGCAGTTATGGATCACCGTTTTTACCAAGGGTCTTAGTTTAAATATCCAATATTTTGTGCGCAAAACTCGATTCATTAGTTGATTTTCACCGTGTAGTGTGATTTTATATGTAAACTCAACCAATAGGCGTGATAATCTGGGGCTATGTGGCAATTATATGGGATGGCGTGTGTTGTAGTTAAGGACGGTGATTAAACGAGACAACCATTGGCTCGTATAATTCCCTGGCGGTCCATGAACGGGTTTAGCAATAAGAGGGTGCTGTTTTGCGAAATGTTCTGCTTCATTTCCAGTTGTTTATATTCTTCTGGGAAGAAGTTTTTCTGGGTCAAAATTAAGGCGATTCTAGACCGATTCTATTTCTTCTCATGTGCTTTCTAGTGCGTACTTTCGAAGTTGAGTCCTAGTTGCACCTGTATTTCTTCAAATCGCAGTACGTACGTCAAAACTCGTTAAGCGCGTGACAAACTCGAGAAACGATTTAATAGATCTTCGTATGTGGTTGTAGCAAGTGACTTGATGGTTTTTGCTTCCAGATTAGCGTCATCTGGCATTATGGGAGAAAGCCATTTATTTTTGGGTAATTTTAGCCATGAGGGTCCAAACCACCATAGGTTGTGGGCTTCCAACTCATTTCGAGTGCAGCCTCGACTGGCTATATCTGCTGGATTTTCTGGGGATTCAATGTGATGCCAATTTAAGGTTCCAACCTTATCTAACTTCAGATACGCGATTGGCTACAAATGTATTCCAAGTATTAGGCGGTTTCTTTAGCCATGAAAAAACGATTGTTGTGTTAGGCCAAAAGTGTGTCTGCATGTGAGATGTTTGAATTTCTGGGATCACTGCTGAGGCTAAATTTGGTAATAAGTCAGCTCCACATAGTTCTAATCGAGGTAGCGATATTTTCTTTAGTGACGCTACTCGTGTCTTTGACACTAGAAGAGAGGTAGTTATCTCTTTCGGAGTTCTGGGTTCTGATGTACAGTGCGGCAGAGTAAACTTTCTCCGATGTGTCACTGAAACCATGTATTTCGATGAGACATGAGGGTGTGTAATGAATCCAGCGTGGAGTTTTTATAGTGTTAATCGTGGGGCAATTTATTACAAATTCTTTCCATTTTTGTTCTGCAATGGGTTTCAGTATGTCGTCCAAGTCAATTTTATCTAGCCAGATTGCATGATCAACTTTACGTCGACTATAACCGTTGCGATCCAGCCGCAATTGTAGAAGAATTTGGCGATTGTAGATAAAACTTCTCTCTTTGTATAGGTTGTTTTTAGTTCGACACCGGGTGCTGTGAATGTGAAGGAGTCTGAAGAAATGTTCCATTTTATGCCCAGCATCTTTGTTCCAGCATTCTCTGGTAAATTTAACCAATCTAGAGGTAATAGTTTCTCACTTGGTAAATTCTCACGAGGGTCATTCGAGGTCCATTTCATCAGTTCAGAGCCACCAGATTTCAAAACTGTTATTTCTTTTCGCGTTTAGATGGCATTTTCTATTGTGTGGTCACCTGTTAAGACATCTTCCACATACATGTTTTGTTTTCAACATCTTCGGCTAGTTGAAGAAGGGATATTATGGCCAGATAGGGCACGCAATTGAATCCAAACGTGACGCTTAGGAGTTCATAGGATCAGATTTACGAAACAATATTCGTTGGTAGCGGGTTTGAGTTGGGTCAGTAATTATCTGGCGGTACTTATTTGTTACGTCGGAGTTGTAAACAAGCCGGTAGAATCTCCACTTTAGTATCAGAAGAACAAGATCTTGCTGAAGAATGGGTCCTGGATGTAATATGTCATTCAGACTATTCTTGCTTGACGTCGGGCAGGAGGCTTTGAAAACTACTCTAAGCTTTGTTGTCAGCCTGTCGATCACGTATGCTGTAATTCGGCCCCTGAATGTAGCGTTCGTCACGTAGGATTTGCCCATATGTATATTTTTATCCGCTGAATTGAGAAATGGCCATAAAACTTTTCGGTAAGCTCTAATTTCAAATATATACTTTTATGTTTCCATAAATTACAACAATTTTGTTCTTTTTTGTTTATGTTATTACTCCTTTATATCGCCCATGCACTTCAAAAGTTATACAATTCAAGGAGTGAGTTTTTAGAGTCAATAGTACAATATTAATTGTCATATTGCTTTTCATACAAATATGTATCTTGTATACTAAGCTCTTGAGGAGCGAATACATTTATATTTTTCCATGAAAGTGTGAGTAAATTAAAACTAAAACTCGTTTTCTGGAAAATCAGTATTTTTGCACTTTTCAAGTGCATGTGCGATATGTCCTTTAGTACATCAAAAATTGTGCATTTTACTTTATGAAATGATAAAATGCATATTATTTTTAAATAAATGAAAAATTTTTAATTTAGTGCTTTTTTCCAGAATTGAGCGTTTTTATCGCGTTTTAGTGCTTTTGAAATTTAAAAGTTGACAACGCTGCATAGTACCAAAGTTTTCACAGGTACGTATGGAATGAAACATTTTTTCATAATTCAAACGAGAATCAGAAAATGTGTAATTGTGAAAAGATAGAGTGAAAAGTAATGATGAAAACGAATATGAAAAGTTTTTTTTTTGATTTCACATTATCACAGAACCAGAATTGAGCCCCAGGGCCCTATTCCACAAAACAACTTATCAACTTTTCACTTTGCACTTATAAAATTGTTCGTCAATTTGCAAAACTTTGTGTTCCTCAGAACTATAAAATTTGATAAGTGATATGTTGAAATTGATAAGTGTAATTTGCAAGGTTTTGCAATTTTTATACTCTCTTTGCAATTTCTGTTCCACGTACGTTCTCTTGTGCAAAGTGAAAAGTTAATATTGAAAAGTGTAATTTGCAAAGACTTTGCAAATAATTATGTGGTTTCGTTCCACAAAAACTGTAAATTCTAGTTTTGCAAAGCAAGTATTGATAAGTTTGTCAAAAATTTGCAAGGTAACGATCGCTTTGCAAATCCATATTGTTATAAATAGAGAAGTTTTCAAAATGTTAAGACGTGAGTTTTTGTTCGACGAAAGTGAAGTGAAATTAAAGAATGCTTTCGTGTAAATCAAATTCAAGTTGATTTAATTTTAAATAAAATTAGAGCACACTACGCAGCGGAGTCATGCTTTATCGGCTGCCAGAGCCCAAAGAAACTGTCCTTCGCATAAGTCCATTTTTTTGCCGATGCCAGTTTCAGAGACTGGGCTTTTTTCAAAACTTCTTCCCAGGCAGCCTGTTTATCTAATTTATTAACCTTCAAAATGAAATATTACCTTTAATATGTTCTAAATATTTACAATCATTTTATAAAAAAATACTTACTTTATTGTTTTGAAAGCTACCAAATAAAATTTCTTCTTTTTTCCTTTAATAACTTGTAAACTTGATTAAAGTCTTTGTGGAACACTTTGCATATTCACTTTTCAAGGAGAGCGCAAAGTCTTTGCAAAGAGTGCAAAGAAAGCAGCCTTTGCAAAAATTTGCTTAGTGCAGTGATATTTGCAAAGAATATTGTGGAACAGAAACACTTATCACTTTCCCAAAAAAATGCAAATTGATAAGTGCAAAGTGAAAGTTTTTTGTGGAATAGGACCCAGTTTGTTATTTTCTCAGCAGCCAAACCAATAAACAGCAAACTGTTTCTAGTTTACAAACAACAACAAAACTGCCTAGTCAGCAAAATTTCTTAGTTCAGTTTCATGTTTTACGTCATAGTAAGGATTTTATATTAACGTAAGTCACGGTGGACAGCAAACATAAATCAGGCTGGTTTCTCTCGTAAAAAATCGCTGTGTTTTATTGGACGGTTTGTTTTTGCATGTGTTTCTGAAGAAATTTTTGTTTTTCTATTTAATAAAGAAAGACGCAGGAAAATACTTTGTAATTTAGTGGGAATAAAATAAATTTGTATTGATGGATGTATGTACGTACAAGGTGGGCCAAAAGAAATCATCCGATATTGTTTGGCTCTCATTGTTTTTTCTAAATGAAAAACTTCGATTCTGTTTTTGGATTATGTTTATTTGAACCTTTAGAATTTTATTGGTCAAGTCGGGCTCGTTTTATTGCATTTTTCATCATTTCGGCGAGAACTTCGGGCGATAGAGTCTCGCACTCGTTTCGAATGTTGTCCTTGAATGTTGTTCACGTAAACGCGGGACTCCAAAAAAACCACACAAAAAAGTCTGTAACTGTTAAATCTGGCGATCTTGCGGGCCAGTGTATATCGCCAAAACGAGAGATGAGACGACCCGGGAACGCCGCCTTCAGAATATCGGTAGTAGTGGCTCGCGCAGTGTGTACCGTTGCTCCGTCCTGTTGAAACCACATGTCATCCAGTTCTAATTCGTTGAATTGCGGCAGAAAAAACTCAGTTAACATGGCCCTATAGCACGCACCGTCCGCTGTTGTCGTTTGACCAGCGGTGTCCTCGAAAAAAATTGGCCCGATGACTCCTCCAGCGTGAACAGCGCACTATGCAGGCACTTTGAGCGGGTGTAATGGCTCCTCGTGCATCACTCGTGGATTTTCGGTGCCCCAGAAGCGATAGTTTTGCTTGTTCACGTACCCGCTGAAGTGGAAATGAGCCTCATCGCTTATAATTTTGGTCGAAAAATCGTCCACTTCATCCTCCAAATTGAGGATGGCTTGAGCGTAGGTTACACGCGTTTGGCGGTCGACAGGTAGCAGCTGATGCACGGACTGGACTTTGTACGGGAACATGCACAGGTCTTGGACCAAAATTCTCCTTTGGCACGACCGGCTGATGGGTAATTGCGAGGCACGGCGTCTGTTATGTTTCTGGTGACATCCTCGGCAACAGCGGCGATATTATCAGCAGAACGGGTGCTCCGGGGCCGGCCACTCTTGGCAGCGTCTCGTATGGTCCCATACTCTTCAAGGTTGGTGGCCAAATGGCGCAGTGTTTGCGTAGTCGGTGCCGGACGACCGGGGAATCGGCGACGGAATTCGCGCTGCGCCAACACCACAGACGAATTGTTACGCAAAAAATAGACACGATTATGGCTTGTTCAATTGTATTCTACATCTGCCTAGTTCACAAATGTCAAAACCGATTTGACATTGGCCGCCATTTGCAAAAATAACAGCATCTTCTAATAGGGTGATTTCTTTTGGCCCACCTTGTATAAGTAATGAGAGAGTTTGTCGCACTGAAAAATTTATTATCATTCTGTGAAAAGCAGGAGCCAGAAAAAAATTAATATTTTTATTTGGTTTGCAGGGCGATTCATATAATAATTCATCTAAAATTTTATGAATCGTCCTATAAAAGATCGGATGACAAGTTTAATTATTAATTTGTTCACAATGTGAAAACTTCTCACAAGTTACAGAAACGAGGGACAAATAACATTTAAAAAATTTACTACCATCAGAATTTTTTGAGTCCCAGGTGTCCAACTTTGGCCCACTGTAGCTCCTCTTGTGGTTAAACCAGAAGGACACCGAGACACGCGATATGAAGCCTGACTCCTCGTCTAAACATGTTTTAAGTTTCATCTGAATCCAAGTTTGGATTTATTATCATTTATTTTGCAAAAGTCCCCATTGTACATTGCTATTTCGCAAATCCCAGCAAACCCAAACATTCGAAATAATATCACATTCGAATGTTGCGTACTAGTGGGCTGCATCGGATTTGATAAAAGGCATTTAAATACATTCACATGTTTTCAACTACGCAATGGATTTCATTCATGTTGAAAAATCCAAGGACAAGGCGAAAGAGAAACAAAAGCCACTTCAACCGAAAAGAAAAATATACTACATCTTTCAAATAAACATAACAGAGGGAAATGTGAGTTAATTCAACTGTTACTAAGAATTTCTGTGTTCGTTTTTGTTTTTGCAAAATGTACACAGAAATTTCGTGCTTTTTAGTGTATGTATGTATGTATGTATGCCGATATGAATGTATGTGTACTTTTATAGGAAATTAACAAGATAACAAAAACACATTTGCTTCATTGAAAGTATGGAATCACCCGTTCATTCATTCAAACACTCAAATAATATTTAAGTTTTTTGTGTTTGAATATAACTGCTATGGTTTATTATTTTCAAATGAATTTTATACATATACCAAGCAGGCATGCTTTACAGGCATTTCATTCAGTCTTGTGTTTCGATAACATTTACACTTTTCGTTTCGATAACATTTACACTTTTGAATGAAGGTTGTTTTCTGTGCAGCCAAACAAATGAATGTAATCTTGCTACTCTTTATTGCGTACACATTTCTCTGATAAAACACTCGAGAATGATTATCGAAGGCGGAAAGAGAAAGAGCTGCTAGAGCTCACTCGTCGCTCAGTTTGTGGCAGCAAATCTTTCGGTTTCGATTTCAATACACAGCACTTAGTATACACATGCAGCACAAATAACTTTTTAAAAATAAATTTAAAAAAGTGGCTAATGCAGCACAAAACAAGATTTTAAATTTCATTAAAAAGATATTAACTTCTAACTGCATTCATGAAATTTCACAAAAATGTACAAATGTAGAAATACAAAAAAATTCTATCGGGTATATTTTGAGAAAACTTCATGTAAATCTCCTTTGTCCTTTGGCATATGCGCTAAACCAATAATGAGGTGACGATATGTATATGTTGTGTAAAGGTGTATAAACAGTTATAGGAAACAACTTCGTTTAATGAAGTAAAATAAGACATTTTTAATAAGTCTATCGGGTATGTTCAGTATTCCATGCGGAATTAAATTATGCGGAATTAGCAAAGCATTGTTGTTGCAAATTATTATTTAGTTCCACATGGAATACAGAACATACCCGTATATAAAAGAAATGTGGTTGATGGAAAAATAATAAAAATTAAATAAAAAGCACTAATATATATTTTTATTTTCTCTCTTATCATCTTTCCATCGAAAAGTGATTTTGAAGAAATTGGTTCATAGAGGGTATTAAATATAAGCTCTCGACTGATTGCGTGTATATGTCGTATATATCGAGCTATCTTTCGCGAATTATTTTCTATAAAAAAATTGTGAAAAAAGTGCACAAAATAGTACAGAAGAACAACAATAATGCAAAATTGCCTATCGCAATTTCAGGGGAAAGCGATAAGCTCCACATGATATGTTATTCGTGATAAGGCTGATTAACACGTAATCAGATATTTTATTGCAGAACAAGGATAATAATAAAAAATATACAAAATGTAAGGAAGCTTTAACTTTTTTATTTCTTACCGTGTGAAATCTGTCATCTCCATCATTATCATACACATGTGTTTAGCCAAAAATATGATGTCATTTCCTGTGTCATCCCATTTTGCAACCTCAGAATCAAATGTGAGCTTTTCACGACGAAATAGTTCAACCTGTTGAGCTATTTTCTGTTTATCTTCTTCAGTCATTTTGCGCATAGCTTCCTGTTTATTAAAGCGAAAATATATTAATTTAATATGTTGCATTTACGAGAATTAATTATAACTATAAAGATAGAAATAGAAGTTTATATTTGCATATCGTTATATAAAACGGAAAACCATGTTACTACAATTTTTTAATTTTACAGAAGAAGTAAAAAAGTTTATAAAATGGCACAAGTGATAGTGGCTACATTCTTTTTTAACCGACTTAAAAAAACGAGGTTATATATTCGTCATGTATGTATATTTTTTTGTGTTCACCGATTTCTCCGAAATTTGTGAAGCGATTTAAGAAGTTTTTTTTCTATATGAAATGGTATACTCCAAAGGTCACAAATATACGATAGGAGCGGGGGTAGGTGTACCCCCTTACAAAGTAATTATTAACTATCGCATATCTGAAATACTATATCAGTGAGAGGCTTCAAAATTGGTATGAATTTTTTTATAGAAAAGTGGTGGTGTTAGAGCAGGAGAAGGGCTCCCTCCAGTAAAAAGTAATCATTAATTATTGCATATTCGCAATATTATATCATTGAGCGTCTACATACTTAGTGTGAATTACTTTGTATTTAATGCGCGCAATCCAACAAAAAGGGTGGGTTAACAGCAGGGGAAAGGTTCCCTCCCATACAAAGTAATCACTACTTATTGCATATTTGGAATAATATAGCAGTGAATTCCTTCATAGTCAATGCGCGTAATCAAACAAAAATCGGTTAGGCTAAGAGCTGGGGGAAGAACACCACACATACAAAGTAATTGTTAATTATCACGTATCTAAAAAACTATATCAATAAGTCTTTAGTCTTGGTGTGAGTCGCTTGGAAGGCAGTATGCGTAGTCCAACACTAGGTCGATTAACCCAACGTTAGAAAATATGCACTAAAAAGTTTTTTTTATCGGTTATATTTATTTATAGTATCTTCAATAAAATTGGACTAACAATAAGTAATCAAATCTTAACTCTAAAATTTTAATTTTTAAGTCCAGCCAATGCCAGACAAAAATTTTTGTCTCAGCGGATGGTTCTTTGGTTGTCTACGTCTCTCGTGTTCGGCTAAGAGTAAGAGTGTCCCTCCTTCTCAGCCGAGTGTGGCCTCTAAAGTTAGTGATGTTTAGGGCTAGGGGATTTGGGTGCAATTCAAGTTTTTTTATGTATCTTGTCACGTGTTTAGAAAACACTGTCTTAACCAGCAGCACATCTACATCTATATATAAATTCGCTTATTTCTGACATAACATGAGACTGCTGTAATCGTACGGAGTATTTTATTTTGTCGCCTTCGAATTTTATCTGCATTTGATGCCGAGGCAGTGCCCCATAACTTGATATCATAGGACCATATTGCTAGGCTTAGATTAGAGTTCCTTCCAATGAGCCAATTCATTTGAGATGCTTTTAATTTCATTTAGGTCACCTTTGCATTTATGTCGGACTTCCAAGTTAGACGACGATCAAGATGAAAACCGAGATATTTTACTTCAGTGTGTTGAGGTATAGTTTGGTTATTTGTATAGGTGGGCAGGTTTCTCTGCACAATGTAAAAGTAATGCGCAGACATTTTTGTTCGTTAATTTTTATCCGCCATTGTTTTAGCAATTTTTCCAACTGGGGTATATTCTCTTGCAGTTTGCGGGAAGCTTCTTGATGGCTTTTGTGAAAACTTAGAAAAGCTGTATCATCAGCGAGTGTTGATATGTGTATGTTACTGCTTACTGGCAAGTCAGAGGCACATATCAGATATAATGTAGGACGGAGGATACTGCCTTGAGGAACTCCGGCTTCAGTCGGTTGCGGAGGGCTTTGAAAATTACCTTCGTTAACAACAAATTTTCGCTCAGTTAAGTAGCTTTCTAAAGCTTAAGGGTATTTGCGGGTAGGTTTTGCTTTAATTTATGTATTAAACCTTCGTATCATACTTTATCAAATGCCTGAGAAACATCGATGAAGAGCGCAGAACAATATATATTTTCCTCGTAGGTTTTTCTAAGCACATTCACGAGTCTATGTGTTTGCTCAATCGTGCTGTGCTGTCTCTTAAAACCGCATTGGTGGTCTGAAATGCACATGTACCATTCAGTATGGGTGTTAGCTTACTCATAAGTAGATTTTCAAATAGTTTTGACATGTTAGACAATAGGATTATAGGCCATAGGATTCCACCTTCATATGATCTTTGCTTGGCTTAGGTGTCATGGTAATCAGCAAAACCTTCCATTCTGCGGGATAGCATTTGAGGCGCAAAATACCGCTGAAAATAAATCGAATTATCCTTTTTGCAGTATAGGGTAGCTCTAAGAGCATTTTATTCATTATTTTATTAGAGCCTGGAGGTTTTTTTTTAATTTAAGCCCGCAATACAGTGTTCAATCTCACGAATATTGAATCTCAAGGTAACATCTCGTATAGCGACGACTGGTGGGAGCTCAACTATAGTACCAGACGTATTTGGAGTAAATACTTTCTGCAAGTGGTTTACAAACAGGGTACCTTTTTCAGCGTCAGTTCCTGCCCAGTCTCCATTCGAAGCTCGCAATGGAGGCTAATATATCACTGGTCTTTTGAGGGCTCGGACTGCTCTACATAGCGAATAGTCTGTTTGAGGTGTTGTGTCGAGTCCATTCAGAAATTTTTGAAGAGAAGCGGTTTTTTGATATTCAGTTAAAAGTCGTTCTACATCTGCGGAATAACTTTTGTTATATGTATCTCACCTGAAGATTTATGGTAGTAGCATTTAGAGCAGCTTGCTTAAGGTTTGCCTCAAACATTCTAATAGAGTCATCTATGTCGGCATGCGTTTTTAATGGAATATTTTCTGTGCAGTGAGCACTAAAATATTTTTTGTATTTCAACCAATTAATACGCGTGGTTGTCATCGTTAAATCACAAGTGAGCGAAGCAGTAGTATGTGAATATATATGACAATAGTTGGTGAGTGATCTGAAGACAAATCTAAACATGCTTTAACTTGGATCATTTCGTTCCTTTACCACTCCAAAATTAATAACATCACATATTTTTCGGCGATCTGTAAGTTGGCTGCCCATTTGATATAAAATTCAAACCCATTTTAGAAATTGTGTCAAAAAAACGCGACCCTTTGATGTGATGAGATGAGATCCCCAGAACGTGTGCTTAGAGTTGTAGTCACCGGCGGCCAAAAAGCCTGGGCCTAGTGAATTAAAAAATCTGCTTTATTGATTTTCTGTAATAGTGTACCTGGGAGGAGAGTAAATTGATGAAATTGCCAGATTTTGATGAACAGATGTTAGTTGCTTGAATATAGTCTTCACAATGATCACCCATTAAGTAGTGTTTTAATCGCGATTTTATTAGTATAGCCGAGCCACCACAAGCTCTACCCTGGGGGTCCTTAGTATCGTAGAGAGTATATCCGTGTATTTTAAAAAATGCGTCTATGAGATAAGCATGAGACGCACTAAAAAGTAAAAATAAAACTTTATGCTATTATATGCGTTAACTACTTAACTGTTTCCAGTCGGTGCTAAGAAGGTTGTTAACTAAACGCAAAAATAAATTTATAGATTGTCAACAAATTATATAGTTTCTGACTTCTTGGCACTGAATGCAAACAGTTAAAGGCCGTTTCAGACTATAATACAAGTATTAATACTTTTGAGAAAAATGAAACCCTGACATGAAAAATTGTTGTTTTTTGAAAATTTTCAAACAACAATAAGATCAGAGAGGCATTTTCTTCAAAAGTATTAATACTTGTATTATAGTCTGAAACGGCCTTAAGTAGTTAACGCATATAATAGCATTTGTTATTTTTACTTTTTAGTACATACATATATATTAAAGTCGGTTTAATTTTTTTTAAGTTTCTTTTTATTTTATTATAAAGTCGCCGAGCATCAGAGTAGAAGCCTAAGCCCCATATTCATAAAAAAAATTTTAAGTTAGTGTTGGTTTAATGTTAGAATTTTGTATGGTAAAATCGGTTTTAACGCATTCATTGACTTTTCTAATCATTTATGAATACAGGGGTAAAAGTTTTTAAGGACATGGGCACCGATATTATATACAATAAATAATTAAAACCCCTATTTTGAAATTTTTGTCACATGATTTCACGTTTTGTTACGCGTTGGTAATTACCAGGACAACCGCAAATATGCAATTGCATGTTTTTTCTGCGCGACGTATTTAGTCACAAATAAAATATTTGTACGTTTCAGAACATTTTAAGAATTTTGGCATTGATTTTGGCAGTGATTTGTAGTCGCATATTTAAGGCATTTTTCTAGTTTTGTGGCATATTTGGCTCTTTTTCTGTATACTCTGGCTTTTTTTAATGTTAATATACATATTTATACAAACAACAAAATCTGTTTTATAATCGAAAAATTTTTTTAATTTTTCAGTAATTTTTTTCAAATTTGCAAATTTTTTCTTTGGCGATTTTGAACTTGTTATAATGTATTTTCTCCCCAATTTGTTAAAATTTTTCTTTATTCCATTAATTTATTTCGAATTTTTTTTATTTATTTGTACTCCTATACAACAAGACTTAAAGTCTTATAATTATAGTACAGGATTAGCATGATTGACCAGATATGTGTAATACAAATTATAGAATAGAATAAAAATATATATTTATATAAATATATTTATTCAAAGCTTTCACAACTTTAATTACTTTTTGGGGATTTTTTGAGCAATACCTATTTTTTTCGAGATTGTCCGCTTACATGTTTACATTTCATAAAAAAACACCAAGAAAATAATCGCGTTTTGCAAATATTTTACCTATTTATTGCGATTTTTCTGATATATAGAAAAAAAGTGGAACACGTGCGATGCATTAGTATTAATTTAAGTCCATAATTTATTTGGGGCCTTGGTGCCCATAATTTTATATACGAACAGATAGATGAAAGCACATGCAGAATATATGTACTTCGTGGTGTCAGAAATGAATATTATAAAAATTATAATCGAAATTATAAACGTTTGTATACCCTTTTATGAGAAAATGTTTGCAGTTTTTAGAGCACATTTTCATGTTTTTGGTGCATATTTATTGCGCATAACACATTTTTATGGAAATTTTCCGGTTTCCCTGGTAATTACGCAGTACAAAAAACAACCAGACTTGGCCGTATAGGTTCGATTCTACTATCAAAGGGTAGTAAAATCATATACTGAGTTTGGCGAATTTTGATGGGCCTCCAAAGTTTTTGAAAATCAGCGGGCCCTCAAAAAAACATGTGTCATCAGTTTTTTCAAACAGTTAATTCAAACTTGGTGACAACGCTTAACTATATATGGCAATAATGACGCATATTCAGCAATCATCATTAAGTGTTAACTCTTTTAAGTACCTATTTAAGTTATTCACAGTTGGTTACTTTCAGCACGAAAAGTTTGCACTTAATTATGGGCAACGCTGTAACTAAATGCCAACTAACTAGCACATTCAAAGAACAGCTGATTACGTCCATTTCTAATGCGTCAAAAAAACATATATACAAAAAAGAAAACAAACTAGAGATGTGTTTTTGGTCACCAAAATGTTATTGAATAACTTAATTTTTACATGCCCTTATTTTCATTAATTTATATGCAAACTATAACCAAAATATTACTTTTTTAGAATTTGCATGAATTTTCTACAGAACAAAAATTGTTTTTTAATAGCTTCATAAGTTTTTTAATTAATAACAGAATATATCGTTCAAAATATTATCGACATTTTAATTTCTCTATATACCAATATGCAGGTTTGCATTTCTTTTGCCAACTAATAGCAGTTGCTGCGATAGTTATGAATTGTGAATAAGATCTATAACTATCTATGAACTATTTTTTAGGTTCTGTTTTATTAGTTACGGTTTTGGTTATGATTTCTGAATATGCGCCAATAATGTACCTAAGAGTGTGCTAAACAGATGTTATTAACATTTTATGGCAAAAAATAATTTTTTCCTGCACTCTTTTTTTAATTGACGAAAATATTTTTTGCGCTTTTTTCAGAATAACTTACAGGGATTCGTAATTTTTTACTAACAATATTTTGCAAGGTTTTAGTTAGCAGAGAGCCAAATATTTTTAGTGAAATTTTCGTAGTCGTTGTAAGTTATGCTGAAAAAGTGAATAAAATAATTGTTAATACTTGAGTTTCTTAACACAGAGTGAGCCGCCGGCACATGAACCAAAGCTCCTACTTGGAATGAAAGACAATCACCCACCCCTATCGTGAATTTTTTTTCTCGAAATATTTTCCCTTTCACTTGTTTGGCAATCATGAATGAAAATTCAAAAAATTACCCTTATCATGAATGATTTTTTCACGTAGAATTTTTCCCTTTTCCCCAGTTTTTGTTCACTTTATTTTAGCAGGTGAACTGGATAAATGCATGATGTAATTGCTATTTTATCCTTACAATTAATTATTAAAACATAAATATATATTTTTTAGGACAAAATCAGTAAATAGTTTTCATTAACTTAATATTAACACATTTATTTTAATGCTAACTCCTTGCAACACCTTTCTGTCAAACATGAACTAAGTTTTGAGATAAGGGAATAGCTAATGCTTTTGCCGCGTCTGTAGAGAATCACTCATCGTGTTTAAAATTTATTAAAACCCAGTTTGACTCACTCTTGAGAAAATGTAATTTAACACTAAAAGACTATTTGACTGAATTAGGCTGCCTACAATGGTCCGGGGGGATTGCTAGATGCATCCAAGGCATTGGATCGTCTTGCAATCCTGGATGAAGCATTAGATTTTCTTTAGATTCCTCATGGAATGCAAAGATAATTCCAATTCTTATAACTGCATTTTTTTTATTTTTTAACAAAAACGTCTTTGATTTTTAATTTATTTTACGGCCGTTTTCATAATACACGATTAAAAGATAACATGGACTTTAACGGCAAGTTCGGCATACAAACCTTGCCGTTAAAGTCCACGTTAACTCTTAATCATACATTGTGAAAATGGCCTTTAATAAGATTCTTTCTTATTTAGATTCACTGAGAACTGATAGCCGGAAAAAATTTTCACGGGAACTTCATGATAGCAATTTTCCCTCAAAGGGAAATGAAAATTTGATGGGAACATAAATTTCACTTGTTATTCGCGATAGGGGTGAATAATTTTGATGAATCGCCGGCACTTAAACCGTGAGTCTTATTGTTAACTTTATTCTGACTTCTTAGGGCCTATTCACATATTACGTAGCGCTATTTTCGGAGTTTTTATATGCACCCCCCCCCCCCTTCGTAACGCTTTTTACAAAATTTTCAGTATAAAGTATCTAATCCGTAAAAAATCTTTAGCCCCCCACCTCCTTGAGCGTTACGTAATATGTGAATGGACCCTTAATTAATATTTCATTGCTTAAATATAAAACTAAAACGGTAATACAACAACAAAAATAAGTTGATTTAGCAAAAATGTGTCAACAGCAGTTATTAAGAGTTCAATGAAATTTTATATTAAATTACACCTTAAAGTTGAGTAACATTTTTAGATAAAAATGCGTGTATGCAAAATAACTTGAGTTGAATGAATTTTTTCTTCATTTACCAATAAATTGTACAATTGTTTATCAAATTCTTTTTGTGCTAAGAACAATTATTCTGAGTTGAACGCATTTGCCTCAAATTTGTATTTGTATTAAATTACACGTTTAAGTTCAGTAAATTTTAACTATTTTTATTAATAAGCAAAAACCAAAGATAATTCTACAATTGTTTATCAAATTATGTTTATGAAAACAAAAAAAGTTATTGTATGTGTTAACATGCTGCCCCCACGAACTGACTGATTCGAACTCATCACCCTGGATAATTTTGCTAATTCATCACATTTAAGGAATCTAATAGATACAAAAAATTTGTTTTACTAATTGTTAACATTCAGTAATTTGGTGTCGAGAAATTGGAGCTGATTTAAAGCTGTTCTTCAATCTTTTCCATTTGATGGCAGTCGCTAATACCAACACAATTGCTGCCAGGGTTGGAAAAAAACCCGGGTTTTTTAAATAAAACCCAGCCCGGCGGGTTTTATCATGGGGTTTTTTGGGTTTTATTGGACTTTTTTGGGTTTTATTGGGCTTTATTGGGTTTAATTGTTTTTTTATGATTTAAAGCTGTTCTTCAATCTTTCCCATTTTATGGCAGTCGCTAATACCAACACAATTTTTAAATAAAACCCAGCCCGGCGGGTTTTATCATGGGTTTTTTTGGGTTTTATTGGACTTTTTTGGATTTTATTGGGTTTAATTTTTTTTTATGATCTAAGATATGTTGTCAAATTAGCCCTTTTCGGTATAGATTTATCAAGAAAATCATTAATACAACTATGCGACAAATGAAGACTTTTGGAAAAACACAAGGACTTGACAGTACAGTTTGGAGTTTACTACCACGGGGTAGTAAAACCATATACTCAATTTGCGAATTTGGTGACCAATTTTTTTTCCATGGACCTCCAAAATTTCTGAAAATCAGTGGGACCTCAAAAAAGTTGTCATCAGTATTTGGCCAACAGCTAATTCAAACTTAATGATACCGCTTAACTGTATATGGCAATAATGTAGCTAAGAGTCCGCTTAAACGTTTTTTTTTACCATTTAATGCCAAAAAATTTTTTTCGTGCACTTTTTGTTGAAAAAATTAAGAAAACAATTTGTTTTAATTTTTTTCAGAATAACTTACTGGTACTCGTAATTTTTTACTAACAATATTTGGCAAACTTGTAGTTACGGTAGAGCTGAAAAATTTTTGTGAACATATCAATACAATTGAACTTGACTAGCCACCCTAATATCTCACATTTTTCACTAACAATATTTGGCAAAACAACAACAAACAAAAAAAATACTAAATACTAAAATCAACAACATAAGAAGTGGAACAATAACAAAGAAAGTAAAAAAATTCAATAAAAATATAGCCTAACCGGTAAAAAGCTACAATTTTTAAGGTACAATTAGTTTTTTGGGCTATTTAGGGTGCCTAGACTGTAATTTGTTGAACAATGCTATACTACTGTCAAAACAGGATTTTGTTAAAAAGCGTGCATTCTAAATATATGGGCAAAGTAATTACTAAAGAAAGCGAAAAGATAGCAGAAGAATGCGTAAGTCAAAAGCACCCCATTTTAAGCACCTTTTTGGCATTTAAAATTAAAGATGCAAAACATTTTCCACAAAAAAAAACAATAGTTGAAGATATGTATTAAAAGACAAAAATTTATAATGTTTGCCTGCAAACTTTTGCGATTATTTCACTTCAGTAATGAATTGCCACCATCAATATAAATAATGTTCTCTTCTTATGGTTTAATATGGAGTAACCTTTGAAATCGCCTTAGATTGGAAAAAGCATTAGCTCTCTTACGCCTCGTTTTACAATGTGCGATTAAAAGTTAACGTAGACTTTAATGCAAGTTCGGCATAGAAAACTTGCTGTTAAAGTCCGCGTTAACTTTTAATAGTACATTATGAAAAGGGCCGTTAAAAGCATTTAAAATTTGAGCCACCAGACTGGTAACTGATTTAAAATAACTTTTTACCCAGCAATAATAAATCTGGTACAAGGAAGCAGGTAGATTAATAAGAAGTGCTTCGGAGATGCGGAAAAGCACACAGTGCATCCCCTTTGCCTTACGAGGATGCAATAACGTAAGCGAGCAAAGAAACTTACCACACACACGATGAATTTGGTCGGCTATTTATATTTTTTCATGTGTTTTAAACACGAAGTTTTTTATTCAACTCAAGCTTTTTTATAGTGCATCATCTCTCGCTTACGTGGGTACAAATATGGATGCGAGTGTGATTTTTGCTTCGTAATTTAATTTTTTTATTCTTCAATTGAATTGTGAATGGAAATAAATGTGCCTCGATAGCTTAGTGGTTAGTGTTCTAGTCTACCATTCGGAGATCGTGGGATCGATTCCTGATTCAATACGCGCACAAAAAGTATTTAATAAAAGTAAATTGTAGTGTAATATAATTTCCAATTGTATTTGTACCATTTAATACATAAATAAATCTAAAAACAACATAAAATAATGGCAAATAAATAATTAATCCAAGCGTGGTAAAATTGTGATATAATAAAGAGAAAAACATTTTTTAATTATATACATATAAAAAAGACATGAGGTTAATGCATCTAGGATGCGCAGAAAGAAGCTCATGCCTCCAGACCTACCAAGTGGAACATCCCATACAAAAATCATGTAATACCGAAGCAGGTTGGTAAGGGAGAGTACCGAAATCTCTCCCTTACAAACCTGCTTCCGGTAGACGGACATTTTTGCTGGGTATGAATTTTTTAATTATTGTCTTAAAATTTTTTTTGATATAATATACTATCTTTATTTAAAATAAAAGTACGGAAAAACCCACTAGGGTTAAATGTACATACACACAAATGGGCATATAAATACATGTGTATGTACTTGTGTTATTCGTTTATATGAATTTTATAATGATTTTATTTTATTATTCTGTAAATGAAACTTCAAAACTATCTTCATCTTTGTTTGAATAGATATAACGTAAAAAACCCTCTTGGGTTTTTTTAAACAAAATACCCATAAAAACCCAGGTGGGTTTTTTTTGGGTTACCCAGTGGGCAGCCAACCCTGATTGCTGCGTAGCCGACTATGATCCCGTGGGTACTGAGGTTGACTTCTTTGGCAGGGAGTGTGGTGTTTAAGATTTGGGCTAACCATTGTTGAACTAGTTCGAGCTCATGTCGTGTTGGGTTGAACTGTTTTGCGCGGAAGTTCATATTGGCGTATTATTTTGTCTAATAAAGTACAGGTGTACGGCTGGTAGTCGATGTTTCTAGAGACGGGACAATTTGTTGACGACCTTGAATGGTTATGAGGTTTTTTATGACACAATCGAACTGCAGAGTTATTAAACCTCTATCTTCTAGCATAATATGTATTATGTCATTGCTGCACACTGCTTTGATGGTATGGCTGACTTACAAAACGTCAGTTGCTTTGTATTCGAACAATGTATAGTGTTTCATATCGTCGCAGTACAAAACATTGACAGTGCATACCTTTTCAAAACGTCGTCGACAATTAGCAGAAACACCGTAAATGAGTAATCATGGTATCGGTTTCAAAGTTGATGCAATGTTGAACATAGGTTGAACATTCATTGAATTAATTTCACATTTATTGATCATTGGATAACGTATTGTTTGTTTTATTGCTAGTATATTCGGACAGATTAGTGCGTCGTCACCCAAACTCCAGCAAGCGTCGACTTCATGTCGTGAAGAATTCATCACGATGTAAGCCGACGGAGAGAAACTTTGTTGATGTTTCTACGGATGTAAGTGTTTTATTTATTGTTGGTATGATTGGAACAAAATGCAGTAGCTATTAATTCGTCGTTTTTCTTTAGCTCCTTAATTGTCTTTGACGTTTGTATTTTGTAGTTCAAATCTAACACACCAAATAGTGAGTTGGTTATGTTTCCAACTATATCAATTGCTCCTCTTTTCTTTCCTTTTATGGTGAATAGTCGTCTTTTACATGATCAAAGAAGTCCCTCAACGTGTTGAAGGTCGTGTTGTTTAACGTACTGTTGCATAGAGTTTGGAGTATCGTTGTTGGATAACTTAAAATGTTTATTTGATGTTGATATGGTTCAAGGTTAAGGTACACGATCATCTTCGAGGTGGCTGACTTGAGCTTTAAAAGGCCCATCTGTTTAAAGTAAATGCCAGGTTTTTTGTTGAACTTCGTTATGTTATGATTTGATTACCAAGCGCTATTGGAAGAAGAAAAAATGTTAAAATAGTCACAGGGGTGAGTTTAGGCGTGAAAGTTTTGTTGGCATTGGTTCATCGGTTAATAACGTAGTTGGTTTGATTTTAGTTGATGTACTACTTATGCCTGTTTTACACCATCTCACAAGTCGTCGGCTTCGGTACAAAATGCAACCCTGATGTAATGAGTATAAAAAGTAAAAAAAAAAACAATAGCAACACATTGTATCAGGGTTGCGTTTTGTGCAGAAGTCGAACAGCTTGTACAATAGTCTAAAAACAGCTTTAGAGGTAACGATGCTGGCCTTGTGCTTTGTCAATCCAAATTGATTATTAGGCTAAGATCCGTAAAGTTATATTCAGAAAGAATTGTCGAATTTGTAGATATTGTTCATCTTTATTTTCAGGAAATAGTGGAGCAAAACTGTGGATAGGTCGTTTGAAAGTTCACCTTGGTGTTTTTATAGCGCATATCCTTACCAAACCATCATCACCCTTGTAAAACCTTCATTATTCGTTAAAAGGGCCACTGTAGAACTGGAAGGTTATCTTCTTTATTATTATTGTTTGGTTAAATTTCGTTGATTGGGCATTCCATTTGTGCCGCTGTTGTAACTTGTTAAGGTACTCTTTGGACCATCGTTGCCAAAAATTGTGTTTGACTTGTGATATGAGTTGCCATCTATTTAGTAAGCTTCCTTCAGAAACCCTTGACTTTACATCAACGCTTGATGTAGTTCTTCACCAATCCAAAATTGGCCCGGAATGATAGCATTTAGATCACTGGCATCTGATGACATTGGAATGAGGCGTCGGGAATTTTATATAGCTTCAATTTCTATCACCACAGTTTCCAGAGCTGAGACGTTTTTCATTAACATGTGCTTTGCTGACTTTACTGCTACCTCCCATAGTCCGCCGATATGTGGTGATCTTGGTGGGATAAACTTCGATTCCCCTTGTGCTGCATACTTCAATGATTGATTCTTGTGCTTCTTTTGCACATATAACGCCATTAAGCTCATTAAGCTGGTTCCGGGCTCCAACAAAATTCGTTGCGTTGTCACAATACAATGTTTTACAATGGCATCGTATCGCTATGAATCCTTTCTGTGCCCCAATAAATGCTTCTGTTGTCAACTCAGTGACGAGTTCTAAATGCAATGCCTTGGTGACAAAACAGCAAAAAATTGCGAGATATGCCTTTTGGGGTCGCTTTCCTCTGGTTTTAAAATGTACGAAAAATGGCCCGCAATAATCCATTCCTGAGTTCAGGAATGGCCGAGCTGGTTGTACGCGACGTTTTGGAAAGTTTCCCATAATTGGTTATGCATAGTTGGCCTTGCCTTTGTACATCGCACGCACCATTGGACAATTGCTCTTGAGACGCTTTTCCCCTTTAAGGGCCAAAACCGCTGTCGTACTTGTGCCAGTAGCGCTTGAGGACCACATTCTCTATCAAAAGTTTCCCAAGCGTATCTTGGCTTGGTAGAATCATTTAATGAATTGCTTTGAGAAACTCAGTCGTCCACCCACTCTTATTATACCTTCTTCGTCCAGAAATGGATTTAGCGAGCTAAGGGGTTCCGTCCTGGGTACAAATTTGTATTTTATCAGTGCCCGTTAAGGCCATCGAAGTCGGCTGCTTGTATGTGACATACAATTACCTTAAGTGATGCGTCGAGTTCCACTGGTGAAAGCTGTATATGTTCTGATCGAGATTCCCTTGGTCTTCTTGTGTTCTTCGTAAATTGTAGCATATATCCTATGACCCTTTGTGCATGTGTAAAGGACTTTTTTAAAAGTATTAAGTACACCGCTGTGTACTTAATTATTCGGTTGGCTATAGTGTGTAGCAATACTAGTTCGATCCCATATGGTTTGTAGCAACTCATTTGTTTCGAAAATTCGTACCAAAACTCGTTCGTTCCAAACTTAAATCTGCTATTTTTCAGTTAGATTAAATTTTTCAACTGTTGAGTTCCTTGAATAAATAAAAACGGCGTGGCCGCAGGAACGTTTTGTCTCTTTCAAAAATGCAGTATAAATGTTTTATTTCAATAAGAAGTTCTTTGTAGATAGTTAAAGAAAAATAAAATTTACGTTTAAAAAGGTTGGACATACGAAAAATTATTTAAAAGAAAATTTGTCGCAAATTTTATGCTCTAAAATTTGTATAACAAATGTTAACATCATTAGAGCTATAGAAGCCGAGATAATCGCGACAAATTGATTTTTGTGACCTTTGACCTTAAATATCTTACCGCGCAGACACGAGATTTTATAAGACTTGTGAAACAACATTTATAACACTAAAGTGAAGGTGTATACGAGTATACAGCTTATTATCTCTCATTCCTCAACTTTAAACAAGGTATGATTCAGTGAGATTCACGGTTGACCTTGCATTACAATGAGTATGGCTGAGCAGTGCGGGCTCTCTGCCCTCTATCTCAGAAGAGGTTGGGCGTACGAAAAAATTTTAAATTTTGTGCTCTACAATTTTTATAATAACTGTTAACATCATTAGAGCCATCGAAACCGAGATAATAGCGAAAAACTGATGCTAGTGACCTTTGACCTTGAATAACTTAAAGGGCTATTAGACTCGCATACATGTCTGCAGATATGTACGATGGCATACCAAAACTCACTGTCTAATAGCATGTATGTCGAGTACGTCAGACATGTGTGTTGGTTTTCAAAAATTCTTGATTTTCTGATGTCTGTCGCATAAAGTAGTATGAAGTATGCCGTCAGCATTCGACAGTGTAATAGCAAAACCCAAAGTATGTCATCGTACATGTCTGCAGACAAGTATGCGTGTCAAATAGCCCTTTTACGGCGCAGACACGAGCTTTTATGAGACTTTTGAGACAACTTTTAGAACACCAAAAGGAAGGTGTATACGAATTTTCAGCTTATTATCTCTCATTCCATAGTTGGCCCCTTTTTTCTGCTATTTGACTGGGCTATACTGTGTTTTTTTAAATTTAATCGAAGAATTAGTTCTCGAGTAAATGCAAGTTATGTGATTTTTTCTTTATAACGGAAAATCTCGAGATACAGTCAATTCAAAAAAAGTAATTTATATGCATTGGAGCTCAGTATCATATGTACGCAAATTGACTAAGAAAACAGGGGACTTAGAAATCGTGTTGACCTGTGTAATTAATTGTTGTTCTTTAGTTTGGTCACTTAATTGCAATTTATAATTTAATGTTGATTTCAAATATTTTAAAATGCGTTTACATTGGTTCCAGTCTTCATTCGTAGGTTAAGAAACTCTTTGTGCTAAAATGCTAACGGGTGCTGAAATATCAGGTCTGGTATTAACAGAAATTTATAAAAAGTGTCCAATCAGTTTACGGTATTTGGTATTGTTTTCAAGAAGTGTAGATTCTCCTCCTTTTCCATAACTGATAGCTATTGGAGTTTCAGTTGGTTTAGCTTCTTGAAGACCAAATTCTTCAACAGTTTTATGATTTGAATTTAGGTTGGCATAGCTAAAAGTTACCTTCGATATTTAGATTCCCAAATACTGTTCTAATTCACCTAAATTTTGCATATTAAAATTATTTGATATGTAATGCATTTTCAATGTACTTTATTTGCCTCTCATTGGAACAGGCCATAATAAGATCATCAACATAAACGATTATGTAGCATATTGTTCCATATATATTGCCATGATATAGACAAGGATCATTAATATTTTGGGTAAATTTAGATATTACAAGAACTTCATGTAAACTATTATTCCACGATCTTGCCGCATGTTTCAGTCCATATATGCTCCTTTTTAACAAGCATACTAACTCTCCATCTTTCCATCTTCAAAACCTCGAGGTTGTTTCATAAAAATATATAATTTTCCATTTAGAAACGCTGGCTTAGCATCAATATGATTTACAATCATATTCTCCTTTCCTGCAATCGACAATAAAATTCTAAATGTTGTGTGAGACACGACTGTATCGAAAATTTCATCGTTGTCGATTCCGTATTTCTGGGAAAATCCTTGGACTACGAGTCGAGCTTTAAAAAGACATACATTTCCATCAGCATTACGTTTAATTTTATATATCCATTTACTTCCAATTACAGTCTTGCCTTCGGGTAAGTTAATAAGTTCCCATGTCTGATTCTTCTTCATAGATTCGATTTCTTCCTGCATTGCAGCTAGCCACTGTATTCTTTCATCACTATAAATAGCTTCGCGATAAGTTTTGTGTTCTTTAATTTCTTTAGTTAACCAGAATTCATCCAATAATTTTCTATATTTTACACCTTTATTTGTTATTTGGGAAACTCTTACATCCGCTTCTTGTACTCCAGTAGGTGTTAAATTAGTAACTTTACGTTCGTTAACATCGTTAGATTCATTTGAATTTGTGATTTCATAATCGACTGCAGGTTCAGTAATATATGTCGGTATATTTTCATCAGTATGTTCATTAACATCCACAAGTTCACCAAAAACTGCAGGTTCATTAGATTCATTATTGATTGTTACGTCTTGAGTTTTAATAGACTCTAACTTCTCCTCCGCAATCAATATTGTACTTTCATCATTACCATTTTTATGTAATTTAATGGGAATTTCGTTATCCGCATTATTTACAGCCAAATCATTAAAACGAACATCACGGCTAATGACGACCCTTTTTGTTATAGGATTATAACAACGATAAGCTTTTGAGTTATCGTCAAAACCAAGAAAAATCATTTCGCAGGATTTGTTGCCTAACTTTCGTATTTTCTCAGACGGAATGTGTACAAAACACTTTGAGCCAAATATATGAAATTTATATAAGTTTGGTTTCGCACAATACCATAATTCAAATGGCGTTGTATTTATAGATCTTGAAAAAATTCTTTTCTGAATGTAATTTGCTGTTGATACAGCCTCACCCCAAAATTTGTTTGGTGTTTGGTAAACCAGCATCTATAAGTAAATAAATCGCCATTTCAATCAACGTTCTATTTTTTCTTTCCGCCTTTCCATACTGTTGCGGAGAATAGGGTGCAGTTAACTGAACTTTACCTCCAGACCTTAAATAATCATTAAAATTTTTCTCGGTATTTTCACCACCTCTATCGGAACGAATAGCTTTTGGACTATGACCGAAACTTGTACGAGATAACATTACAAAATCCTTAAATGTTTGTTCTACTTCCGATTTTCGAGCTAATAAACGTTTAATAGTAAAGCTAGAAAAATCATAAATAAAAGTAACAACATACCTTTTTCAAGAAGGAGTAGTTCTTTGCATTGGGTCAGAAACATATGTATGAATTAACTCCAACAGACCTGTAGATTTATTTATAGATTCTTTTGGAAATGGCAATCGGGATATTTTCCCTTTGGCATATGTTTCACAAACTTCTTTGATCCCAGAATCAAAGATTTTCAAGTTTTCAACTAGATTTGTAAAACACATTTTACGAATGGCTTCAGGATCACGATGGCCTAGCTTTCGATGACATTGATGGATACAATTAGCATTATGTTGAGTTAAGGCATTTACAGTATCCGGTTTGCGTAAAATATACATTTCTCCATCAATGTCTGCTATACCAACGTTCTTTTTATCAAAGTTTATAAACCATAGATTTTTCTAGAAATCTAAGTCAAAATCATCCTTAGCTAGTTACGGATATTATATTTCCAACCAAAGAAGGAGCATACAAAACTTCTTTCACCAAAATTTTATTTTGATTACCATATAGATCACAAAGTGTCAGCTCACCTGAACCAATACCTTCAATTGCAACTATTTCTCCGTTTGCCAATTCGATTGAACTTTTATATATTTTATGTAAATTTTTATAAAATTTATCATCATTTATAGCATGGCGTGTTGCTCCAGAATCAACTAGCCAGGAAAATCTTTTAGTTTTACCAAATTTAAAAAAAAACTCATCTGATGTTAACGTTTCTCCAACAGAATTAATTTTATTTGTAAATTTTTGAGGAATCTGTTTTGATTTCCAATGTTTATATTTACCACAATTCTTCTCTTGATGCCCAGGCTTTTTGTAAATAGCAAACACAACCAGCTCTAGCATAGGCTTTTAAAAAAGCATCACTTATACCATTACCGGCATGCAAACGTCTTTCATATTCTGATATTTTCTCTGTTGAACCAAAGCAAATGTAATTTCTTCTTTACTCGATTCTAGAGAAGTTACAAGCGTGTCATATCCTTCCGGCAGGCTACTTAGCAACATAGCAGCACTCCATTTATCTTTTTTCGGTTATATTTATTTATTGTGTCTTCAATAAAATTGAACTAACAATAAGTAATCAAATCTTAACTCTTAAACTTTAATTTTTAAGTCCAGCCAATGCCAGACAAAAATATTTGTTTTAGCGGTTGGTTCTTTGGCTGAGAGCAAGAGTGTCCCTCCTTCTCAGCCGAGTGTGGCCACTAAAGTTAACGATGTTTCGGGATAGGGGATTTGGGTGAAAGAAACTCAAGTTTTTTTATGTAGCTTGTCACGTGTTTAGAAAACACTGTCTTCACCAGCGGCACATCTAGATCTTTATGAATTCGCTTGTTTCTGACATACCATTGGGGCTGCTGTAATCGTACGGAGTATTTTATTTTGTTGCTTTCAATTTTTTCTACATTTGACGCCGAGGCAGTGCCCCATAGCTGGATTCCGTAGGAGCATATTGGTTTTAGAATGGAGTTGTATAGAAGAAGTTTACAATCTAGGCTTAGAGTAGAGTTCGTTCCTATCCATTTATCTGATAACGCCTCGTCTCCAACATCACACAATCTTAGTTTGAGGACGCGAGCCTTCAATTACACATTTCCACAGTCGCTCTTTACGTAATAAATGCTCATTTTGAATTACCAAATTGCGCAGTTGCCATTTCCAAGTTTGACAAATTTAGGCTTAAAATCCGCCATTTTAGATTGTATTCTTTTCTTTAAATTTACTTTAACTTTATGTAAATTTCCTTTAGCTTTGTTTAAGTTATTCGGTTGGCTATAGTGTGTAGCAATACTAGTTCGATCCCATATGGTTTGTAGCAACTCATTTGTTTCGAAAATTCGTACCAAAACTCGTTCGTTCCAAACTTAAATCTGCTATTTTTCAGTTAGATTAAATTTTTCAACTGTTGAATTCCTTGAATAAATAAAAACGGCGTGGCCGCAGGAACGTTTTGTCTCTTTCAAAAATGCAGTATAAATGTTTTATTTCAATAAGAAGTTCTTTGTAGATAGTTAAAGAAAAATAAAATTTACGTTTAAAAAGGTTGGACATACGAAAAATTATTTAAAAGAAAATTTGTCGCAAATTTTATGCTCTAAAATTTGTATAACAAATGTTAACATCATTAGAGCTATAGAAGCCGAGATAATCGCGACAAATTGATTTTTGTGACCTTTGACCTTAAATATCTTACCGCGCAGACACGAGATTTTATAAGACTTGTGAAACAACATTTATAACACTAAAGTGAAGGTGTTTACGAGTATACAGCTTATTATCTCTCATTCCTCAACTTTAAACAAGGTATGATTCAGTGAGATTCACGGTTGACCTTGCATTACAATGAGTATGGCTGAGCAGTGCGGGCTCTCTGCCCTCTATCTCAGAAGAGGTTGGGCGTACGAGAAAATTTTAAATTTTGTGCTCTACAATTTTTATAATAACTGTTAACATCATTAGAGCCATCGAAACCGAGATAATAGCGAAAAACTGATGCTAGTGACCTTTGACCTTGAATAACTTAAAGGGCTATTAGACTCGCATACATGTCTGCAGATATGTACGATGGCATACCAAAACTCACTGTCTAATAGCATGTATGTCGAGTACGTCAGACATGTGTGTTGGTTTTCAAAAATTCTTGATTTTCTGATGTCTGTCGCATAAAGTAGTATGAAGTATGCCGTCAGCATTCGACAGTGTAATAGCAAAACCCAAAGTATGTCATCGTACATGTCTGCAGACAAGTATGCGTGTCAAATAGCCCTTTTACGGCGCAGACACGAGCTTTTATGAGACTTTTGAGACAACTTTTAGAACACCAAAAGGAAGGTGTATACGAATTTTCAGCTTATTATCTCTCATTCCATAGTTGGCCCCTTTTTTCTGCTATTTGACTGGGCTATACTGTGTTTTTTTTTAAATTTAATCGAAGAATTAGTTCTCGAGTAAATGCAAGTTATGTGATTTTTTCTTTATAACGGAAAATCTCGAGATACAGTCAATTCAAAAAAAGTAATTTATATGCATTGGAGCTCAGTATCATATGTACGCAAATTGACTAAGAAAACAGGGGCCTTAGAAATCGTGTTGACCTGTGTAATTAATTGTTGTTCTTTAGTTTGGTCACTTAATTGCAATTTATAATTTAATGTTGATTTCAAATATTTTAAAATGCGTTTACATTGGTTCCAGTCTTCATTCGTAGGTTAAGAAACTCTTTGTGCTAAAATGCTAACGGGTGCTGAAATATCAGGTCTGGTATTAACAGAAATTTATAAAAAGTGTCCAATCAGTTTACGGTATTTAGTATTGTTTTCAAGAAGTGTAGATTCTCCTCCTTTTCCATAACTGATAGCTATTGGAGTTTCAGTTGGTTTAGCTTCTTGAAGACCAAATTCTTCAACAGTTTTATGATTTGAATTTAGGTTGGCATAGCTAAAAGTTACCTTCGATATTTAGATTCCCAAATACTGTTCTAATTCACCTAAATTTTGCATATTAAAATTATTTGATATGTAATGCATTTTCAATGTACTTTATTTGCCTCTCTTGGAACAGGCCATAATAAGATCATCAACATAAACGATTATGTAGCATATTGTTCCATATATATTGCCATGATATAGACAAGGATCATTAATATTTTGGGTAAATTTAGATATTACAAGAACTTCATGTAAACTATTATTCCACGATCTTGCCGCATGTTTCAGTCCATATATGCTCCTTTTTAACAAGCATACTAACTCTCCATCTTTCCATCTTCAAAACCTCGAGGTTGTTTCATAAAAATATATAATTTTCCATTTAGAAACGCTGGCTTAGCATCAATATGATTTACAATCATATTCTCCTTTCCTGCAATCGACAATAAAATTCTAAATGTTGTGTGAGACACGACTGTATCGAAAATTTCATCGTTGTCGATTCCGTATTTCTGGGAAAATCCTTGGACTACGAGTCGAGCTTTAAAAAGACATACATTTCCATCAGCATTACGTTTAATTTTATATATCCATTTACTTCCAATTACAGTCTTGCCTTCGGGTAAGTTAATAAGTTCCCATGTCTGATTCTTCTTCATAGATTCGATTTCTTCCTGCATTGCAGCTAGCCACTGTATTCTTTCATCACTATAAATAGCTTCGCGATAAGTTTTGTGTTCTTTAATTTCTTTAGTTAACCAGAATTCATCCAATAATTTTCTATATTTTACACCTTTATTTGTTATTTGGGAAACTCTTACATCCGCTTCTTGTACTCCAGTAGGTGTTAAATTAGTAACTTTACGTTCGTTAACATCGTTAGATTAATTTGAATTTGTGATTTCATAATCGACTGCAGGTTCAGTAATATATGTCGGTATATTTTCATCAGTATGTTCATTAACATCCACAAGTTCACCAAAAACTGCAGGTTCATTAGATTCATTATTGATTGTTACGTCTTGAGTTTTAATAGACTCTAACTTCTCCTCCGCAATCAATATTGTACTTTCATCATTACCATTTTTATGTAATTTAATGGGAATTTCGTTATCCGCATTATTTACAGCCAAATCATTAAAACGAACATCACGGCTAATGACGACCTTTTTGTTATAGGATTATAACAACGATAAGCTTTTGAGTTATCGTCAAAACCAAGAAAAATCATTTCGCAGGATTTGTTGCCTAACTTTCGTATTTTCTCAGACGGAATGTGTACAAAACACTTTGAGCCAAATATATGAAATTTATATAAGTTTGGTTTCGCACAATACCATAATTCAAATGGCGTTGTATTTATAGATCTTGAAAAAATTCTTTTCTGAATGTAATTTGCTGTTGATACAGCCTCACCCCAAAATTTGTTTGGTGTTTGGTAAACCAGCATCTATAAGTAAATAAATCGCCATTTCAATCAACGTTCTATTTTTTCTTTCCGCCTTTCCATACTGTTGCGGAGAATAGGGTGCAGTTAACTGAACTTTACCTCCAGACCTTAAATAATCATTAAAATTTTTCTCGGTATTTTCACCACCTCTATCGGAACGAATAGCTTTTGGACTATGACCGAAACTTGTACGAGATAACATTACAAAATCCTTAAATGTTTGTTCTACTTCCGATTTTCGAGCTAATAAACGTTTAATAGTAAAGCTAGAAAAATCATAAATAAAAGTAACAACATACCTTTTTCAAGAAGGAGTAGTTCTTTGCATTGTGTCAGAAACATATGTATGAATTAACTCCAACAGACCTGTAGATTTATTTATAGATTCTTTTGGAAATGGCAATCGGGATATTTTCCCTTTGGCATATGTTTCACAAACTTCTTTGATCCCAGAATCAAAGATTTTCAAGTTTTCAACTAGATTTGTAAAACACATTTTACGAATGGCTTCAGGATCACGATGGCCTAGCTTTCGATGACATTGATGGATACAATTAGCATTATGTTGAGTTAAGGCATTTACAGTATCCGGTTTGCGTAAAATATACATTTCTCCATCAATGTCTGCTATACCAACGTTCTTTTTATCAAAGTTTATAAACCATAGATTTTTCTAGAAATCTAAGTCAAAATCATCCTTAGCTAGTTACGGATATTATATTTCCAACCAAAGAAGGAGCATACAAAACTTCTTTCACCAAAATTTTATTTTGATTACCATATAGATCACAAAGTGTCAGCTCACCTGAACCAATACCTTCAATTGCAACTATTTCTCCGTTTGCCAATTCGATTGAACTTTTATATATTTTATGTAAATTTTTATAAAATTTATCATCATTTATAGCATGGCGTGTTGCTCCAGAATCAACTAGCCAGGAAAATCTTTTAGTTTTACCAAATTTAAAAAAAAAACTCATCTGATGTTAACGTTTCTCCAACAGAATTAATTTTATTTGTAAATTTTTGAGGAATCTGTTTTGATTTCCAATGTTTATATTTACCACAATTCTTCTCTTGATGCCCAGGCTTTTTGTAAATAGCAAACACAACCAGCTCTAGCATAGGCTTTTAAAAAAGCATCACTACCATTACCGGCATGCAAACGTCTTTCATATTCTGATATTTTCTCTGTTGAACCAAAGCAAATGTAATTTCTTCTTTACTCGATTCTAGAGAAGTTACAAGCGTGTCATATCCTTCCGGCAGGCTACTTAGCAACATAGCAGCACTCCATTTATCTTTTTTCGGTTATATTTATTTATTGTGTCTTCAATAAAATTGAACTAACAATAAGTAATCAAATCTTAACTCTTAAACTTTAATTTTTAAGTCCAGCCAATGCCAGACAAAAATATTTGTTTTAGCGGTTGGTTCTTTGGCTGAGAGCAAGAGTGTCCCTCCTTCTCAGCCGAGTGTGGCCACTAAAGTTAACGATGTTTCGGGATAGGGGATTTGGGTGAAAGAAACTCAAGTTTTTTTATGTAGCTTGTCACGTGTTTAGAAAACACTGTCTTCACCAGCGGCACATCTAGATCTTTATGAATTCGCTTGTTTCTGACATACCATTGGGGCTGCTGTAATCGTACGGAGTATTTTATTTTGTTGCTTTCAATTTTTTCTACATTTGACGCCGAGGCAGTGCCCCATAGCTGGATTCCGTAGGAGCATATTGGTTTTAGAATGGAGTTGTATAGAAGAAGTTTACAATCTAGGCTTAGAGTAGAGTTCGTTCCTATCCATTTATCTGATAACGCCTCGTCTCCAACATCACACAATCTTAGTTTGAGGACGCGAGCCTCCAATTACACATTTCCACAGTCGCTCTTTACGTAATAAATGCTCATTTTGAATTACCAAATTGCGCAGTTGCCATTTCCAAGTTTGACAAATTTAGGCTTAAAATCCGCCATTTTAGATTGTATTTTTTTCTTTAAATTTACTTTAACTTTATGTAAATTTCCTTTAACTTTGTTTAAGTTTGCTTTGACTTTATGCACATTTCTTTTAAGGTTATGTGAACTTTCTTTAACTTTATTAAAATTATCTTTTACTTTATTTTATGAGGGCCCATAAACTTTTGAATAAATAAAAACAGCGTGGCCGCAGGAACTTTTTGTCTCTTTCGAAAATTCAGTATGTGTTTTATTTCAATAAGAAGTTCTTTTTAGGTACATAGTTAAAGAAAAATAAAATTTACAATTTAAGATAAACTACAAGGTGTCTCAAATAATTCAAGATTAACACAACGTATTTTGAATTAGGATTTAACTATAGCAATGAACACACTAAGGGCCATTATTACAACTTACGAATAGTTATTTTTAGGATATTATTTGATACGGGGTACCTCCGTAGTGTAGTGGATAGTGTGCTAGACTATTAGCCGGAGGTCGCAGGTTCGATTCCTGCCAAGACCCTGGGTATTTCTGCAGAAAAGCCGAAAAAGGCTTAAGCAGTTTGTGTTCGTTAAAATAAATGGTTGTTGGTTATTACAAGTTAATATTATATATTTATGAAAATTGTGCAAAAACTCAGCTGTTATGAACACTCAGTGGTTATGCCAGATGTAATTGCACATGTACGTGTGAAAGCAAAAATTATAAACCGTCTGTAGACAATTTTGACAAACATGCGAAGTTACATATGTCTCACACACCTGAAAACCCATATGTAAAAAACATGTCGTCTAAAGTCAGCATTAATAATAACTATTTTAAGCGTTATCAGCAATTTGTAATAATGGCCCCAAAAGGCTATTAGACACGCATACTTGTTTGCAGACATGTACGATGGCATACCAAAACTCACTGTCTAATAGCATGTACATATCGCACCTGTTCATCAAAAGTAACACAACTCAAAATTTACAAGTTTTCAGTAGAGGCAAAAAACTAATTGCGCCAATATAATGGAATTATTGTTATAAACAAATATACCGTTGTAAAGGAAACTCAATAATATTTCAATAAAATAATACAATACCAAAATTTTAACAGTGGTTAGATATGGTAATCATACACTGTTTCCTTCAAAAAAGTGGAAAATAGAATTTTTTGAGTTGTGTTACTTTTGATGAACAGGTGCGATATGTCGAGTACGTCAGACATCTATGTTGGTTCTCAAAAAATTTTTATTTTCTGATGTTTGTCGCATAAAGTAGTATGAAGTATGCCGTCAGCGTTCGACAGTGTAATAGCAAAACTCAAAGTATGCCATCGTACATGTCTGCAGACAAGTATGCGTGTTTAATAGCCCTTTAAGGGCCATTATTACAACTTACAAATAGTTATTTTTAGGATGTTATTTGATAGATAAAAGGTTGTTGGTTATCACAAGTTAATATTAACCTAAGAAGCTATAAATAAGCTAATATCTACTTCATCCTCATGGTAACTTTTTAAGTGAATAATAAGAATTTGAAGCTTCCATATTTTCTGATGAAGATATGGTAACTCCAATGACAGTTTATTGCAAAGTAAATCATTGCCACTACGTATTATAAGCAACAAAAAGTAGTCGGCATCTAATGCAATATTGCCACAGTATATAAATTACTTATTTTATTTTATTGGTCAGTTGTAATAATGGAGAAATCTTATTTGCCACGTTATCATTCAACATAGCTTATCTTAATAATAACTATTTTAAGAGTTATCAGCAAGTTATAATAATGGCCCTAAGAAAAACAATATGTACAATATAAATTGAAAGTGAATGTTAAAATTTCTATAGAGTTATTAGTTAAGAATAACCTAACATTTCAGAATCAATAGCATTCAACTAACTTGATCCATTTAATCAGACGGAATATGTTTTTTGCATTTTCCCAAAATTCGATTAAAGTGTAACGAGCGAGTTTTGTAACTCAACTACTAAAGTATTAATACTTTTGAGGAAAATGAAATCGTAACATTATAAGTTGTTATTCAACCCAATTATGAATTTCCCGAGGAGTTTTTTCTCTTCCCATTCATCCTAATCAGGCTGTTCACAGAATCCAATACGGGTTGATTGCGTTCATCAAATCCGTTTATAGTTGGATTTGAGAAATTTTTGTTGAGAAACGAAATTAATTGTTCATGGATTGGAGTTCAGGAGCCCTTTAATTTATGCATTTATCATGTAGAACAAATTTGTTCTAGCCTCTAATTACTAAATACACAACTTAGTAAACGATATTTTGAATTTTGAACGAAGGTAAACAGTTTTGAACAAATAAATTTCGTTACGTTTTCATGAACGCATTCACAAGCCGGGTAATAAACAAATAATGGAGAGGGAAAAATCTGGATCAGGTGTTTAGTGTTTACATTTTATTCTGCACTATCGCAAGAGTTCAGTAATAGAAATTAATAAAAATTTCATGTTTTCATTGATATTAAGATTGTGTGTTAATAAAAATATTTGTTTTTGCTTAAATAAAAAGTAAAATGTACAGTGTAGTTCCTCAGAAGCTCTCGGAATAACTTTATGCTGAGGAAGTGAAGCGAAAACTGGGCCAACGCCTGATGCATTAAATCCCCAATGATTGTGTGTAAAAAGAAAATTCACAACATTTTTTAATTTGAATTAAAAATTTTTGCAATAGTTCTTTTGGATTATGTTTGGGGAAAACTCGCAAGAATTTCTCCCTCTCCCTCATATTTAGAATACTCATCCCTATCGTGAATACTTTTTCCCTCGAAATGTTTTCCCTTTCCCTTGATTTGCAATCATGAATAAAAATTCGAAAATTTTCCCTTACCATGAATGATTTTTTTCACGTGGAATTTTTTCCTTTTCCCCTGTTTTTGTTCACTTTATTTTAGCAGGCAAACTGGATAAGTACATCATGTAATTGCTATTTTATCCTTCCAATTAATTATTAAAACATAAATATTTATTTTTAGGACAAAATTAGTAAATACTGTTCATTTATCTCAATATTAACACATTTATTTTAATGCTAACTCCTTGCAACGCCTTTCTATAACACATGAAAAAAGTTTGGGGTGATGGAATAGCAAATGCCTTTTCAGGTCTGTAGAGAATCACTCATCGCGTCCAAAATATATAAAAACCCAGTTTTACTTACTCTTGAGACAATTTAATTTAACATCAAAAGACTATTTGATTGATTTAGGCTGCCTGCAATGGCTCGGGTACTCCAAGGCATTGGATACATCTAGCAATCCTGGCCGAACAATTCGATTTTGCTTAGATTTCTCATGGAATAATTCCAATTCTTAGCACTGCATTCTTTTATTTTTTAAAAAAATTTTCTTTGATTTTTAATTTATTTTATTAAGCTTCTTCCTTATTTACATTCACTGAGAGCTGATAGCGGGAAAAATGTCCACGGGGACTGCAAGCGAAATGAAAATTTCACGGGAACATAAATTTCACTTGTTATTCGCGATAGGGGTGACTTACTTTCTTCTCCGGGAGTTTTCTCCCGGTGAAATTGTAATTTATATCTAATAGGAGGAATTGGAAAAGGGAAAATTTTCCCAGGGAGATTTTATTTAGAATAGGGGAACAGGGAATAGGGAAAAACTCCCGGGGAATTGTTATTCACAATGGGGCTGATTGTTTTTTTCATTTTTCCATCAACAATTAGATCAGTAGCGCTATTCACTAACTTTTATTACGATAGTCGTTAAAATAAATATAACGAAACTTTATCGAATTTTCTATACAGTAACATTTTTAACGACATTCACTATCGGTTAACTAACGACAATAATTTTTCTTTTGTTAATGTATAGACAAGAGTCAGCTAATCAGCCGTAACATGTACTTTTTGCCAACAATTTAAAGTTATTGTTCTACAACAATATACAGACTATACACACTTTTATGTATAAATAACAACATTTCTATTTTTCAACATTCATTTTTACATATTGTTACTTTTAATTAACAAAAGGCGTATCTAACATATAAAAAATTTTAAGTTTGAAACATTAGACTTAATACAGGAGCTACAAAATAGTATTATATAGTTCTAAAACTATACATAACCTTTTTTTATATTTTTTTTATTAAGTTTTTTGTTTCAAACTCAAAAATTTTTTTATATGTTAGATACGCCTTTTGTATATTAAAGTAACGATATATTTCTCAAAATTAAAAAAAATTATAAAAAAAATATATGTACACACACTGTTTGGCATGAACGAATCATTTGTTTTTTTCCTCTTTGAGCTTTTCTTTTTTTAACAGACATGCTACATTGATGTCGAATAAATTTACAGAATCGTACCATCGTTACTACAAGCGACTAAATATGACGATAAATGTTACGACTGTCGGATCGTTAAAAGTTAGTGAATTGCATTACAGGGAGGCTGGAATATTTTTCATTATCATTATTTTTGTATTATAGTCTGAAACGGACTTAAATGGTATAACCGGATTTACAGATGGTGTCAACCGCGTTCTGCACTTTTTCGCACACGCGTCTGTCAAAAAAGTTGGATCAGTATATTTAAACGCTGCAAGTTACAGAGCACAAAAGCGTAATATGCCTAACCTGACCGCTTTAGGCAATCACGTCTAAAATTTTTATCCAGCTTTTTCGAGTTATAAAACTTATAATTCTGTTTTTTTAGTTATTGCCAAAAATATCGAAAATATTTTAACTGAATAAAATAGATATCTTTCTTCTTTTGCAGCCATTCATTCACGGTTGCATTGAGCGTATAAAAACTCATTGTCTTAAAAGCCTTTAAAAAAGTGCATTTTCAGACGTTGCTTCAAAACTCATTATTTAAAAAATTTCTAATCCGAAGATATTCAAATATTCGGGCTAAGTTCATTCAATTTAATTTTTCAATTAAATTATTTTTATTGAAAAACGCATTTTCAATGCATGTAATAATTAAAAAGACATAGACAAATTCTTGAATGTATAGGCGTCGAACTGAACACCATGATGTTTTCGAGAGTAATCACGACCTCATTATCAGAGTTATTGTTATACCCATTCACAGCGTGAGGATGGTGAATTAAAGTAAGACACTTAGCATTAAAAATGTTTGATTTTTCAAAAAAAAAAAAAATTTAACGAACTTAATCCTGAATACATATCGTCATATAAAATGCAAATGCCCATCATTTTTAGAAATTTTCCAGGAGATTAAAAACTTAATAAAAAGTAAACTATTGTGATTGCGAAAAGTGTTTTTCAGAATATTGTAATTGATTCTGGCGTTATTAATGATGCTGCCCAGAAAAATTCATTTTCTTAATCACAAAAAGTTTTATTTTATTAATGGCTCGATTATCGATGGCAACCGAACTTCAGTTGGGTTGCCAGTTGCTAAAAATCATATTACGGATGGCAACTGGCAACTGAAAGTTGTCAATTTCAGTTGCTTTTTAGTGCTTTTCTGGCAACCACAAATTTTCAGTATCCAACTGGCAACGCAACTAAAGTTCGGTTGCCATCGATAATCGAGCCATACGTTTTTTTATCACTCGTGAAAAATTTTTTAAAATTATTTGCATTTTATATGGCGATATGTAATTAGATATCTTTGGATTAAAAACCATACAGTTAGACTAAAATTCACAACTTAAATTTAAAAATTTCTCCATTAAGATGAAACAAAAATTAAGAAAAAGTTTGAAGCCCAAAAGCTAAAGCTAATTTTGTGCCGAACACATGAAAGTTACAGGACATTAGGTGAAAAAAGATTTCTTTTCATACAAAAGCTTTCGATCGAAATTATTATTTTTTTATTTAAACTGAATTTAAGCAATCTTGTATTAAAAACAACTGCGGATTTTTTCACTTATTCGTTTACAACTTTTTTATTTTTGTCGGTTTAAAGCAATTTATAAAATATTTGTGTCATCTTAATGGAGATATAAAAAATTAAATCTTAAAAAGAAATCTTAAATTTTAAGGCCTTTAACTTAATGAATATCCTAAGTACATTTCGTTAGATAAATTGCAACATCACGTAACTACACTTTTTGAAACGTTTGAAAATTTGTGGACATGCGGTTCCATGTAAATAATATGCAATAATTAATATGTAATGCGATTTTATAAAATCCCACTTTTTTGGTCATATTTTCTCCAGAATCCCGCTTTTCAATCCTTCATGTCCTGCTTTTCACTAAAACTTTTTGGTCACGTTAAGTATGCCTACACGTGTAGAGTCACGTGTAAGCGTCATAAGTTCCGAGCTGGTTTTTATAGCAAGGAATGACATGTTCTATTTCATTTTCAATGCTATCCATGAATATGTTAGTATGAAGTATTATTTTGCTTTCCTAATAAAGCATAAGACTATTTGCAACCATAACAAAACTAAACTAATTGCCGCATAAGAAGCGTCGCACGTAACTTGAAAAGCAGAAAAGCGCAGAATGATTAGAGTAAACAAAAATGTGTTACGCAAAGAGTGGCATCTATTCCCATATTTCAAATGGTTGTTCAAGTACAATATGCGCATAAAATAAAACTTACCCTAGCTGTGCATATTCCACTGATATCTGGGTATTCGTCCACAGTTTGATCACCGGTATGAGCGCTAGCTGTAATTTAAATTAAAAAAAATATATACATACATATGAATATTAAGCTCAAAAAATTTGCATTTTTTCAATGATGTAAGGAATTGAAGTGCTATTTAGTTGTCCGGGTTTAATATATAAGCCGTTTATTTTGAAAATGGCATAAGCACCTTCATCCAAAACATTATTGGGCAATTCAAAGCAGTGTCATATCAGTCCTATTTTTCATATTTGATATTATTTTATGCATATGTACTTAAAATTTTATTTAAATTTTTCAAACAAAAAATTCATAAAAATTTTACACATGAATGGCGTGTGTTTTAAAAAAATTGTATTTCATATTCTATAATTTTCTTTCAAATTTTGATGTTTAAAATAAAGTAAATTAAAAGAAAATGTATAAAATAAATAAAAAATAAATAAAAGTTTTTGTGAAAAATAAAAGTGTTAAAGACATCGTAAATCACTACGGGTCGATTTTAAATCGAACTTTTCGGGAAAAATAAAAATAAGCTGTTCAAAGTATAAAGTAATATTTAAATACGAAATACGGTATAGAACAATATGCAACCTCGCTTTGAATTGCCCATATGTCATTCACTTAAATTATTAAAATTGTAACTTATTGTTTATTTTGAGGTAATATATATACAACATATTTATTTAATACATATATGATTTTTTATTTCAAATTCAGCCTTTTCCAAATCAAATTCAGGGTTTTAAACCACAAATTAAGAATTTTCCAAATCATTTTCAGCATTTTACAAATGAAATTTAGCATTTTTCAAACCAAGTTCAGCATCTTAGAAATCAAAATTATCTTTTTTCAAATTAAATTCATTTGAAAAGACTGAGTTTGAATTTGGTTGAAAGAATGCTGAATTTGATTTGTAAAATACTAAATTAGATTTGGAAATTTTTGAGTTGGCTTTTAAGAAACCTAAATTTGAGTTGGAAAAGACCGATTTTTTTAGAACATTTATTATTTATTAAATTTTCAATTACGCACCATTACAAATTGGAACTTTTTTTTTCGTTTTGAACAAAACTAAAATTTTTGTAATCAGTTTGATGAGTTCGTGTCCTCCGTTTTTTTTCTATCATTTCCAGATTTATTTTTAAGGGCATGCATATCTTATTTTCCCACTAGGTACACCAGTATATTTTATCTTAACTCATCCAATTTCAAGCAACAAAATACCAACAGAACAGAAAATACCAATACAAAAAATTGTTATGGTAGAATTATTGTGTCTTCATTTTTCTAAATCAATTCGTTTTAAATCGATTCGATTTGTAGAACAGGCAACATTGCACTTAAAGACAGATGTCTTACGAATAAAATAAGCCATATTTCATGAACATCGATGGACAAATGTTAATTTTATTCACAATTAAGTGAGAAAACACATTGAATAAAAAAAGTGTTTGCTTTTTACTTAAAAATTTGTTTAAAACACAAAATTCCAGAAATTATTCAATATAAAATTAAAATTTTTTTTGGTTTTATAAAAAATTTTTAAGTAAAAGCAAATACTTTTTTATTTATGGAAATTGTAATTTTTATTAAATGAGTTTCACTTAATTGTGAATAAAATCAATATTTCCCGAATCGATTATCTAGATTTATAGTTTATTTTGTTTGAAAAACTTCTATCAGCAATATTTAAATTTTCATTGAGTTTAAAAAAAATTTAATTTTTCATAAAAACACTATTTTTCTATACTAATTTTTGAATAACGAAGAAAACACTGATATGTTTACATAATTATGTTCAGATAGTTTTATCATGCATCTGTTGGTGTTTTGCTGGTCGAAATCGGACATACCGTTCTCGAGTTCAGGTGAAATATACTGGTGTACCTAGTGGAAATATTAGATATGCCCATAAACAATTTGTAAGAACACAAAATTTTTTAGCGCATCAAACCGGAAAAATTGTTTTGTTCAAAACGAATTTCACTCTAAGTATTCAAATTTTAACTAAAAAAAATGTAATTACTAGACAAAATATCATATATGGTTGTCTTATGCCTCTCGTGTGCGGCTGAGAGTAAGTGTTCCTGCTTCCCAGCCGAGTGTGGACACTAAACATTTACCACCATATTCATAAATGATTTAGTAAAGTTAATGTCTGCATTAATGTACATTAAGCCAACATTAACTTTAATACATTTTTGTGAAAATGTTGCGAGCTAGTGGATTTGGACATGGTGTTACATATTTTAAAAACACCGTCTTTACCCTCCGGACATCTAGATCTTGTTGAATACGCTTCATGACATACCACAGGTCCGCTGTAATCGTTCGAAGGATTTTTTGTCGCCTTTGGATTTTCCCTATATTTTATGCCGAGGCCCATAACTGAATACCATAACACCATATTGGTTTTAGAATCGTTTTGTATAACTGATGTTTACAAACTAGGCACTGTATAATTTCTTCAAATTAGCCAATTCATTTGAGCCGTTTTTAATTTAAATTGAGTCACCTTTGAATCAATGTGGGATTTCCATGTTAGACGACGATCAAGATGAGCAGCGAGATATTGGACTAGGTATAGTTTAGTTATTTATTTGTATAGACGGGCATGCTTCCCTTGCACAATGTAAAAGTAAAATGCACAAATTTTTTTCTCGTTAAGTTTTATCTGCCATTATTTTAGATATTTTTCCAACTGGCATATATACTCTTGTCATTTGCGGGAAGCTTCAGCGAATGTTGATATGTGAATGTTACTCCTAAGCCGTTCTGCAACCGCAGGAAAGCAAACTGGGAAATAAAAGGGCGTACTGTGAATAATCTATTACCGCGATCGCCACTCATTCGCGGAAATCGCGGATATCGATTCCGCAGTGAATTAGCTTACCAGCGTCTTCAACAACGCAGTCTTGTGCACCCTCGATTGTCTGCGGGAACAAAATACCACATTTGTGGACATCCACATTTTTTCAATATCATAAGAAATGCCGAAAGCTGTTCAATGAGGGTAAGGAGTGTCATGGAGGACTTTTTGTGGAAACATAGAAATCTCCTTGGTGACGCATCGTCTGAGCAAAATGCTCTCTAAATCTCCGTTCGTTCCTGGATATATCCAGAAAACAAATGGTGAACGGAGTGCCAGTGGGCAAGAATCACTGGAAGTACTCAGGGATACCCATTTCCCGGGCTGCCAATTTCTCGCAGCAGGCAGCGTGAACCTATCCAACTACCACAAATCTAACTAATTCATCGTTGTGGACGAAGAAATATTGCTATGGGCAATCAGTAGATTTCAGCCGTTCGTCTCGTGGACCCGTTGGTATCATCCCTGCTGACATGCTAGATGGGTTCAAAAAATTCCAGATCTAGCATTAAATATGCTAAATTGGCAACGCTGGTCGTAACCATCGTAAAATGCATGAAAATATTAAATTCATTCCTATAAGAGTTCTACGGCTATAAATAATGAAAATCTTTTACATTAAACAATTTTCAATATACACATTTAACAGAATGCAGAGATTGTTGCAGAGAAACGGTTTTTTGGTGTTCTAATAGTGTTTTAAGCTGTTTAGTATATTTCTTCAGCCTAAGTTTTAACTGAGGTGTCTGTAACGATGATATTCTCTTCGAAAACTTCTTTTTCAGATAAAAGCCGTTGTACATCTAGAGAATAAATTGTATTATATCTCATCTGAAGATTTGTAGAACAATCATTTAGAACAACTTGCTAAAGGTTTGCCTCAAACATTCTAATTGAGTCATCTATGTCAGCAGGTGTTTTCAACGGGATATTCTCCGTGCAATGTACGCTCATTTATTTTTTTGTATTTCAACCACTCAATACGTTAAATCATAAGTGCTTGATGAAGTTGTAACTGAGTATATACCGAAAATAGTAGGTGAGTGCTCTGAAGATAAATTTAAAAATGTTTCAACTTTAATAATTTCGCTGGCCACATCCTTTACTATTCCAAAATCAATAACATCAGGGATTTTCGTCGATATGTTGGCCAGTATTTTGGCTGTACAATTGTAATTAATTTAATTTGAAGACTGTTAACGCAGATGTTTGTTGCTTGATGATAATGTTTACAAAGATCACCCAGTAAATATTGTTTTAGTCGCGTTTTAATTAGTATTGCCGAGCCACAACAATCTCTTCCTCGGGGGCCTTGTTGCGGTATAAATTATATCTATTAATTTTAAAAATGCTCAATTTGAAGTAAAAAATCAATATATGATTCTTTTATATAATATTTAAAATGAAACATAACTTAAATATTTAATAACTAAAATGACTAAGATCTTTTTAGTGAGGTACCTCATGGCACTTTCAAAATAAACGGATCATATAGCGAGATTTTAAGATGATTATGAAGTTATTTTAAAGAAGACAACTTAAAGAGGAAGAAACCAATTTTACATTAACTACATAGTTTACTTGACAACTAAATAACGAAATAATTATTTAAATATTTCATTACATCGACTACGTGTTTCCAAAGTCATGTCTTCTACTGGCTCAAACTCAGTGTCTGTATCCAAATCTTCAGAACTCTGCAAAGAAAATAATGTACGTAAAAATGACAAAAAAGCAAAATTTTTAATAAAAAAAAATTAAATAAAAACAAGTATTCTTCTTCTTTTTGTTGCCATTCGATGATGATGTATATGAACTTTTATTTAAGGTATCTGGTTGACAGTATTAGCTTACATTTACTACGGGTTTCGAGATTATATGGATCATCCAATTCCACGTCCTCAGGATCAAGTTCATCTTCATTCTTATAAATGATTACATATAATAAGCAAAATATATTACCAAACGCATTAAAAAAGGTTTGAATATTTAATGTAAACAAGCATTTTATTCCTCACTTTAAAATATTGCATTATCAACGAAAACCATTATCTCAGGTCACTTTGCAAAAACAAAAAAAAAACAAATATTTATCTAAGCTGTATAATTTGGATTCTAACGAATAAACCGCTAACGGGTTAACTTTTCTTCGTAATTTTCATCTTTTACTTGTTATATTACTTGTTCTGTGAATTTTGAACGAATAGATCGCCCTTGTCGTATTTTGAAATGTAACCGTTTTGGAATAAATAAAACTAAGATTTTTTCTCTAAAATTTATAATTAAAAATACTGTTTTTATTTGACTTTCTTTTGACGACGTTGCACAGTGGCC
>OY101447.1:76257751-76262751 GCA_956483635.1 Panzeria rudis | reverse complement strand
TGTATGTCTGTATGTCTGTATGTCTGTATGTCTGTATGTCTGTATGTCTGTATGTCTGTATGTCTGTATGTCTGTATGTCTGTATGTCTGTATGTCTGTATGTCTGTATGTCTGTATGTCTGTATGTCTGTATGTCTGTATGTCTGTATGTCTGTATGTCTGTATGTCTGTATGTCTGTATGTCTGTATGTCTGTATGTCTGTATGTCTGTATGTCTGTATGTCTGTATGTCTGTATGTCTGTATGTCTGTATGTCTGTATGTCTGTATGTCTGTATGTCTGTATGTCTGTATGTCTGTATGTCTGTATGTCTGTATGTCTGTATGTCTGTATGTCTGTATGTCTGTATGTCTGTATGTCTGTATGTCTGTATGTCTGTATGTCTGTATGTCTGTATGTCTGTATGTCTGTATGTCTGTATGTCTGTATGTCTGTATGTCTGTATGTCTGTATGTCTGTATGTCTGTATGTCTGTATGTCTGTATGTCTGTATGTCTGTATGTCTGTATGTCTGTATGTCTGTATGTCTGTATGTCTGTATGTCTGTATGTCTGTATGTCTGTATGTCTGTATGTCTGTATGTCTGTATGTCTGTATGTCTGTATGTCTGTATGTCTGTATGTCTGTATGTCTGTATGTCTGTATGTCTGTATGTCTGTATGTCTGTATGTCTGTATGTCTGTATGTCTGTATGTCTGTATGTCTGTATGTCTGTATGTCTGTATGTCTGTATGTCTGTATGTCTGTATGTCTGTATGTCTGTATGTCTGTATGTCTGTATGTCTGTATGTCTGTATGTCTGTATGTCTGTATGTCTGTATGTCTGTATGTCTGTATGTCTGTATGTCTGTATGTCTGTATGTCTGTATGTCTGTATGTCTGTATGTATGTATGTATGTATGTATGTATGTATGTATGTATGTATGTATGTATGTATGTATGTATGTATGTATGTATGTATGTATGTATGTATGTATGTATGTATGTATGTATGTATGTATGTATGTATGTATGTATGTATGTATGTATGTATGTATGTATGTATGTATGTATGTATGTATGTATGTATGTATGTATGTATGTATGTATGTATGTATGTATGTATGTATGTATGTATGTATGTATGTATGTATGTATGTATGTATGTATGTATGTATGTATGTATGTATGTATGTATGTATGTATGTATGTATGTATGTATGTATGTATGTATGTATGTATGTATGTATGTATGTATGTATGTATGTATGTATGTATGTATGTATGTATGTATGTATGTATGTATGTATGTATGTATGTATGTATGTATGTATGTATGTATGTATGTATGTATGTATGTATGTATGTATGTATGTATGTATGTATGTATGTATGTATGTATGTATGTATGTATGTATGTATGTATGTATGTATGTATGTATGTATGTATGTATGTATGTATGTATGTATGTATGTATGTATGTATGTATGTATGTATGTATGTATGTATGTATGTATGTATGTATGTATGTATGTATGTATGTATGTATGTATGTATGTATGTATGTATGTATGTATGTATGTATGTATGTATGTATGTATGTATGTATGTATGTATGTATGTATGTATGTATGTATGTATGTATGTATGTATGTATGTATGTATGTATGTATGTATGTATGTATGTATGTATGTATGTATGTATGTAATGTATGTATGTATGTATGTATGTATGTATGTATGTATGTATGTATGTATGTATGTATGTATGTATGTATGTATGTATGTATGTATGTATGTATGTATGTATGTATGTATGTATGTATGTATGTATGTATGTATGTATGTATGTATGTATGTATGTATGTATGTATGTATGTATGTATGTATGTATGTATGTATGTATGTATGTATGTATGTATGTATGTATGTATGTATGTATGTATGTATGTATGTATGTATGTATGTATGTATGTATGTATGTATGTATGTATGTATGTATGTATGTATGTATGTATGTATGTATGTATGTATGTATGTATGTATGTATGTATGTATGTATGTATGTATGTATGTATGTATGTATGTATGTATGTATGTATGTATGTATGTATGTATGTATGTATGTATGTATGTATGTATGTATGTATGTATGTATGTATGTATGTATGTATGTATGTATGTATGTATGTATGTATGTATGTATGTATGTATGTATGTATGTATGTATGTATGTATGTATGTATGTATGTATGTATCTATGTATGTATGTATGTATGTATGTATGTATGTATGTATGTATGTATGAGTATGTATGTATGTATGTATGTATGTATGTTGTATGTGATGTATGTATGTATGTATTTATGTATGTATGTATGTATGTATAGTATGTATGTATGTATGTATGTATGTATGTATGTATGTATGTATGTATGTATGTATGTAAGGTATGTATGTATGTATGTATGTCATGTATGTATGTATGTATGTATGTATGTAGTCTGTATGTCTGTATGTCTGTATGTCTGTATGTCTGTATGTCTGTATGTCTGTATGTCTGTATGTCTGTATGTCTGTATGTCTGTTATGTCTGTATGTCTGTATGTTGTCTGTATGTCTGTATGTATGTCTGTATGTCTGTATGTCTGTTTATGTATGTCTGTATGTCTGTATGTCTGTGTCTGTATGTCTGTATGTCTGTATGTCTGTATGTATGTATGTCTGTATGTCTGTATATCTGTATATCTGTAATCTGTTATGTCTGTATGTCTGTATGTCTGTATGTCTGTATGTCTGTATGTCTGTATGTCTGTATGTCTGTATGTCTGTATGTCTGTATGTCTGTATGTATGTCTGTATGTATGTCTGTATGTCTGTATGTATGTCTGTATGTATGTCTGTATGTCTGTATGTCTGTATGTCTGTGTCTGTATGTCTGTATGTCTGTATGTATGTATGTCTGTATGTCTGTATATCTGTATGTCTGTATGTCTGTATGTCTGTATGTCTGTATGTCTGTATGTCTGTATGTCTGTATGTCTGTATGTCTGTATGTCTGTATGTCTGTATGTCTGTATGTCTGTATGTCTGTATGTCTGTATGTCTGTATGTCTGTATGTCTGTATGTCTGTATGTCTGTATGTCTGTATGTCTGTATGTCTGTATGTCTGTATGTCTGTATGTCTGTATGTCTGTATGTCTGTATGTCTGTATGTCTGTATGTCTGTATGTCTGTATGTCTGTATGTCTTTATGTCTGTATGTCTGTATGTCTGTATGTCTGTATGTCTGTATGTCTGTATGTCTGTATGTCTGTATGTATGTATGTATGTATGTATGTATGTATGTATGTATGTATGTATGTATGTATGTATGTATGTATGTATGTATGTATGTATGTATGTATGTATGTATGTATGTATGTATGTATGTATGTATGTATGTATGTATTGTATGTATGTATGTATGTATGTATTAGGGATGTAACGAATACCGATACCGATACCGATATATCGGCGATACTTCAGATTTTTCCGATACATCGGTATCGGCGATATTATTACTGTCGATACGACGATACTTTGAACAATTTTTTCAGAGTTTTTTTTAGCAAATAATTTATTTTTGCTCGATTTTACCATGAATTAAATTCACTCTTTATTTTTTATATCTTATTAATATCAATTTTAAAAATTAATAATATTTTATGCTGATATTTTGTAAAAAAATTATTTATTTTTTGTTAGTTTTACCATGAATTCAAGTTCAATGGGGAAAAATTCCATTAGCAAAAAAAAAGATACTCCAAAGAAGGCATGAAAATGTAGAATTCGCGATCTGGAAGTATTGCAAATTTGGATAATTTCTAATTAGTTTTACATATCCTTGCCATTGCAAGAAGTTCTGTTTTTCGATACCAATTCGGTGGAAGCGATGCTAGGATAAATTTCTTTTTCGGTATTCTATAATGATTTTTCCTCAAGGAAAAAGGATACAAAATTACCATTTCACAATTTTTTATGCGAATTTAAGCTCAGAACTGTATTTTCATGTAAATTTAAGTGAATAAATATAAACTTAGAAGTCTTTTAATAATTAACTATTAAGTTATTTAGAAGAATATTAGTTGATAAATGTCCTTTAAAAAAAATCGATTTTTAAAAAGCATGGCGAGTATTTTTTAAAATTATAAAGGAATTAAACATTTTTTCTTTCTTTTCTACTAATTATTTGCATATTTTTAATATAGATATTTTGGAAGCAAGAAAATGTAGCTCCTTAAAAATTACTTCAATGTTTTATCAATTTTAAATATTCTCTCTTATAATGTAATTTTGTATAATAAAAAAATTGCGCTTGAGTTTTGTTAATCTAAACTTGAACTCAATTTCAATATTCGTATCGGTATCGGAATCGGTATCGGCGATATTAATTTTTAAATATCGGTATCGGTATCGGATCGGCAAAACGGCGTATCGTTACATCCCTAGTATGTATGTATGTATGTATGTATGTATGTGTGTATGTATGTATGTATGTATGTAGTAATGTATGTATGTATGTATGTATGTATGTATGTATGTATGTATGTATGTATGATGTATGTATGTATGTATGTATGTATGTATGTCTGTATGTCTGTATGTCTGTATGTCTGTATGTCTGTATGTCTGTATGTCTGTATGTCTGTATGTCTGTATGTCTGTATGTCTGTATGTCTGTATGTCTGTATGTCTGTATGTCTGTATGTCTGTATGTCTGTATGTCTGTATGTCTGTATGTCTGTATGTCTGTATGTCTGTATGTCTGTATGTCTGTATGTCTGTATGTCTGTATGTCGTATGTCTGTATGTCTGTATGTATGTCTGTATGTATGTCTGTATGTCTGTATGTCTGTATGTCTGTACGTCTGTACGTCTGTATGTCTGTATGTCTGTATGTCTGTTGTCTGTATGTCTGTATGTATGTATGTCTGTATATCTGTATATCTGTATATCTGTATGTCTGTATATCTGTAT
>OY101447.1:75949992-76255051 GCA_956483635.1 Panzeria rudis | reverse complement strand
ATATATATATAAATATAATATATATATATATATATATATATATATATATATATATATATATATATATATATATATATATATATATATATATATATATATATATATATATATATATATATATATATATATATATATATTATATATATATATATATATATATATATATATATATATATATATATATATATATATATATATATATATATATATATATATATATAATATATATTATATAAAAATATATATATATATATATATATATATATATATAAATATATATATATATATATATATATATATATATATATATATATATATAATATATATATATATATATATATATATATATATATATATATATATATATATATATATATATATATATATATATATATATATATATATATTATATATATATATATATATATATATATATATATATATATATATATATATATATATATATATATATATATATATAATATATATATATATATATATATATATATATATATATATATATATATATATATATATATATATATATATATATATATATATATATATATATATATATATATATATACAGGGTGTTTTTTTTTAGAGGTATAGAACTTCGAATTGAAATAAAACACAAGAAAATCGTTTCAATGTCCATCAATTTGGCTTTATTGGAAGGATAATTTTATGCATTAATGTTTAAATATGATTCGGGCATGTGGCCGCCGCGGCTGGCTCGAATAAAGCCAATTCTACAGGTCCAATTTTCAACCACTTTTTCGAGCATATGGGGCCGTATGTTGGCAATAACGCCATGAATGTTGGCTTCCAAGTCCCCTACGTTTCTGGTTTGTTGGCGTAGACGAGGGACTTCACATATCCCCAAAGAAAATAATCCAATGGTGTCAAATCACACGATTTTGGTGGCCAATTGACAGGTCCATTCCGCGAAATTATGCGCTCATCGAATGTTTCCTTCAATAAATCGATTGTGACGTGCGCTGTGTGGCATGTAGCGCCGTCTTGTTGGAACCACAACTCATCCACATTCATGCCATCCAATTCGGGAACAAATAGTCGGTTATCATGGCTCTATACCGGTCTCCATTAACGGTAACTGACTCTCCAGCATTATTTCGGAAGAAGTATGGCCCAATGACTCCACCAGCCCATAGAGCACACCAAACAGTCAGTTTTTGTGGATGTAATGGCGTCTCAAGGGTCTCATGTGGATTCTCTTCACTCCAAATGCGGCAATTTTGCTTGTTGACGTAGCCATTCAACCAAAATGAGCCTCATCACTGAACAAAATTTTGCGATTTTGCTTGCGGTAAACTTCGCGAACTGAACCATTATTTTCGAAATAAATTTGCACGATTTGCAAGCGTTGTTCTTTTGTCAACCTGTTCATGATGAAATGGCAAACCAAACTAAATATTAATCACTTGACAGCTGACAAATGGCCGGCCAGTTAAAAAAGTGATGCCAACTTAAAGTTCTATACCTCCATAAAAAATATATATATATATATATATATATATATATATATATATATATATATATATATATATATATATATATATATATATATATATATATATATATATATATATATATATATATATATATATATATATATATATATATATATATATATATATATATATATATATATATATATATATATATATATATATATATATATATATATATATATATATATATATATATATATATATATATATATATATATATATATATATATATATATATATATATATATATATATATATATATATATATATATATATATATATATATATATATATATATATATATATATATATATATATATATATATATATATATATATATACTTTTTTCACGATCGCGAAAAAGTGAGATCGCTATTACATTATTTCATGCCCTACACGATTATAGATCAGCGGATAGTGTATTTAATTGACCTCAAATGCATATCAAAAATATTTTGAAAGTAAGGTGCGACGGTTCTTTTAGTATGATTGGTTTGAAAAATTACAAAAAAAAGATATTCGGGTATGTTCTGTATTTCATGTGGAATTAAAATGTGTGGAATTATCAAAGCATTGTTGGTATAAATATTAATTTACAACAACAATGCTTTGATAATTCCGCACATTTTAATTCCACATGAAATACAGAACATGGCCGATTATTTGGTCATTAAATTATACCCACTTTGCATTTTAAAGCTTTTTAGCAAATTGTAGGCCGTGATTTGCACTAGTTACGTGCACAGATACATCTGTTTATATCAGTTTCTGTGTGTTAACTCATATCAATGCATATTGATAAGTAATGTAGTGCTTCTGTTAGTAGGTGGTATTGTTATTATCTGAAGTATAGTAGATATGAGTGGATACAGAGAGACTGAGAGTAACACAAACAGATATTAACAGATACTGTTGTCGTACAATAAGTACTCATTGTAGAAACAGGCAAATTTGTCATGCAAAACGAAGTTTCTACGTAATGGTCGGCTATTTAAAACGACGTCAAAATAAACAAAAAAAGAGCAAAAACAAAGCACAAAGTGAGTTTTACCTATCAACATAGCATTAACTTATTGTAAGCTAGCAATAAATTTGCAGACTTAGTGTATGTGAATGTGTATTATTGTGTTGTTTTTAGAACTCAAACAATCGACTTCAGTAGACAATTTTTATAGAAACCACTAAGAAAACTGAGTGCTTTTCATACAAATTGTGCACTCAATTCATACATTATCTGTTGTACTTACAATTATCGTAAAATATCTGTAGTACAGCAGATATTTTAAAACAAAAATCATGTAAATTTCTTATCCATTGCAAAATATTGGGGGACTCACAAGTTATCATAAAGTCATGTCATAACTTGAGGTATACACGTAACATAATATGTAAGATGAGATTGTCAAATTCAATCGCAGAGAGAATTATGTTACGTGTAGACTACAAATTAGTGTTATCTCAATGTTATAAAAATTTTTATGAGAGCGTTGTTATAAGAATTCTTACTTGACTTGAGGTCTACACGTAACATAATATGTAAGATGAGATTGTCAAATTCAATCGCAGAGAGAATTATGTTACGTGTAGACTTCAAATTAGTGTTATCTCAATGTTTTAGGAATTTTTATGAGAGCGTTGTTATAAGAATTCTTATAACAGCAATCTTATGAGATCAACTGTCAAAAAACACATGTACATAAAAATAAAATAGTGTGCATGTGTGAGTGTTTATTAAAATAAATGAAAAGCCATGTTTTTCATGAAATTTCTGTATTAAATAAATGAATAAATGTGTTTAATTGATTTATAAATTGAAATTTGTGTGAAAAATTAAAAATAAAATAACTAATTCTGCAAAAGTAGTGTATGTTAACTCGATGAGCATTTCCATAAAATGAAATCTTATCGGAGAAGTAAAATTACGTCTTCCCCTAGTATAAGATTAAGAGAAAAATCGACATTTTGTTTTTATTGTGTGGTATGAGATTAGGAGAAAATTCGACATTTTGTTTTTACTATTCTGCCGACGTTTTTCTCGTGTTATCTCAAAGTTAATGTCTCGTGAAGACGCTGTGTTATAACAATCTTATGAGATGAACTGTCAAAAAACACATGTACATGAAAATAAAATAGTGTGTATGGGTGAGTGCTTATTAAAATAAATGAAAAGCGATGTTTTTGATAAAATTTCTGTGTTAAATAAATGAATAAATATGTTTTGATTTATAAATTAAAATTTGTGTGAAACATTAAAAATAAAATAACTAATTATGCAAAAGTAGTGCATGTTAACTCGATGAGCATTTGCATAAAATGAAATCTTATAGGAAAAAGGAAAATTACGTCTTCCCCTAGTATAAGATTAAGAGAAAAATCGACATTTTGTTTTTATTATTCTGCCGACGTTTTCTCTCATGTTATATCAAAGTTAATGTCTCGTGAAGACGCTGTGTAAGTTGAAAAACTTAAAAAATATGTCTGTTGTGAACAACCTCTCATATTTTAGTGTGCTATTTGAAACATAAACAAAACGATACAAAACAAATGAGAAGAAATATTACAAAAATAAAATAATATTTGGTACGGCAAAATGATGTGAATAAACTTCAATCTGTATATCGAAAACTATTATCGAATTTTCGCAATATGTAAACCAAATATTTTGTAGCATTTATCCTTTGAAAATTTTAAGGCCTTCGAATTTATTTGCAATTTTTAGTAAGTTTTGTGATACAGTTAATTTTTAATAAAACTTATTGCTCTTATGCATAATTTTAACAAATTAGTTCTGACTAGGTTATTCATTTAATCGGGTTTCTGCTTTAATCGGTTAATCGCTCTATTAATTAATCGAGGTCTTGGCTTAATCGGTTAATAATCGGTTAATTGCGGTATTAACCGGTTAACCGATTAATGAAGTTTTTTCATAAATCAAGTAATTTTAGCAAATAAAATTGCATAAATTATCTTTTATTTTGAATTTATTAGAAAAAAAAACAATAACATAATAAACATAACAATTCTTGAACTTAATCAAGCAAAAAAAAAAATTCATAAATATGTGATAATTGAAAAATTAACAAGTGGTGATAAGCAAATACACGTGAGCGCTGACGATGGAAGTGTAGCGGCTTCCGAAAGTGGCGCTACTCTGTTCTGCTGTGTACGTTGAAAAATTAAGTTGATGATAATTTTTCCCTTGTTCCTTGGAATATTAATCATACCCAATTCTTTCTGAATATAACGTTACGAACCTTAGCCTAATAATCAATTTGGATTCACAAAGCAAATACGTTCGAAATAATCATATTAATAAACAATTAGCTACTGGCTTGAGCTTCTCACATGTTTACATGTTCATATATACTTAAGTACAAAATCAAACCAAAAAAGTTTGTCTTGAGTAGGACAAAAATCAGAAAAATGGAAATGAAAAAAAAAAATAAACCGATGGCAACGCTGGGAAAGTGCACTTTAATATCAGCTTGAGAGTGATTTAATTCTCGTATTCAATTTTCACGAAAAAGTTGTATATATAAGAATTAAAAATCACATTCAACAGAGCCACCTGACAAGTGGTGATAAGCAAATACACGTGAGCACTGACGATGGAAGTGTAGCGGCTTCCGAAAGTGGCGCTACTCTGTTCTGCTGTGTACGTTGAAAAATTAAGTTGACGTTAATTTTTCCCTTGTTCCTTGGAATATTAATCATACCCAATTCTTTCTGAATATAACGTTACGAACCTTAGCCTAATAATCAATTTGGATTCTATTTGCGAGATCATTACATCAGTTATTTCAATAGTTTAAGGAGATCTTCTAAAAAAATATTTTAGAAAAGTAATTTCTTTAGTTTTGATAAAACTTGGCTTAAAAAATCCTTTCATTTATCGTAGATGTTGAAGAAATCGAAAGCAATCCATAATACAAAATATCTAGTTTCTCAGTCCTTTTCCTGGATTTCTCTAAACTTATAAAATTTTCCATTATGCCATTAGAGTCCTGTTTTAATTTTTTCTAAATTCTTAACACTTGTAATTGTTTCGGTTAATTCTGTTAAAACATTTCTTGTATTACTATCGATAGTTTCTTCTGTTGTAAGGTCATCATCTAATTCATGCTGGCAGAGCGAAAAAAAGTTTATTTCGGAATTCCTTAGTTTCCGCTCTTGTACTGTATTTTAAAAAAAATTTTGCTAGAAGGAAATATTCCAGAGTGGAGGTATAAAATAATTGAATTCGTCTCTCATTAAATCTAATCCTTAGATTTTTAATTAAATCGTTGGCAGCTTTGTTATTAGATTTTATAAAACTATTAAACAAAAACTTCCCTCAAGTTCAATTAGAGTAGCAGAGTCTTTACGAAATTCTTTTATAGGCACGTCCAAAGATTTTCACTTAAGTTAAAATCACTGAACACACTTATTTGTTTATATGAAAAGTAATTTCTAAACACATACATTTTGTATATGAGACGAAACAAATAATTAAACACACAAAAATACGTTATAATACTACACAATACGAAAAAATTTGTTGCGTCGGTTAGTCGACTGAAATTAACCGGTTTAACCGTTAATCGAAAAAGCCGATTTTAAATTAACCGGTCAGTTAATCGGGTAGTAATTCACCGGTTAACCGATTAACGGTTAACCTAATGAATACCCTAAGTTCTGACTTAAGCCATTTCCGCCATTGTTCTGATAGAATTAATTTTTTTAAGTTTTTGCACTTTTTACAGTTCTGCCGACTTTGAATTAATATCACACTTTACTATCTTTTTGATGTTAGCAAGTTTTTGCAAATTTTCGTCATTTACGCGAATTTTTCGGAGTTTTTGGCATTCCTTACAATTTAGCTATTTTAAACAATTTTAGATATTGTTTGCAATTTTGCCATTTTTCGCAAATGTTTGCTATTTTTTTTTAGCTAGTTCTTGGCTTTTTAACAATTTTATCAATTTTTAGTTCATGTCAAACTTTGCTATTTATTTTATATTAGCAAAATTTTAGCGAATTTTCGTCATTTTGACAATTTTTGCCAAGTTTTTGGTATTTCTTAGAACTTTACCTATTTTCAAGTAATTTTAGGCCTTGTTTGCAATATTGAAAATTTTCGCGAATTTTCTCTATTTTCTCTATTTTCTTTGCTTTTTGGCAGTTTTAACGATTTTTGATCAGTATGCTTTCATACCTTTTTGATGTTATCGAGCTTTTTTTGCGAATTTTCGTCATTTTCGCAAATTTTTCCAAGTTTTGGCATTCCTTACAATTTTAGTGATTCTTAATAAATTTTAAGGCTTTTTTCAATTACGAAATTATTCGCGAAGTTTCGCAATTTCTTTGTGCATGAGATTGTTTTTGATTCTTAAAATCTACTGAGTTTGTTTGCTTACAGTTTTTGCGGTTTTGGAAAATTTTTAATGATATTCGCATTTTTTCAAGTATTCGCGATTTATATGCTGTATTGAGTATTTATATGCTATATGAGTTATTGGTCTTTTTGCGGTCTATATAATCAGCTTTAGGCGATTTTTTTTTTATTTTTAATCGCTTGTGCATTTGCATCATTTTTGCAATAAATAACTTTTTATTAGAAATTTGCTAAACAAACCCGCCATATATTTAAAGATAATTGCACATTTTGTCGAAAAAGAAAATACGCTATCCTCTAGTAGTAAAATTTTTGTTCTACCCATAAAATATCAAAATTATGGCCTGCTAAGTAACAAAAATGATGTGGGTCTAATCAATTGAAAAGGAGTGTAGGTAGCTAATTTTGTTTAAAAATGGAAGTTTTTGCAAATCAATGTTATATGAACAAAAAAATAGTGATTCTGGCGTTGGCTTAGCGTCCCACAGAAGGGCCTAGATACGCGAATAGGAATCACAATATGGGATTCTTTATAATCAACAATTTTTTTAAGCAGCCTTATTATAATAATTCTTCACTGCGCATTATTTTTAGCAACTTTTCAACTTTGGTCTTCAGTCGGCTTTTATAGATTGGTATTTTTTAGGGACCATAACGATTATGAGTAATATCATACAAATTACGATTTAATTGCTATATTCCATTTTTACTAAAATAAAAAATAAAAATCAAAAAATATTCGTTACTTTCGAGCAGAAAAATAAAAATTGAAAATAATCGTTATTTTTGAGCTAAAAAATAAAACTTAAAAATAAGAACTATTTTACGATCAAAAAATAAAACTATTATAATTCTTATTAATTGATTCTTTAGTAAAAATTGAAAAATACAAGTTTATTGCATAAATGGAAAGCATGTCAAAAAATAGTAATTTTATTGTTCAACAACATGTCGCGACCTCAGTCTTGTTTTGGCCCACCGACTATTTTAAAAGAAATTTAGTTAAGTATGGGGTATATATCTTTCAGAATCCAAAAACTGTTTCGCGAAATTGTTCCTGGTTTCTGAGATATTAAGCATTCATTGTGCTCGGTATTATCAATTGTGATAAATTTTTTGTAAAAAAAAATTTTTTTTAAATAAAAAAAATAAAAATCAGAAATCAAGTAAAATACCAAGTTTCATCAATATTATCTTTTTATTCCATGTAAATGTCTTTTCTAGTAGAAAATTTCATCTTCATAACAAGTTACTCAATACACAGCAATTAGTATACACATGGAGCAACAAAAGCTACTTTTTACAAATAAAATAAAAAAAAGTGGCTACTGGAGCACAAAACAAGATTTTTTAATTTCAGTAAAAATATGTTAATTTCTAACCGGATTGATGAAAGTTCACAAAAATTTACATTTTACTTCCAAACATATGCCGGAAACTGTGGTGAGAATACAAAAAAAAATCTATCGAATATATTTTGAGAAAACTTTATGTAAATCTTCTTTGTTTTTTTCCTCCATTCCGACTTTTTGGCATATGGGCTAAACCAATACTGAGGTCGCGATGTTACTAATATTCTGGGATCATTATGATTTTTTTGGTCAAAATTTTGTGTTTAATCACTATTTTCGGTCCCTGGTATTTTTACAAATTGTCGATTGCTTTCTTGTAAATTTATTTTTTTACTGTCGATTTATTTTATATATTTTTTGTTTTTAAAATAAAAGATGGCAGAGCAGTACGCAAATTGCCAGGGTATCCCACAAATAAAAGCTTCCGTCAGGAATTGCCAAGCGACCTATACCGTCGTATAGGAAATGGAACTCCTAATATCCACTCCACCTGTTAAAAACAGTTGCACGCGGTAATGAAAATTTCCACAAAAACGGTATGGCGATACAGTTAGTCGAGGTAGATCATTAACACGTAAGAAGTGAGCCGCAAAACTCTCGGAAGGACAAATAAACGACAGTAGCCTGGTTGCATTTGCGAAGTGATTGCCAACGACGTGTGATGTTGACTCGCACAGAGCTGCTTTACGACTGCTTGTTTGTTATATATAGGAAGAAATATGGGGGGGAATAGATTCAAAGACTTCTTTCTCCATCTGTTTGCGTTTGATGAATGCTTGTGACCACTGAAAATTAAAACAAAATATGTTTGCATCCAATATAAAAACCGCTAACATTTATTGTACTTTAAAATTGAATCCGACTCTGAGCAAATTTGAAATAATAGAGCTGAGTGTTAGCGAATCAAGCAAAAAAAATTTAATGGAAATACAAACAAGGAAAAGGATTTGGATAAAATAAGAAACTATAAATAAACGTATAAAATTCCTAGCACTTATGAGTACTATAAAAACTGTATTAAGCACATTTCAAAGATATTTCATGAACAAAACAAGCCAAATATTACAACATACAGGTAGAGGTTTTTTCTATTTATTACAGAAATTATAAAAGTGGATATAGCAGTATTTGATACTATACCCATCATACAATTTTGGAAAATTGATAATGAAAAACGTAATCGCGTTTGGTGCGTGAACTTTTTTAACAACTGTGAAAATATTCGCACATTTTCTCCATTTTTTTATGGTTTTTTGACAGCTATTTTTCGTATTTAGAAGAGTTGTAAAAAGTTATATCTTTTACTCCCTCTCAAGATTTTCAAGGGTCTTGTGTCCCATTAATATTAATATAAATTGTTCAATTTTTTTATTGCTTATGAATTCTTTTATTTTGTTTTTCATCCACATATCCCGATATAGCTACCTTCAGTTTAAAGTGAACCTAAAACGTGATATTACACTAACTGTATCAGGTATAATTATATCACAACCATTCCATGTGGTTTCAGTCCGCATGATGGCCCAATTTATTGGACGTGAACAATTATACACATCAATATTGGGCTCTTTTGTTGAAATCTATAAAACAGAGGGTATATTGGGATTTTTTTCTGGTGTCGTGCCCAAAATATTATGCGATGTGGCATGTTTGGTATTAACTAGTTCCACAGTATTTTTACTAAATAAATATGTTATCAAGGACATATCTGGCAGACAATACAGCGCCGGTTTTACACAAGTAGACCATATTAATACGAATAGAAAAATGTAGAATGTAATACAAATTAATTTTTTACAGTTTGCTTTTACCAGCCTTTTATATCCCTTGAATGTTGTAGCGACCTGTATGACGGTTACCGGTTCTCGATTGATGGCAGGACAACCACCCCTTATGCCCATATACAATAACTTTATTACTTGTTTCAACGATTTGCAGTCTAAAAATGAACTTAAACGTGGCAGTTCCATGTTCTGGAGGTATTTATTTTATATTTATTATATTAACAATTTGTATCAATTTAATTTTAATTTAGATCTGCTGGTAGTGCTTCTAAGATTTCTTCTTATAGAGGCGGCTTTGTCCCATTGCCAACCCTGGCCAAATACCAATAAGGTGATTGGTCTTGGAAATTATGTAAAAATCAGTTGTTTACGATTAGAGCTCATTTTCATATTACAAATTCAAACATTCAGTATCTTAATCAGCTCCTGTGTTTTGCATATTTTAAAATTGTTCTTAAATGATGATTGACATCGAAATTTATTTTCCTATCACTTGCTTTAAATTTTTACATGAATACATTTAAAATTTATTGATCCTTTTAAAGGAAGAAACTTTTAAGGCAGGCATTTATTTCATAAGGCCATTTGTTGTCATGGACTGAAAATGGTTCCAATAATATTCTTGGCATCATATGCAAATGCATTTTGATTTATTTTAGTTTTAATTATGTTTTCGTTGTGTTAGAATTAACAATTACGTCTATGTAAATCTTTAATAAAACACATCTTGTTTTTCTTATGAATAAAAATATAAATTTTATATATGATTTTTTAAAGTTTGTGGCGAAGTTTTGAGGGACACATATAAAAATTACATGACGAATTAATAGCCATAGGTACGTAGATAGTCAACTAAAACTTCGAAAACCTAACACTGCTATCAAAAACCTAAGTCTAAGAATGTGTTAGTAGAACATTTTGTATTAGTATTGGCTTAAAATAAAAAATTCCCCACAGCACCAAAACCATACTTTGTTGTACAAAAAGTATTTTACGAAATTTATATTTTTTAAACACGACTTCTTAGGTATTATATAGAACTAATTTCGCATTAATTAATGAAAATATGAATTTAGAATCATTTTTAATACATTTGAGCTAAGAAAATATTGATTTTCTTAAAGTTTTTTTTTGCAATTTTTCTATTTGGTACTAAAAAACTTTATACCAAATATTAACAAAAATGCAATACTGCTGAACGAAAAAAATTGTTAAAATCATTGATAAATTTCAACATACAAATGTCAACAGAATTAAAAAAATATTTTAAAATTTCAAATAGAAAAAACAAAATGTATTATAAAACTAATAAAACAATAAAATAGTGTTTGTGTGTGCAAAAAAATAGGTTTTAGTGCATTTTCAAGTGCAAAAATTACGCTCTCTAATGAGTGTTGTTGGATAACAGTCTGTTGGATAACAAAATATCCATAGGTGTGAAGAGAGTTGTCAATTACTTTTGACAGAAGGCCAGTTGACTACGTATTATCTATGTTAATAACTTTTCTCCTTTTTTGGAGTCGGCTAAAAAGCAAGAAAATTTGCTTTTGTCATGAATAAACATCATGTAAAAAAAAAAATACATACCGCGACCTCATTGCTGTCTTGGCCCACCGGCCATTTAAAAAAAACTTGAGCTTGGTATGGGCATTGGCGTAGCTAGACATTTTTTCTAGGGGTGGCAAAAACTTTTTTTTAATATTGTTATGGATTTTCCTAACTAGCAATACCACTAAAAAATCTATTGCTCTTAATAACGCTGCCTTACAAACTTTTGATTTTTTAAGTTTTTAATTTTCTAAAGTATTTTTTAGAATAATTATTGTGTGCTAAACACAAAAAAGGAATACAAATTTAATTTCTCCCATTGTGCATACTATAACGGTTCTTTTTCGTTTTTCGGTGTATACTTCTTGTTAAAGCGTCATTCAGAATCAAAGCCTGGTTCGTTTAAAATGAATTATATATTATTTGAAAGGCTACTAAATAACGCGTCGAATAGTGGTTCTGATCGAATAAAAGGCGACCAAGTTAGAGTGGATAAAAGTTTAAATTCTTTGAAAATTTTAAAGTTCATCACCGATTGTTGCCTTTTCGGAAGCTGTTTTGTACCAATAATAAAAAAATCCATAGATTTATAATATCATTGAATAGTCCATTCGATTATAAAAATTTTAAGCCATAATGGACCTAAATCTGATGAAAACAAAAAGTCTTATATTCTGTGTTTTATTATTTAGGCTATTTATAATCAGATTTTTTCTTTACTTTATATGCAAATAAAACAATTTTTTCCATTTTTGTTCCCAATGTTTCATGGGCTTTTTTCCGGCGTCTTTAGAAGAATCTTATGATCGACTTTGAATGGTGCTTTAAAGAGAAGTAAATATATTTTTTACATATTTTTTTTATGTAGGTATTCTTCAAAAGAAAATTCTCAACATACACGGCAGAACAGAACAACGTTGTTTTTTGAAAAATGTTCCCTGATTCCTTAGAATAATTATAATGTCTAATTCTTTCTGAATATCACGTTACGGACTTTTGCGCAATAAAATCGTTTGGACTCAAAGGCAAATTAGTTCGAAATAATCACACCAAAATATAAAATTCTGTTTCAAGTAGAGAACTGCAAAATAGAAAATGGATGAACACTTCTCGCGAAAATTTTGACTTGTCGCGAAATTAGCCCTGACTAACTTTATTATGGAAAATATGTGTCATGAAGCAGAAAATCGTATCCAAACAAGCACGTTATCTTAAAAGTAATTCAATAAAACCTAAAGCATTTCATATACATACATCAAAGCAAATATTATTATTTACTTAATATTAAAGAAATATTACGTTTTAAAATAAAAGAAGTATGCATTTAGTATAAAATTTAGAAATTGTGGATTCCGATTTTCTTGCGGTTAAGGGTCGTTGTAACCTTTTGGATATAATATCGAGGGTCATACTTTGACAACTTGTAACTGAATTTTTATTATTTTTCACAAAACGTTCCCATTCTCAAAATAAAATAACAGAAATTAGTTGGGAGTATCTACTAAATAAATTTCAGCTATTTTATTTCTATGCTAGTAACGCTTTCAGCATATTTATAACGTAATTTCTCCCACTGAAAAGTTGTAAAACCCAGTTACGTGTTGTCAACTTATGACCATCGATATGAATGTTTTTGAAGGTCTAAAACTTTTAAAAATCATGTTGCTGATGGACTATTGGACTTATTTTATGCACAACGATCCAGTTTCAAAAGGTTTTTAAAATGTATGTACTACTTTTTTCATTTTGTTAGAGAAAATACAAAAATATATCATCAGAATAAAATAAACACACTCGTCCGTTTTTGTTTAAGGTTTCTACGTAATAAACAAAAATTTGGTAATTATTGGAAACTTCATTTTTATAAAAATTGTAATGATTTCTGTAAGTAAACGGGATACATATACGATTTGAATACTAATATGTATGTCTTTCCAAACATAGAGGAGTTTTTAATAATTTTTATTAAATATTTCAGTAATTCTAGGGGGTGGTGTAGAGGGTGCCCTCCTACGCCAATGGGTATGGGGTACATATTTATATTTTGAATATCCTCTTTCAGAATCCGAAATTGTGTCTGGTTTCTGAGATATCAAGCATTCATTGTGCTCGATACCAATAATTTTAATACATTTTTTGTAAAAAAAAATTTTTTAAATAAAAAAAAATAAGGAACAGAAATCAAGTAAAGTACCAAGTTTCATCAATATTTGCTTTTTATTCCATGTAAATAACTTTTGTAATAACATTTATACGCTTATTTTCAATAAACAGTAGGAAATTTCATCTCAATAACAACTTACTCAATACACAGCAGTCAGTATGCACATGCAGCACAAAAGCTACTTTTTAAAAATAAAATAAAAAAGTGGCTAATGCGGCACTTCTAACTGTATTCATAAAAGTTCACAAAAATTTACATTTTCTTCCAAACATATGTCGGATGCAGTGGTGAAAATACAAAAATATTCTATCGGGTATATTTTGAGAAAACTTCATGTAAATCTTCTTTGTCGTTTTTCTCCATTCCGAATTTTTGGCATATGAGCTAAACCAGCAATGAGGTCGCGATACATAACGAACATACATATAACCTTCTCCTTTTTTGAAGTCGGTTAATAAAATGAAGTAAAGAAATTATAGTCCCTCGTGTTTGGCGATTTTCGCATTCGACTACGACATTTTTGTAGTAGATTAAAGACAGCACGCTACATTTTTCTTTAATCTACTTTTTGGCATATGAGCTAAACCAGCATAACGAACATATAATCTCTCCTTTTTTGAAGTCGGGTAATAAAATGAAAAACAATTATAATATATTAAAATTAAATTTTATCGTAACTAACAAAATTTCATTCAGTGGATAGTTAGTAAGGATACCATTCCCGAAATACCGAAAACCAGGGATTATTCTAAGAAATTAATAGGCTTCTTACATCTACCCACATCTTTCATCAATTCGCCAAGATTTTATCATCTTCCCATAAGAATTGTACCAGAGCACGAATCCGTTCGGCGCATAGCCGGCTTAACAGCCGCCGCCGTATTTTGTTTTCAAATTGCGCCGCCGCCGATGTGTGCGGCTGTGATCGGCGCACGACTCAGCCGACAAGGGACTATCAAATAATATAAGTTTGGTGTAAATACAACAAAAAACTAGCTAATGCTTGTCAGAAATATATAACATATTAAACACTTTTTTTTCGCTAGATATACATGCTACGTGAGCCAGTCGACAGCCGACATTTTATTCAGCCGCCGCCGAGGAAAATTTTCAGCTTACATCCGGCGCTTAGCCGCCGCTGGTTACTCTTTGGGTAAGCCGCCGCCGATAATCAAATAATATCGGCTTCGTGCTCTGAATTGTACAGGGCTAAATATGTACATCTTTCGTTATCTCTGAAAGATGTTCATATCTGATATTACATCTTTCGATAATTTTAGTGTCATCACTAGCAAAATGACATTAGACTGGAACAAAATTGAAAACATGTGTGTGAGCCTGTGATGGAAAAGTTGATACGATCGTACTTTTTTATACTATTTGATATTAAAAAGTGGTGGCATGCAATAGCGTCCATGGAAATAATGACCATGGACGTTATTTCCTCGTTGCATAGCAAAAAATCATTACTCAGCGAAGCCACTATTCGACATACTCAGACGAGAAAATCCTTAATACCGGCCGAAGGCGGGCTAGGAAAAACATTTTAGTCTACGAAACCAGTACACCGGATATTATATTCTTTTCGAAATGGAAATAATGCCCATGTACATTTTTTTCCTTTTTATGTGAAAAAATGTGTACGGACATTATTTCCATGAACGTTATTGCATGCCACCTAAAAAATACCATGTTATTCCACTGACTCACTTGACTACTCTCCAAATAATATCACTGCTGTATATAATCTCATTAGGTTATTCTATATTTTCTAATTTTTTAATACATTTGAACATTACTGAATGCCTCAAATAAGGTAAAAAATTGCTAAAGCTAAGATCCTACTATCAGCGCAGTGTACCGATTTACGTCGGCACCCGCAATAAATCCATCTGTAAAAACCCCGTATGATCTTTTATATCAACTAAGGCTGAGACAACACTTGCGTTTTCAAAACGCACTTTGAGCTTTATAAGCCTTATAAGCTGGTTTTGAGGACTACATTTGCCTCTTTCATTCTTATCATGTAATGTCCAAAGACCATAAATTAAGCTCAAAAATTCAGAAACGTGCGTTTTTGAAATGCCCGTGTGAGTAGATGAAGACTGGGGTATCAAACAGATACCATCGAAATGACTGGGTGCGCAAACAGAAACCTTCAAAATGACTGGGGCCGCAAACAGAAACTCAATTTTGTGTGATATCAAACGAAAATCCATTCAAATGACTGGGGTAACAAACAGAAACTTCAAATTTTGTATGATATCAATCGAAAACCGTCCAAATAATTGGGGTAACAAACAGAAACCTCAAATTTTGTATGATATCAAACAGAAACCTATTCAATTGAATGGGGTAACAAATAGAAACCCCAAATTAAGTGTGATATCAAACAGAAATCTATACAATTGAATGGGGACACAAATAGAAACCCAATTTGTGTGTGTGATATCAAACATAAGCACAACAAAATTCAATGCGTGATCAAACTGAAACCAAATTTGTGAGTGTGATATCAAACAAAGCCACTACAAAAATTAATGGGTGCTCAAACTGAAACCAATTTATGTTGGATACCAAATGAAAACATAAAAAATGAGTGAAGCTTCTACGCACACATCGATTAAATGTTTGATTTGGTTCTTTAAGCTGATTTGATTTTGTGCATAAGATTGTTTGATTTTATATTGTTTCTATATTTATTTGTTCTATCTTTTTTTTTCTAATAAACTTTTTCACAGGCTGGAGTGGTTTCTATATTTATTTGTTATATCTTTTTTTTTTTTCTTATATTGAATTTGAAATAAGATTTGTTTTATTATATTCCTGGATTAAATCTTCAATAAAAAGTAACTAAGCTTTAAAATATTTGCAATCCAGCTTTACGAGATTTTAACTGATTTCGAAGGGATTCAAACAGCTTTAAGCAGATACAATCAGGTACGGAACAGATCTCTATCAGCTTTAAACAGGTTCGCAACAGCTTTAAGCAATTCTTGAACAGCTTTAATCAGCTAAAACAGGTATACAACAGCTTTGAACTACTCTTTAACCGCTTCAAACAGCTTTAAGCAGATACAAACAGGTATAGAACAGATATTCATCAGCTTTAAAACAGGTTCGCAACAGCTTTAAGCAATTCCTGAACAGCTTTTATCACTTTTAAACAGCTAACAACATGTATACAACAGCTTTGAACTGCTCTTCAACGGCTTCAATCATCTTTAAGCAGATACAAACAGGTACGAGGAAGATCTTCAGCCTACATTAATATAGATAACTTATAGATGAAAAAAGTTATCAAAATTTTTTCTATATCTTCCGCTATTAATATCATCATCCTTGCTGATAACTAAAAATCCAAATCTATCTTTCCAAGATTCCCGGCACATATTTTGGAAATTATCAAACGTCATATCAGCTCCAACATGATCATTGTATATATGTCGTATATTAAGCTCATCTTGTTTAAACATAATTATCATATTTGCATTATCACGAATCAAATGTTTTGGAATTCTTGTATATGTTTGGCATAAGTAAAATGAGTCAATATTTTTATGCCTACTCATACAAAAATATGATCTTATGTTATTCTGTTTCTCACAGGCAACATCATCAAATATCATTAAAGAATTTTTTTTTGCTTCATCAAGTGGAATGACACTATCATTCTCACTGAATGTAAAATATCCCATTCCTGTTATTGGTTTTAGAAGACATTCCAGATATTGATATTTCGGTTGATATAGTGATTTAGAATATAAGTAAATGTTTTCAAATTTTAAACCATTTGGGCTTTCAATTAGACTAAGCATTACGTTTGTCTTTCCACAATTAGATGGTCCAACAATTAAAGCTCTAATTGTATTTGGTAAAAGTGTGCTGTGCCGTAGTTTTGTGTTGGTATTTGTACAAAAATCCATATTTCTTACAGAAATATTTTTATGTTGTTTTATCAACCGCATTTTGATGACTACGCATAATTCTTATATTCTGAATCATATATAATGTATTGCTAATTGTTATTTCGTTTATTTGTAAAAAAGATATGAAAGGACGAGGACTACTGAATAACATAATTGATACCTTACCTGTTGAGCTACATTTACCCGGATACCAGTTTTGTGGTCCAGGAACAAAATTAAAAAATCGTTTATCAAGAGGTGACAAAGGTATTAATTCTTTAGATGCCGCATGCAAAGAGCATGATATAATATACTCACAAAGTAAAGATCAATCAGAACGATCAAAAGCTGAAAAAATATTAACTGAAAAAGCTTGGGAAAGAGTTTTATCAAAAAGTAGTAGTATTGGTGAAAGAGCGAACGCATATATAGTGGCCAACGCTATGAAAGTAAAAACAAAGTTAGGTATGGGCCTTAAAAATACAAGAAAGTTTGGGAACAAAAAACTTTTTTTAAATGCGGTTAAAGCAGCCACGAAAACTTTGAAGAAAGAGAAACCTGAGAATGTGAAAGATGCCGTTAAAATTGCTAAGAAAGTTATTAATAATTCGTTTAAGGGGAAAAAACATAAGGTTGATGTTCCTCGTGTCATTAAACTTCCAAAGTCTGGTGGATTTTTACCTATTGTTCCAATACTAACCGCTCTTGGAGCATTAGGCAGTATAACTTCAGGAGGTGCAGCAATTGCAAAAGCTGTAAATGCTGCCAAGGATGCAAAGAAACAGTTAGAGGAATCAAAACGTCACAACAAATCCATGGAATCTATTGCTATGGGAAAAGGTCTTTTTCTTAAACCGTATAAGAAAGGATATGGACTAGTTTGTGGAGCTTCAAAAAACTGTTAAGTCGGCTACCCAATAGGCCTCTCAGTGATGTGGATATCCTAAAATTTGCAAAGAACAACATATCAAATTTTAGAGGTGTGTACATGAGAGATAAGCTCCCAAAACGGTCTAAAAAGTTAGAATGTGGAATAGTTAATTTAGATTTTTCAAGAGGCGGCGGTACACATTGGGTAGCCTACTACAAAAATAATAAATATGTAGAATACTTTGATAGTTTTGGAAACTTGAATCCACCTTTAGAAATTATCAAATATCTAGGAAATAATATTATATACAATCATAAACGAAAACAAAAATTTATCTCATTCAATTGTGGACACTTATGTTTGCAATTTCTATGTAAAAGAATAAATAATAAAAAATAAAATCGAAATTCAGCATATATTTTTATTTTAATAATTTTTGCTTTGATTTAAGGGGAAGAAGAGAGTTCCATTATTTTTTGTGCAATTATGAATGTGAGAATATCTTTGACAGAAAGATATTGATGTTCAATAGTCGCAATGTAGAAAGAATAGAATTATAAATAGAAAGAGAAAACGATATAGACATTTTCATTAATGCTATTAATACCAAAATATTTCAATATCAATCATTCGAAGAATACCACATCACCAGAGTACACACAATGAGCTTAATAAGAGGACAATTAAATTCATTTTTGGAAGACTTCAAAGAATTTCTTTTGTATGAACATAAGGAAGCTATCCTTTTCTTCATTTCAATGTTGGAAGAAAATGAGGAATTGGGTGTTACAAGCCAAGAAGACATTGAAGATGGTCATTTTCAAAGCTGTCCGTGGTATCACGAGTACTGCCAAGAAGGACCTGATAAATGTAGATGTAGTATTTTCCATCTTAGAAAACGTAATATATTAAATATAATTTATTTATATAATAGAATTTATAGAAATTAATATAAAAAATAAAAATAAAAAATCTTTGTTGGAGAAATTGAATAAAAGGACTGTACAAAAATCCTAATGAGTTATTAATGGTTTTGGCTGCAAGAGCACCTCTTGTACTTTACTAAATATAGATATAGTACACACATTAAAATGAATGAAAAATTACTTAAAGAACTAATTAAGACTAGATCAGTGTTAAAGAAAAAATTTCGAAGTCTTAAAGTTGGTGAAAGCGAAAATGATGAAAAGTGGGGCAAAACTTTTAAGACAATAACAGAGCCATTGAAGACGATTATTCACACTAATAAAAGCCTTCAAAACAAACTTGAAAAAATGGACAGTGAAAATAATTTCACCATTCCATTTAATAGAATTGAGTCAAGTACCCCCAAGAAGGAACTCTTAAAAGGAAAAGAGTATGGTGAAGAAAATGATAGTAATACTATGAAGGATATTAAAAATGAAAGTGAAGGCTCAAGCTTCAACTCAGCAAACAACTCATATATTTCTGTTGACTTATTTGACTTGCAAAAGAACAAATTACTAGACACCACCTACGGACCACACAAAAATCGAGATAATGTTTGGAAATTCGGTAATAGTGACCTAGATATTACTAATGAAAAAGTTGTTATAGGAAATCAAAATTGGGCTCTCACACCTGGATTGGCTGAATTATTGTTTTATAAAAATCCAAAAAACTATGAACCATATGAATTGGATATTTATAAAAAAATATTAATAAATACAAATGCACATAGAAGGAATTTCACTGCAAAAGGTCAAATTAGGGGTACCAAAAGTATTAAATATAAGGAAATAATAAAAAAACTATTTAAAGATGATGAGTCATTATCTTGTAATGAGCTAGCAGTTAGATCATTAAGATCTCAAACTCATAAAGGCGATGGAATGATGATGCAATTAAATGAAGAGAAATCTAACTATATATATTGGGACGATCCCAATGAACTAGTAGATAGACTTAGGCTATTGATTGCATCAGCACGTGCGGGACATAATAATCACCATAATGAAATAAACTCTATAATTGAGGAATTACAAGAAGCTAATATTATTGAGTATAAATAAATAATTCCTTAAGAACTAAGCGAATAATGAGATATGTCTGTTGATAAGTTTGGTCATCACTCAAGAAATCCAAACGATTTAATAAAATATGAAAAAAATAAAAGAAAAATTCTTCAAGTTATTGGGCTTGAGTTGGATAAAAATAACAGCATTAATGTCAAAAACAAAAGAATCACAAATGTTGCAGTTCCTACACAAGAAAACGACGCTATTAATAAACGTTACTTGGGAGCGGAAATCAGGCAATTGCAGAAAGAAATATTGACATCATCGGAGCAACAATACTTAAAGCTCAATACAAAAATTGATAATGTTAATGAGACAGTAGAAAACATGATTTCTCAAAGAGAGGTCTCCTTAAAAGTACATTTTAATGAACAAATAGAACTACTATTAGAAAAAATATATAGACTTGAAAACTTTGCGTTTGCATCAGTAGTTGCTAAAAGCAATACACCCAACGATTTGAATCCTACAAAAAAATAATATTAAAGCAAAATATTGAAATAACTAAGAATGAGTATCAAGAGAAATTTAGTTAATGAGCTTCATTCTCCAGCTAGAAAAAATTTTAAGCGCAGAAGAGTAATAATGAAAGGCTTAGATGATTTATGGCAAGCCGATTTGGTTGAGATGGGGAATTATTCTATGTATAATAAAGGATTTAAATACTTATTGACTGTAATAGATACATTTTCAAAATTTGCTTGGATTCGACCACTGAAAACAAAAAGTTCTGTTGATGTTACAAATGCTATGCGAGATATATTAAGTTTAGGCCGATCACCAAAAAATTTACAAACAGACGATGGGAAAGAATTTTTTAATAAGACATTTAAAAAAATTATGCTGACATATAAAATTAACCATTATTCAACATATAGCATTATGAAAGCCTCAATTGTTGAACGATTTAATAGAACTTTAAAGAATATGATGTGGAAGGAATTCAGTTTCAACGGTACATATCATTGGACTGAATTATATAAAAAGCTTATTGACGAATATAACAGGAAAATTCATAGAACTATCAAAATGGCTCCGATTGAAGTAACACATTCCATGGAGAAGTTACTGCTAAACACCGTTTACAATCATATCAAAATATTTAAGAAACACAAATATAATACCGGAGACTATGTTCGCATTAGCAAACATAAACATCATTTTGAAAAAGGATATACACCTAATTGGACAACAGAAATATTTAGAGTTAAAAAGGTTAAAATAACATATCCAACAACATACATTTTAGAAGATTACGAGGGAAGTCCGATAAAAGGAGGTTTCTATGAAGAGGAGCTCTTATCAACTAGATATCCCGAAACCTTTCTTGTTGAAAAGGTGATAAGAGTAAAAAATAATTTGGCATTTGTAAAATGGTTAGGATTCTCTGATGATCATAACTCTTGGATTAATAAAAATGAAATTTTGTAGAGCTAAGCCTATAATTTTAAATGAAGAATGAAATAAAATATATTATATATACAAAATTTAAATGTTTCTTTTCATTAACTCTTGACAAGTCGTTATGTCTATCACATTAACTTTAACCGGGAATTCATCCGTTTTGACTGCAAACTATTTTCCACCTATAGAACTAGAAGAAGATTTTGAATGTGCACTTATAGATTTTCATACATATAATAGTATACCAAATGTTGACCAAGACAATAACTTGTTTCACATTGGAGATAATATTATAGAAATTCCTATTGGATCATATGAACTGGAGGATATTGCATTTTATTTAGAGCATGAATACGACCATTTAACAAATGGAGAAAAGTCAATTAAAATAAAAGCAAACAACAATACAATGCAAGTATCAATATCTACTTCTCATGATGATATATATTTCAATAAAGATAGAACTATTGGAAAATTAATGGGATTTAGTAAAATTGTTTTAAATGGGGGATCAAATTATCTTTCTGAATTACCTGTTAATATTCTTAAAGTAAATACAGTAAGGATTGAATGCAGTATTGCTGTTGGCTCATTTATTAATAATGTCAGAGCACACACAATTCATGAATTTGGGATAAATGTATCTCCAGGATATAAAATGGATGAAATTCCGCGCAACCTAATTTATTTACCTCTCATCTCTAGAGAGGTCAGTACCGTCACAGTTACTATTGTCGATCAAGATAACGACTTAATTAATTTTCGTGGAGAAAATATTACTCTGCGGCTTCATTTGCGAACAAAGCAATTATGATTATATATAATAAAAATGCTGTTTATAGAATAAACAAACACATTAGTGCATCGAATCTGGAGGCGATAAGATCAACCTCGAACTTATCAAGACTCACTGAAACGAATAAACAATTCCTAAAATCATTAAATTTAAGTCTTAAGAAAAATGAATGACATTATTAACGTTTTGGAACAGCCTGTGCTGGATGAGAGAATTATAAAGAAAGATTATCATACTTATACACCATACATTCAATCATTTAATAATAATGATGAAGTTCGGATTTCAATACAAAATCAGGATTTATATGTTTTACCTAGTGAGAGCTTCCTATATATTGAGGGATCCGTATTAAATGAAAAAACTAGTACAAGATCGAAAAATTTTAAATTAAAAAACAACTTTGTTCCGAAATTATTTGAGGAAATTCGTTATGAATTAAATGGTGTTGAAATAGATCGCACTCGACACCTTGGTGCTGCTAGTACAATAAAAAATTATTTGTCGCTTAATGAAAGTGAAAGTAATATGATGGCGAACTCTAGCTGGTCTTATGCAAATGATATTAATGTTAGCGAAGGATTTTTCAACTTTTATGTCCCGCTCAAATCGCTCTTAGGATTTGCTGAGGACTATTGTAAGATCTTATTGAACTGTAAACATGAATTAATTTTATTACGTACAAAAAATGATGCAGATATTGTATATTCAACTGAAGCCACTGAAAAGCCCAAGATTATGATTCAAAATATTAGTTGGAGGATTCCACATATAACACTTTCGGATTTTGCTAAGTTAAATATAATTAAAATAATAGGTAGTGGAAATTCGCTTCCAATAGCATTTCGTAGCTGGGATTGCCACTATCATCCTCAACTTTCATCATCACAAAACCATATTTGGAATGTAAAACTATCTGCAAATAGGGAACGCCCCCGTTTTGTTTTAATCGCTTTTCAACAAAATAATAAATTTGAACATATAAATCTAAATAATATAAAAGTTCATTTGAATTCTGAGTCATATCCCTATGATGACTTAAATACTAAATTTGAATACCAAAGATATGCAATTTTATATGATATGTATGCTAAATTTCAACAAAGCTTTTATATGAAGGATCCTCATCCTCTGCTCTCAGCCCAAGAATTTAAGGAGAAAGCACCAATTATAGTTATTGATGTAAGCCATCAAAATGAAACAGTTACAACTGGACCAATCGATATTAAAATTGAATTTTCCCTGGATAAACCTGTTGCAAATAACACATCTGCATACTGTTTGCTGATACATGATCGTTTAATTGAATACTCACCTCTTACTGCTTCCGTCAGAAAAATTGTTTAAAATAAATATATACGCAAATTTTATGTTTACAAATCAAAATTTTATTTAAAAATTCTAATTTTAAACTTAAAACTAAAAAAAAAAAAAAAAAAAAAAATAAATAATAACAATATTATTGTAAAGATGAATATAAATACATAAATAAAAAAATTTTCGATACACAAGCAAAGCATAATGCATAATTATTTCTTACTTATTTTTTAATAATCTAATTGCCTAAATATATCATCATCACTGTCAGAAAGCAAAATAGTATTTTCAATGTTACTATCTAAATTTATTGCTAAGAACATTTCATCATTTCCATCATTAAAACAATTTTCAATATCCATAAAATTATCGAATTTTAAATTAGAGTCAATATTCTCTTTTGAAGTTGATTCACCATCTATCATTTTATCATCTACATCATTACTTGAATCTTCTGTTAAATATTCCGCAATATCATGTAACTCAAAATCTTCTATTTTTAATCTAAAATGCCCCCAAGCATATGTGTGTATACCATCAACCCTTATATATCTTTTATCATCACTAGGGCTTAAAACTATTTTATTTATTTTCTGAGTATATATTTGGTGTTTATATGATTGAAAAGAATACATACTATCACAGTGAACATTTCTTGAAATTAAACATTTTTTATAATCTGCTAAAGTTATTCTTTCCAATGCCATTTTTTTAACACCTTTTGACTTTTTAATTTCCCATTCATTATCATTTTTAATAGAATACATTTTTGCTCTAAGACCTACAAACTCTTGCATAACAACACCACAGTTCTCATCCTTCATCATACCTAATGTTTTTTTGTTTACCAAGGGTAAACCAAATCTATTATTAGCTTGATAATCAGAAGTATCAAACCTTTCATTTACATCTTGGGAAATTTCGCTGTAGAAATCATCGGTTCTAATCGTGTAAATGAATGAATCTGTATCCATATAATTTAAACTAAGATTATTTTTAAATTTGGGTTTCATATAAGCATAATGGAAATCATACATTTTCCATTTAGATAGTTCAAGAATTGAAAATCCTAAGTACATTGGCTTATTATACTTGACGTTCATTCTTTTTAACTCAACAGCGAACATATCGTCACCAAAACGGGATAAACTGTGGAAGTTAAGTTGCGCAATTTGGGCTCTTGCTTCCTTGTGGTTTACTCTCTCTGATTCCCACTTTGTCACAATATATACATTTTTCCGTTTTTCTACATTCTCCATTGTCTTCCCATAAACAGCATTATTTAAAAGTTTGAAAAAATCTTTTTCAAAACTATTAGTTGCTTGCGTTCTATGAAAAGTATTCAAATCGATGAAAGTCTTTAGCCAAGGAGATTGTTGAAACTTTATCACTCTGTGAATTTTTCTTAAAATCATCCCGTTTGACAAACATTGCTTCAATACTCTATAATGTATTGAATAGCATGTTTTGTTTGTCAAATCTGCAATTAACTTTTTTTTTCATAAGCGGAACTAATTTGTTCTCTGGGCAGAAAGGTAAATCGTTGTGGAGGTCATGTAATTCATCTGGATAATCCAAATCGACTTCTAATATATAACCTTCAGACGAATCGTCTTCAAGAGAAGAAATGTTTAAGGAATCTATTTCGTCATTATTTAACCAAACAAATTCTGAAAACGGCAAATATTGTGACATTGCCCAACCATAAAGATTATTGGCATCTAAATACATCAGGTAATCTGATGGTTTCGCACTATCAAAATTATTCATATATTTATTATTGGCCTTTGTGTGTCTTAATGGACACTGAACAAGCCCACCTCTTACACTAGTTTTTATCATATTGTACATATCGACATCTACAATTAGTTCTAACCGAATTTTTGTTGTCTTCAGCATAGCGTCCCATGATAGTCCTGGAGCTGTATAATAGTGACACGGGTCTAGTCCATAAATATTTTTACAAATTTTTCTAAAATTTTCAAATATATCAGATAAAAGTAGCGTATCACTTTTTACATACAACTCCGTATATTCTAAGAGACTATTGCAGTTAAATGTTTCCCAAACATTTTGTGCGTGTCTATAGTCTTCTATGCTACATTCTGCATTTGACAAAATATTTTTAAACTCTTCCCGTGTAGGGAGCTTGTCTTCATAAAGCTTTGAAAATGAGTCTAAATATGAATAAGGGAATATTCCTTTTTTTCTGATTAAGTCAAACTCTTTATTGTCGGGAAAAAATTTTTTGATTATTTTAAAATCATTTGGATCAAGGTTTGATGATAATGCATCAATACTTGATGCCATAAACCTAAATGAATCTACAAATCGTAGCTCAAAACTATCATTTTCAATGGGAACCGTTTTAATTATAGATACATACTTCTCCTTATTGGTTGGTATTACATTTATAATACCCTCAACTTGACCAAGTTCTTTAATAAATAAATGACTGTCGTAGCAGGAAAAATTATGAAAAAACACTGGAATAAAACGTTTTATTTTATAGTTTATATTGCAGTGGTTATGGAGAGCAGCTCTGTAACGACCAGTCAAATGACAATGATCTCGAACTCTATCATCCTCCAAAACTTTCCCACAAACTTTACAGTCCTGAGCATTATTAAATTTTTCATTTTCCTCATCTGTCATTTCTTTCATTGGCACAATTTTACTTATATATTTCCTAAAAATATCTTTGGCATCCTCTATTAAATCCCTTACAAATACTTGGGGGCTGTCTAATCCACTATAAGTAACTAACTTAGAGTAAGAATCATTATAGCTACACTTCACATAGTAGCTAAATGAGCAGGGGATATGTTTCTGCTCATTTACGGTCTTATTACTAATATTACAACTAACTTTTTCTAAAAGACATTCAAAATCTGCATAAACTACAAACGGAACTTCTAAATCATTTAAACTATTATTAAATTCTATGTACCTTTCATGTGGCTCAGGCATTGTAGTCACTATCTTCGAGCAACCGTCTTTGTGGCGAACTATCATCTGAGGATCATGGGAATATGATAGACATGACATACAAAAGTTTAAGGAGCCTTTGTGGTGACTGATTGATGATCGAAGAAACCTGAAAATATAAATTAAAAAATATGTAAGATAGATGTTGTATACGAAATAATAACAATAATATTAATGGAAATATAATTTCTTAGACTTACCTTGAAATATCCTTAATAAGAACATAGTGCCGTTTAGTAAAATCATCATTCTCTATTAGCATTAAGTTTATGTGAACTAAACGATATTCATCACATAACCGGTATGGACCAATTATTTGGTTTCCCTTTGCATCAAATCCAAATACATTGATACTAATATTAGGATTTTGAGCCTCAAATACATTGATCTCCTTTAAGTCGACAGGAAATTTCATATTAGTGAAATTTAAATCAATATATTCCAATCGTATAATATTGCTCGATATATCTCCAATATTATATGCTGAGCACTTAGATGAATCCCTTTGATTGCTTGGATTCCTTAAAGCAGCTATAATCGACCACTTGAAGCAAAAAACATCGTCATTTTTTATATTTACACAGGCATTTAATTTACTCAGTTTATATGGCAAAGGAATAAAGCTTGATCCTCTTAGTATAGTGTGATGGTTAATGTTTATGTTAAGCAAACATATTTGGGTTAGTGCCCAACCACTGTCCCTTTCCTGGAACTCAGACATCTTAGTCTTTATTTCTGCCGCCTTCTCTGATAAAACTTCTCTGAGTATCTTTGACTGGTTAACGGATTTCATCTTTGTTACGTGCGACATCGTCTCCGTAACTGTAGAGTCTTCATAGTCTTTCATGTAAATGCATTGGAGCTCAAAATTAACCTTGAAATTAATTTGTTTCTTCAATGCTTCTTGTAATATTTGGAGCACTTCATCTTCAGCGACGTCAAAAAATTCTTCAACGAATATATTTTCATGGAAAGGATTAACATAGGTATATACTTCTATCCTTTCCATGAAGTCGCTGGAATTTAAAAAAACATTGTTACTAAACTGCGCAATGAATCCACTATTCTCCATATGTACTCTAGTACGAAGATGATGCCCCCAGTCAAGCCTTGCAATATTACATTTACACTTTGCACAGTAAATAATGTTTTCGTGCCTTCTTTTATGATTCTGAAAACTATTTAGAGTTTTCATGGTCTTTCCACACGCTGTACACTGAAAGTTATTATTATTATGTTTTTGCAAATGCATATCCATATGCCTTTTGAAAAATAGTCTCTTTTGGAATACTTTTTCACAGTATTCACACTTTAAAAGTTTACTTTTTACTTGCCGTAATCCTGAGGATGATGCTGATGTTGATGCTGCTGATGTTGATGCTGCTGATGTTGAAGCTGCTGATGTTGAAGCTGCTGATGTTGATGGTTCCATTTTTGATTTTGTTAGTTATTTAAATTTTTTAAGTTGAATTAAATTATTTAGAACTTTACACTTTGAGGACTTTCAAGCTATGAATAAATTTCATTAAGAAATTCATTATTTATACTAATTTTTAAAATATTTGCCACTAAGGATCGTGGGGGAAAAATCTTGGGGATATTTATTTAAAGTAAAAGAAAAAATAAAAAATATGCAAAAACCTACAAGAACCAAAATAATCTAGAAGTAATAACATCAATTTTAACTTTTTTTTTTCAGCTATAAAAAAGACAAAAAAACATACCAAAGTTTGAAACAAATTAAAAGTTTACACGATTTAACGTAAACAATTGAATTGAAAAAAAAATCAATAAGGGCATTGGACCGATTCACTTAGAAACTAACATGAAGAAACTATTAATTGTAATATGAACCGTTAATGTGGAAGGCGACAAATATAAAACAGAGCATATATATATATTTTTTTAAACAGAATGGACGGACATATAACAAACAGATCGACGATCACATATCAAACTGTAAACCAAAATTATAATAATTAAAATAATCCAATGTAAACAATCATTGATAAATTGTTAAATTTTCAGTGGCAAAATTCAACAAACATATAGACATACTAACACACATTTACCACCACTCCAGCCTGCTAAAAAATTCATTAGAAAAAAAAAGATATAACAAATAAATATAGAAACCACTCCAGCCTGTGAAAAAGTTTATTAGAAAAAAAAGATAGAACAAATAAATATAGAAACAATATAAAATCAAACAATCTTATGCACAAAATCAAATCAGCTTAAAGAACCAAATCAAACATTTAATCGATAAGTGTGCGTAGAAGCTTCACTCATTTTTTATGTTTTCATTTGGTATCCAACATAAATTGGTTTCAGTTTGAGCACCCATTAATTTGGAGCTGATATGACGTTTGATAATTTCCAAAATATGTGCCGGGAATCTTGGAAAGATAGATTTGGATTTTTAGTTATCAGCAAGGATGATGATATTAATAGCGGAAGATATAGAAAAAATTTTGATAACTTTTTTGAGCACCCATTAATTTGGAGCTGATATGACGTTTGATAATTTCCAAAATATGTGCCGGGAATCTTGGAAAGATAGATTTGGATTTTTAGTTATCAGCAAGGATGATGATATTAATAGCGGAAGATATAGAAAAAATTTTGATAACTTTTTTCATCTATAAGTTATCTATATTAATTTAGGCTGAAGATCTTCCTCGTACCTGTTTGTATCTGCTTAAAGATGATTGAAGCCGTTGAAGAGCAGTTCAAAGCTGTTGTATACATGTTGTTAGCTGTTTAAAAGTGATAAAAGCTGTTCAGGAATTGCTTAAAGCTGTTGCGAACCTGTTTTAAAGCTGATGAATATCTGTTCTATACCTGTTTGTATCTGCTTAAAGCTGTTTGAAGCGGTTGAAGAGTAGTTCAAAGCTGTTGTATACCTGTTTTAGCTGATTAAAGCTGTTCAAGAATTGCTTAAAGCTGTTGCGAACCTGTTTAAAGCTGATAGAGATCTATTCCGTACCTGATTGTATCTGCTTAAAGCTGTTTGAATCCCTTCGAAATCAGTTAAAATCTCGTAAAGCTGGATTGCAAATATTTTAAAGCTTAGTTACTTTTTATTGAAGATTTAATCCAGGAATATAATAAAACAAATCTTATTTCAAATTCAATATAAGAAAAAAAAAAAAAAAGATATAACAAATAAATATAGAAACCACTCCAGCCTGTGAAAAAGTTTATTAGAAAAAAAAAGATAGAACAAATAAATATAGAAACAATATAAAATCAAACAATCTTATGCACAAAATCAAATCAGCTTAAAGAACCAAATCAAACATTTAATCGATAAGTGTGCGTAGAAGCTTCACTCATTTTTTATGTTTTCATTTGCTATCCAACATAAATTGGTTTCAGTTTGAGCACCCATTAATTTTTGTAGTGGCTTTGTTTGATATCACACTCACAAATTTAATTTCAGTTTGATCACGCATTGAATTTTGTTGTGCTTATGTTTGATATCACACACACAAATTGGGTTTCTATTTGTGTCCCCATTCAATTGTATAGATTTCTGTTTGATATCACACTTAATTTGGGGTTTCTATTTGTTACCCCATTCAATTGAATAGGTTTCTGTTTGATATCATACAAAATTTGAGGTTTCTGTTTGTTACCCCAATTATTTGGACGGTTTTCGATTGATATCATACAAAATTTGAAGTTTCTGTTTGTTACCCCAGTCATTTGAATGGATTTTCGTTTGATATCACACAAAATTGAGTTTCTGTTTGCGGCCCCAGTCATTTTGAAGGTTTCTGTTTGCGCACCCAGTCATTTCGATGGTTTCGGTTTGATACCCCAGTCATTTCGATGGGTTTCTGTTTGATACCCCAGTCTTCATCTACTAATATGAAATCAGTCATGCATGTATGTATGCATCGGATGAAATAATAAATGTATGTATGTACAATGAATTGAGAGATTACTTACAATGTGGGAAATTTTACATATATAATTAAATTGGAAACCACAAAGTACTTAATTTAATTTGTAATAAGTATAAATATAATTTTAAACACATAATAAATTAATTATCACAGTACTTATTATTTGTTAATTTAGAACCACTCTGTAGCTTGTATTTATATTTGCTGTGTCTTCTTTTAAATTCATCGTTTTGCTTATCTTTTGCTGTGTACGTAAGCTCTCGATTGTGAATCTCTTTCTTGCAATGTTCTCTATGTCCAGTATTTTTACGTTGTCAAGATCAGCTGAGTGTCCAGTTTCTAGTATGTGTTGTGCGAGTACTGTTGTTTCTTTTTTCTTTGCTATATCCATTTTGTGCTCTCCCATTCTCGTATCTAAACTTCTCTTTGTTGTGCCAATATATATTAGTTCGCAATTTTCATTGTTTCCACCTTTACATTGGATTTCGTACACCACATTCCTCTTTTGTGTGTTTTCTCTATTGGTGTTTTTGTTTTAGAGAATATTTTGTTTATTGTTTGGTTTATATGCAAAGCAAGTGTTGGTTGATTTGACTGTTTTCTTTATGGCTTTGTTATCAGTAAGATTGGGTATATAGGGGACACTGTAAAATTTTTTGGTTTGTGATGTAGACGGTTCACTGTCATTCTGCGTGTTAAGGCTTCATTAGTCTTGACTTTCTGTTGCTGTTCTGTGCTGTGACGTTCTGTAGAAAATATTTTGTAATTACTTGTTCTGTGAATGGAATCAGCTGTTTTTAAAAGCAAAAGGTAATCAAAACAAATAAATTGAAATTGTGAAAATAAAGTTTTGTGAAAAAATGTGAAATAAACACAAAGCCACAAAACCACAAACCACAAACACCAAAAAAACACCTCAAAAACTAATACATACGCACTGTTGGCTGTCACTTAACGTTGAATTCTATTTTCTACAGTTTTGTCCGCAACAGAACAGAACGAAAAAGGAACAACAAACCACTCGTACAGATTTTCAATTGAACAGAAACGAAACAGCTGATTCAGAACAGAACAGCACGTACAAACTAATTCTGCCTTTAGTGTATTTAAGTTGGTTTTTTATGCCATCGACCAGTAAATTTAGGAAATGTAGCTAAATCAAGTTCGACCTCCGGAAAATAAGGTTTCTTTTTATCAGGATCATCACATATAAGTACATGGTGCAAATTAACGTCAATGTGCATCTCTGTTAATTGCTAAGCTCTTTACGCACACACAAATTTGTAGTAAAAACCCTAAAGAAAGCCAGGGGCCAAGTGTCTCCAAGTCACCACTTTTGTCGACAAGTTTGATGACGTTGTCAACGAATCGTTTGCACTTTTTATTTTGCTTTTAATAGGAAGAGAATTTTTTGACAGCTATAAAACGATATCTTATTTTGTTATTTTCATAAAAAATCTAATTTAATTGTCTTAGCTAGTAGAAAATTTTATATGTGTTGACTAGAATGATTAAAATGCACTAGAGAATCTCTGGTATAAATGTCTCCATATGGTCCCATAAGAACCACCTAGCCTATAGTAAGTCAATAGTTCCGAGGTCAGTAGTGGAATCTCAATGACAAGCACATACTAAATGTCTATAGCACAAAACATTGCCTGGAGTACAATTAGTCAGTAGTACTGACTCAGTACTGCAGGTGACAAAGTCACTAGTGAATCAGTACAATTTTACTATCGACATTGCCCCCAGGGAATGTACAAATGAATTATGTACATATTTTAGTTTATTTTGAATAACAAATATTTAAAAAAAAATTAGTACAATCGGACTGAAAAAAGTACACTTTTTCTCGAAAATTGGTACAATTTGAAATATCTGATTTTGCATCTCTGTTTTGCACGCTACAATTAATACATTTAAGTCTATGTTCAGACGATTCAACTTTTGCTTCTGCAACTTTATTAAATTTTCTTTTGAAGCTGCATTCGTGTCCATGTAATGAAATTCTTGTTGCGCAACTTTTGTTTTTTTTACATAACTTTTGTTATTGCTTAATATTACGAAGAAGAAAACAAAAGAGAGTTGCATGTACATGAAGCAGTGTACCCCTTCCCTAACTTCTCACCTCTCTCTCCCATATACTCAAAAGTTGCGCAGTGAAAGTTGACTCGTATGGACATAGACTAAGTGAATTGCGTTGATTGAAAATAAATTCGGCTTAAATCACAGAATATGGAAGAGAATACTCACTCTTGGCAGCTAAAAAAGGCTGTTATCATAGGTTATGCAGTTTTACCTGAAAATTTTCTTATTAAGATAATATGAAAGAGATAGTCGAATTACAAACCGCATTAGAAAATAAGATTTATTTTCTCTTTCATACAATTTTCGTAATGTTGTTGTTAAGTGACGGGTCTAGTTAGTAGTCTATGGCTTAAATCTAATTTAGCCAAGTAGGTCCAAATGAAATAAAAAATAGCCTATCTTATAGAAAATAAGAAGAAAATGTTAAATAAAAAAGTTGGCGGCAACCTATATTTTCCAAGTTATGGGCCTCTGAAATTTTCATATACATAAATCAAAGTACGCATCACATTTCTCAAAAAAATGAGAAAAAATACCCTATCCGATGAAAAAAAAAAAATTAAATAAAAAATTTGTGGCGAGCCTTAGTTTAGATAATACGCCACTATTCTACATACATAGAGAAGATAATGAGTTTTATATGAAAACTTCAGAGGCCCATAACTCGGAAAATTGAGGTTGTCACCAACATTTTTATTTAATATTTTCTTCTTATTTTGCAATTTCCTATAAGATAGGCTATTTTGTTTTTCATTTGAAAGAGCTAATGGCAGAATTTAGACCCAGCATCCAAACCTGATCAAAATTATTTGAACAAATTGTGTTTTGTCGTAAATTTAGCTGGCAAAGACTACACATAGGAATCCTTTTTTAGTCTAAATCTTATTTAACATTATACCTTTTCCTGTGACACAGTCTAACCAGACGCGACACGAGCCAGAAGATATTGCCGTCTCAGCCGAAGTGACCAGCAACACAAAAGAGAAATAAGAAAGTATTTCCTTTTGTTTTACGCATACATTTGTAAAATGTGCAACATTTTTAATTGGATAAAATGAAACACCAACACAGCATAAAAAGCTGATTTGGGCAATTTTCAACTGTCAAAGTTGACGTGTCTGGTTAGACTGAGCCAATGTGCATATTGTTACGTTTTTAGTCCTTTACATAAAAACGGTTTTATTATTTTCACAGGATTCGTTGAATTGCAATAAAATAAAACATGGGTATTTATTTTACAAATAAATTCTCAGTAACACTTTATTTATTACTTTAAAAACACGTACAACTAACGCGATGTACACACTAACTATATTTGGCGATGTTTACTCGTCTAAGTTTAAAAACACACTTATCTATGTCGTCTGGCAGCCTCCCCTTATATAGTAAATTATAAAACCTTCTGGTAACTTCGCTAACCTTCTGGAATGTAGTTGTCTCTTTTTATATTTAAGTATACGGCATGATCATTTGGTCTTGCTATAGTGTAGTGTATGTGCGTGTGTTGATGCATGAGATATTTCTTCTGTTTGTTTATCTTCGCACACACACATACTCTAATGTTTGCGACTTAAACAAATCACGCTGTTATCAAGTTTACATCTCTTGCAGCTGATGTTGTTTAAGTTTAATGTCACTGTTTGTAATTGCAATTAAGCAGTCTCGAATAATCTTGAAAGTTCTAGCTACCGTTTCCTGAAGATTCCGGAAACTTCCATTTTGCGTTATTTTGAATTCTATTGGCAGTTGTCGAGTGATGCCAAGTTTAATTGTGGTACTTGGTTGCCAGGTTTTGATTTTATTACAGTGATTTAGGGGTATAAAGCAGATAATGAGCGGATTGTCAGTTTGTGCCGTTACATTTGAATCTGCATTTTCATTTCGTAACAATATGAGATCAGTCATGCATGTATGTATGCATCGGATGAAATAATAAATGTATGTATGTACAATGAATTGAGAGATTACTTACTGATGAATTTAAGATGAAAAATTAGCCAACCTTACAGAGATAACAAAAAAACACGTGGAGTTCTTTTCAGTGTTTTATTACAAGTGTTTCTTAAAAGTAATACATAAAAGGAGATGTCAAATATAATTGACAGAGTTGTTACAATTTATTAATAAAAAGAGTTGCCAAATATCCGAGGATTTATTTCACATTTCAACATCCTCACTAAATAAATCAAATAATTCCTAATTGCTCTAAACAATTCAAAAACTTTACCTTAACTAGGGGCTTGGTTAGAACGTCGGCAATCATCTTGTTGGATGGAACTGTCTCCAAAATCAACTTCCTATTCTTTAAACAGTCCCTGATGAAATGATAGCGGACATCAATATGCTTCGTTCTGGGATGATACGATTCATTCAACGCTAGATGTACTGCTGCATGGTTGTCACAGTATATTTTTATAGGGTCAGACTGGTTTTCCAATAACTCCTCTTCAAGGCCTTTCAACCATATGGCTTCTTGCACTGCTGTACCCAACGACATATACTCAGCTTCACATGTTGACAATGCTGTTGTATTCTGTTTTTTTGAAGCCCAGCTGATTGGTGCTCCCTGTTTCATGAACACAAAACCACTGACCGATTTCCGTTCATCCAAGTCGCCTGCATAATCGGCGTCACAATAGCCCTCTAATTTTGACTTTCTGTTTTGCCTAAAAACTATTCTGTAGTCGATCGTGCCCTTTAAATAACGAAGAATGCGTTTCGCCGCTTGCCAATGTTGCATGCCATAGTTGTTATTAAAACGGCTCAAGAAATTTACCGCGTAACAAATGTCCGGCCTTGTGAGCTGTGCAGCAAATAGCAAACTTCCTATAAGTTCTTGATACGGATATTTTGTCATTTCAAGTTGTTCTTCCGCATTCTTGGGACTTTGCTCTTTACTTAATTTGACGTTAACATCCATAGGGGTGGACACGGGATTACTTGTTGACATTGAGAAACGATCTATTAACTTTTTAATGTATGCTGTTTGATCTATTGCTAAATTTCCTCCGGATTTTTGTATACGCAGTCCTAGAAATGATTTTGCCTCACCCAAGTCGTTAAGTTTAAATGTTTCTTTTAGTTTTCTAACTAATAAATTTCTTTGTTGTTCATTATTCCAAAAAATTATGATGTCATCAACATAAATGGCCAATATAAGTATACTTCCGTTTTCAATTTTGGAATAAATACATTGGTCACTTTTTAACTGTATCAAGCCAAGATTCTTTAAGGTTTCGCTTAATTTCATATTCCACATCCTGGACGACTGTTTTAGGCCATATATTGGTCTATTTAGCTTTAATATTTTCCCATCAGGTATGTTAAAACCTTCAGGCACATTGATATAAATACTCTCATCAAGATCTCCTTGTAAAAACGCGGTGCACACATCTAAGTGATTTATATATAAATTGAGTTCAACCGCCAATGAAAACAAGTAGCGAAGTGAGGAATACCTTATGACTGGCGAATACGTCTCAGTGTAATCTATATCAGATCTTTGAGAACAACCCTTTGCTACTAAACGGGCTTTGTAACGAGCAACATTACCGTGTTCATCGCATTTCAACTTAAATATCCACTTTGTAGAAAGTTTCTTTTCTTTGCCAGTGTAGTTTACAATAGACCAAGTATTGTTTTCAACCAGTGAACTAATCTCATCATCAATTGCTCTTTTCCAAAATCTTCCTTCATTAGAATTAACAGCTTCAACAAAATTCTCTGGTTCTACCTTGCTACCAATAGCTGCATATGTAACATAATCGCTCCTATCTGGTGCGCGCGAAATTCTCGACGAGCGCCGGAGAGTTTGATCATCAGTAATGTCCTCACTATCTCCCGAAATATCATTCGATGTAAAACCGAGTAACTCCTCACAATCGAATATACTGTCTTGTACCTCAATATGATTCTGCTCATTTGAACTGTTATTGTGAGTGGAATGATTGAAATTTTCTTCCAGCATAATCCTCACTAAATTTCTATCATCCGAAGAATTAGATTCTTTAACTGAGTTATCATTCCCAAAAGAACTACCCTCGTTTTTCGAAAAATACATTTGGTTCTCAATGAATATCACATTTCTACTTACATGCATTTTCTTTAACACGGGGTCATACAACCTATATGCCTTTGAATTCTCACAATATCCGAGCATCACACATTTTACTGATCTTGCGTCCCATTTCTTTCTGAACTGTTTCGGTGTCATCACCATTGCCACACACCCAAAGACCTTCAAATGTGATAAATTTTGTTCACGGCCACTAAATATTTCCTCGGGTGACTTTCCATTTAACTTTCTATGTGGTGTTCTATTTAGTAAATATGTTGCTGTATTTAATGTTTCAGCCCAATAAGACTTTTTTAGTGCAGCATCATGCATCATTGCTCTTGCTTTTTCTACAATTGTCCTGTTCATCCGCTCAGCTTTTCCATTCTGCTGCGGAGTATATGGAGCTGACGTTTGGTGTATGATACCACTGCAGTCACAAATTTTTCTAATGTCTTTATTGCAGAACTCTAGACCATTATCGGAACGCAAAATCTTAATTTTCTTATTTGTTTGATTTTCAACCATTTCTTTGAAAACTTTAAATTTGGCTGGGACCTCTGACTTATTCTTTAGTACATAAATAAATATTTTATTAGAATAATCGTCCAGAAATAACAAAAAATACAAACCACCACCCATTGATTGTTTTTCCATGGGCCCGCAGACATCTGCATGTATCAGATCAAGAATGCCATTAACTTTATTAACTGATGATTTGAATCTTAAATTTGTTTGTTTTCCTTGAAGGCATGGAATGCATTTTTCATTTTTTGATCCATCTTGAACGTTGTTGTCATTTTTTAACTTTTCATCGATGTACCCAGCATGGCCCAATCTTTTATGCAGGAGTTCTTTGGTAATACCAACAAAATTGCTTTTTGATGACTGAAGATCCAGTTTGTATACGTCTCTGTAAAGAGTAGCAGTCGCTATGACTTTTCTTGCACATTCAACTATGCATTTTTCATTTGTAAATTTGACCTTGTATCCTTTCTTGACTAACTGACTTACTGAGATCAGATTCGTGCAAATTTGCGGTACATAAAGTACATTTTCAATAATAGCTTCTATCAATTCGTTGTTTACCTCTAATTTTACAACAACATCACCTCTGCCCAAAGCCTTTAAACTTGCGTTGTTTGCCACCATGACACTTTCATCAGAAGAAAATTCGACAAATTTCTTAAAAACATTTTTATTTTTTGTCATATGCGCTGTTGCACCAGAATCAACCAACCAAGCGTCTTCTGTATAAGCGTACTGCGAATTAAATGCTGCAGTCAAAGTGACAGCAGCATTGCTTCTCTGACTAAATTTTCTGCTTTTGCAGTTTTTCGCCATGTGGCCTTCATTCTTACATTTAAAACACACAATAGTACTTTTCTTTTTATAGGCATTAGAATCTCTGTTGTACTTTTGCTTACTGTATAATGCTGAATCTGCGAACCTTGTTTGACCACTTGCATTATAATTATCAAAATCCTGTAAAAGTTTCGTTTTTATTGTGTCAGCTGTTATTGCTATATTACTGCTTTCTATAGCCATGATCATTGGTGTAAAATGCTCAGGTAATCCACTGAGTAATAAACTGCCTACCCATTCCTCACTTACCGCCATACCGATTTCATTTAACTTTTGCGCTGTGGCTATTATTGTATCAACATATTCGCCAATGTTTTCACAGTTCACCAAATGCGTGGTTGTTAATTTCCTTAACAGACCACAACGTCTTGTTAGACCGGAGTCGTCATACGTGGATTTTAACTTTTCCCACATCTCCTTAGCATTTTGTATTCCCTGGATGTGTATGTACAAATTAGGTGAAATATATAAAACAAGCCTTGACATGGCTTTTTCCTTAACATCGGCTTTTTCTTCGGTGCCTAGAATTGATTTCCAGTATCCTTGTAATTTTAACGCGTGCTCTGCCGCAAATCTCCACCTATGGTAGTTATCTCTACCCGTTAGCTTTTCAATCTCAATTACCCGTTCCATTTTGCGCTTTCTGGGCCCATAACCTTATGAATTTAGGATGAAAAATTAGCCAACCTTACAGAGATAACAAAAAAACACGTGGAGTTCTTTTCAGTGTTTTATTACAAGTGTTTCTTAAAAGTAATACATAAAAGGAGATGTCAAATATAATTGACAGAGTTGTTACAATTTATTAATAAAAAGAGTTGCCAAATATCCGAGGATTTATTTCACATTTCAACACTTACAATGTGGGAAATTTTACATATATAATTAAATTGGAAACCACAAAGTACTTAATTTAATTTGTAATAAGTATAAATATAATTTTAAACACATAATAAATTGATTATCACAGTACTTATTATTTGTTAATTTAGAACCACTCTGTAGCTTGTATTTATATTTGCTGTGTCTTCTTTTAAATTCGTCGTTTTGCTTATCTTTTGCTGTGTACGTAAGCTCTCGATTGTGAATCTCTTTCTTGCAATGTTCTCTATGTCCAGTATTTTTACGTTGTCAAGATCAGCTGAGTGTCCAGTTTCTAGTATGTGTTGTGCGAGTACTGTTGTTTCTTTTTTCTTTGCTATATCCATTTTGTGCTCTCCCATTCTCGTATCTAAACTTCTCTTTGTTGTGCCAATATATATTAGTTCGCAATTTTCATTGTTTCCACCTTTACATTGGATTTCGAACACCACATTCGTCTTTTGTGTGTTTTCTCTATTGGTGTTTTTGTTTTAGAGAATATTTTGTTTATTGTTTGGTTTATATGCAAAGCAAGTGTTGGTTGATTTGACTGTTTTCTTTATGGCTTTGTTATCAGTAAGATTGGGTATATAGGGGACACTGTAAAATTTTTTTGTTTGTGATGTAGACGGTTCACTGTCATTCTGCGTGTTAAGGCTTCATTAGTCTTGACTTTCTGTTGCTGTTCTGTGCTGTGACGTTCTGTAGAAAATATTTTGTAATTACTTGTTCTGTGAATGGAATCAGCTGTTTTTAAAAGCAAAAGGTAATCAAAACAAATAAATTGAAATTGTGAAAATAAAGTTTTGTGAAAAAATGTGAAATAAACACAAAGCCACAAAACCACAAACCACAAACACCAAAAAAACACCTCAAAAACTAATACATACGCACTGTTGGCTGTCACTTAACGTTGAATTCTATTTTCTACAGTTTTGTCCGCAACAGAACAGAACGAAAAAGGAACAACAAACCACTCGTACAGATTTTCAATTGAACAGAAACGAAACAGCTGATTCAGAACAGAACAGCACGTACAAACTAATTCTGCCTTTAGTGTATTTAAGTTGGTTTTTTATGCCATCGACCAGTAAATTTAGGAAATGTAGCTAAATCAAGTTCGACCTCCGGAAAATAAGGTTTCTTTTTATCAGGATCATCACATATAAGTACATGGTGCAAATTAACGTCAATGTGCATCTCTGTTAATTGCTAAGCTCTTTACGCACACACAAATTTGTAGTAAAAACCCTAAAGAAAGCCAGGGGCCTAGTGTCTCCAAGACACCACTTTTGTCGACAAGTTTGATGACGTTGTCAACGAATCGTTTGCACTTTTTATTTTGCTTTTAATAGGAAGAGAATTTTTTGACAGCTATAAAACGATATCTTATTTTTTTATTTTCATAAAAAATCTAATTTAATTGTCTTAGCTAGTAGAAAATTTTATATGTGTTGACTAGAATGATTAAAATGCACTAGAGAATCTCTGGTATAAATGTCTCCATATGGTCCCATAAGAACCACCTAGCCTATAGTAAGTCAATAGTTCCGAGGTCAGTAGTGGAATCTCAATGACAAGCACATACTAAATGTCTATAGCGCAAAATATTGCCTGGAGTACAATTAGTCAGTAGTACTGACTCAGTACTGCAGGTGACAAAGTCACTAGTGAATCAGTACAATTTTACTATCGACATTGCCCCCAGGGAATGTACAAATGAATTATGTACATATTTTAGTTTATTTTGAATAACAAATATTAAAAAAAAATTAGTACAATCGGACTGAAAAAAGTACACTTTTTCTCGAAAATTGGTACAATTTGAAATATCTGATTTTGCATCTCTGTTTTGCACGCTACAATTAATACATTTAAGTCTATGTCCAGACGAGTCAACTTTTGCTTCTGCAACTTTACTAAATTTTCTTTTGAAGCTGCATTCGTGTCCATGTAATGAAATTCTTGTTGCGCAACTTTTGTTTTTTTACATAGCTTTTGTTATTGCTTAATATTACGAAGAAGAAACCAAAGAGAGTTGCATGTACATGAAGCAGTGTACACCTTCCCTAACTTCTCACCTCTCTCTCCCATATACTCAAAAGTTGCGCAGTGAAAGTTGACTCGTATGGACATAGACTAAGTGAATTGCGTTGATTAAAAATAAATTCGGCTTAAATCACAGAATATGGAAGAGAATACTCACTCTTGGCAGCTAAAAAAGGCTGTTATCAAAGGTTATGCAGTTTTACCTGAAAATTTTCTTATTAAGATAATATGAAAGAGATAGTCGAATTACAAACCGCATTAGAAAATAAGATTTATTTTCTCTTTCATACAATTTTCGTAATGTTGTTGTTAAGTGACGGGTCTAGTTAGTAGTCTATGGCTTAAATCTAATTTAGCCAAGTAGGTCCAAATGAAATAAAAAATAGCCTATCTTATAGAAAATAAGAAAATGTTAAATAAAAAAGTTGGCGGCAACCTATATTTTCCAAGTTATGGGCCTCTGAAATTTTCATATACATAAATCAAAGTACGCATCACATTTCTCAAAAAAATGAGAAAAAATACCCTATCCGATGAAAAAAAAAAAAAAATTAAATAAAAAATTTGTGGCGAGCCTTAGTTTAGATAATACGCCACTATTCTACATACATAGAGAAGATAATGAGTTTTATATGAAAACTTCAGAGGCCCATAACTCGGAAAATTGAGGTTGTCACCAACATTTTTATTTAATATTTTCTTCTTATTTTGCAATTTCCTATAAGATAGGCTATTTTGTTTTTCATTTGAAAGAGCTAATGGCAGAATTTAGACCCAGCATCCAAACCTGATCAAAATTATTTGAACAAATTGTGTTTTGTCGTAAATTTAGCTGGCAAAGACTACACATAGGAATCCTTTTTTAGTCTAAATCTTATTTAACATTATACCTTTTCCTGTGACACAGTCTAACCAGACGCGACACGAGCCAGAAGATATTGCCGTCTCAGCCGAAGTGACCAGCAACACAAAAGAGAAATAAGAAAGTATTTCCTTTTGTTTTACGCATACATTTGTAAAATGTGCAACATTTTTAATTGGATAAAATGAAACACCAACACAGCATAAAAAGCTGATTTGGGCAATTTTCAACTGTCAAAGTTGACGTGTCTGGTTAGACTGAGCCAATGTGCATATTGTTACGTTTTTAGTCCTTTACATAAAAACGGTTTTATTATTTTCACAGGATTCGTTGAATTGCAATAAAATAAAACACGGGTATTTATTTTACAAATAAATTCTCAGTAACACTTTATTTATTACTTTAAAAACACGTACAACTAACGCGATGTACACACTAACTATATTTGGCGATGTTTACTCGTCTAAGTTTAAAAACACACTTATCTATGTCGTCTGGCAGCCTCCCCTTATATAGTAAATTATAAAACCTTCTGGTAACTTCGCTAACCTTCTGGAATGTAGTTGTCTCTTTTTATATTTAAGTATACGGCATGATCATTTGGTCTTGCTATAGTGTAGTGTATGTGCGTGTGTTGATGCATGAGATATTTCTTCTGTTTGTTTATCTTCGCACACACACATACTCTAATGTTTGCGACTTAAACAAATCACGCTGTTATCAAGTTTACATCTCTTGCAGCTGATGTTGGTTAAGTTTAATGTCACTGTTTGTAATTGCAATTAAGCAGTCTCGAATAATCTTGAAAGTTCTAGCTACCGTTTCCTGAAGATTCCGGAAACTTCCATTTTGCGTTATTTTGAATTCTATTGGCAGTTGTCGAGTGATGCCAAGTTTAATTGTGGTACTTGGTTGCCAGGTTTTGATTTTATTACAGTGATTTAGGGGTATAAAGCAGATAATGAGCGGATTGTCAGTTTGTGCCGTTACATTTGAATCTGCATTTTCATTTCGTAACAATATGAAATCAGTCATGCATGTATGTATGCATCGGATGAAATAATAAATGTATGTATGTACAATGAATTGAGAGATTACTTACAATGTGGGAAATTTTACATATATAATTAAATTGGAAACCACAAAGTACTTAATTTAATTTGTAATAAGTATAAATATAATTTTAAACACATAATAAATTAATTATCACAGTACTTATTATTTGTTAATTTAGAACCACTCTGTAGCTTGTATTTATATTTGCTGTGTCTTCTTTTAAATTCGTCGTTTTGCTTATCTTTTGCTGTGTACGTAAGCTCTCGATTGTGAATCTCTTTCTTGCAATGTTCTCTATGTCCAGTATTTTTACGTTGTCAAGATCAGCTGAGTGTCCAGTTTCTAGTATGTGTTGTGCGAGTACTGTTGTTTCTTTTTTCTTTGCTATATCCATTTTGTGCTCTCCCATTCTCGTATCTAAACTTCTCTTTGTTGTGCCAATATATATTAGTTCGCAATTTTCATTGTTTCCACCTTTACATTGGATTTCGAACACCACATTCGTCTTTTGTGTGTTTTCTCTATTGGTGTTTTTGTTTTAGAGAATATTTTGTTTATTGTTTGGTTTATATGCAAAGCAAGTGTTGGTTGATTTGACTGTTTTCTTTATGGCTTTGTTATCAGTAAGATTGGGTATATAGGGGACACTGTAAAATTTTTTTGTTTGTGATGTAGACGGTTCACTGTCATTCTGCGTGTTAAGGCTTCATTAGTCTTGACTTTCTGTTGCTGTTCTGTGCTGTGACGTTCTGTAGAAAATATTTTGTAATTACTTGTTCTGTGAATGGAATCAGCTGTTTTTAAAAGCAAAAGGTAATCAAAACAAATAAATTGAAATTGTGAAAATAAAGTTTTGTGAAAAAATGTGAAATAAACACAAAGCCACAAAACCACAAACCACAAACACCAAAAAAACACCTCAAAAACTAATACATACGCACTGTTGGCTGTCACTTAACGTTGAATTCTATTTTCTACAGTTTTGTCCGCAACAGAACAGAACGAAAAAGGAACAACAAACCACTCGTACAGATTTTCAATTGAACAGAAACGAAACAGCTGATTCAGAACAGAACAGCACGTACAAACTAATTCTGCCTTTAGTGTATTTAAGTTGGTTTTTTATGCCATCGACCAGTAAATTTAGGAAATGTAGCTAAATCAAGTTCGACCTCCGGAAAATAAGGTTTCTTTTTATCAGGATCATCACATATAAGTACATGGTGCAAATTAACGTCAATGTGCATCTCTGTTAATTGCTAAGCTCTTTACGCACACACAAATTTGTAGTAAAAACCCTAAAGAAAGCCAGGGGCCAAGTGTCTCCAAGTCACCACTTTTGTCGACAAGTTTGATGACGTTGTCAACGAATCGTTTGCACTTTTTATTTTGCTTTTAATAGGAAGAGAATTTTTTGACAGCTATAAAACGATATCTTATTTTGTTATTTTCATAAAAAATCTAATTTAATTGTCTTAGCTAGTAGAAAATTTTATATGTGTTGACTAGAATGATTAAAATGCACTAGAGAATCTCTGGTATAAATATCTCCATATGGTCCCATAAGAACCACCTAGCCTATAGTAAGTCAATAGTTCCGAGGTCAGTAGTGGAATCTCAATGACAAGCACATACTAAATGTCTATAGCTCAAAACATTGCCTGGAGTACAATTAGTCAGTAGTACTGACTCAGTACTGCAGGTGACAAAGTCACTAGTGAATCAGTACAATTTTACTATCGACATTGCCCCCAGGGAATGTACAAATGAATTATGTACATATTTTAGTTTATTTTGAATAACAAATATTAAAAAAAATTAGTACAATCGGACTGAAAAAAGTACACTTTTTCTCGAAAATTGGTTGCATCTCTGTTTTGCACGCTACAATTACATTTAAGTCTATGTCCAGACGAGTCAACTTTTGCTTCTGCAACTTTATTAAATTTTCTTTTGAAGCTGCATTCGTGTCCATGTAATGAAATTCTTGCTGCGCAACTTTTGTTTTTTTTACATAGCTTTTGTTATTGCTTAATATTACGAAGAAGAAACCAAAGAGAGTTGCATGTACATGAAGCAGTGTACACCTTCCCTAACTTCTCACCTCTCTCTCCCATATACTCAAAAGTTGCGCAGTGAAAGTTGACTCGTATGGACATAGACTAAGTGAATTGCGTTGATTAAAAATAAATTCGGCTTAAATCACAGAATATGGAAGAGAATACTCACTCTTGGCAGCTAAAAAAGGCTGTTATCAAAGGTTATGCAGTTTTACCTGAAAATTTTCTTATTAAGATAATATGAAAGAGATAGTCGAATTACAAACCGCATTAGAAAATAAGATTTATTTTCTCTTTCATACAATTTTCGTAATGTTGTTGTTAAGTGACGGGTCTAGTTAGTAGTCTATGGCTTAAATCTAATTTAGCCAAGTAGGTCCAAATGAAATAAAAAATAGCCTATCTTATAGAAAATAAGAAAATGTTAAATAAAAAAGTTGGCGGCAACCCATATTTTCCAAGTTATGGGCCTCTGAAATTTTCATATACATAAATCAAAGTACGCATCACATTTCTCAAAAAAATGAGAAAAAATACCCTATCCGATGAAAATAAAAAAAAATTAAATAAAAAATTTGTGGCGAGCCTTAGTTTCCGAGTTATTGACCTCTTAAGTTCTTGTACAAAATTGTTATAATACGCCACTATTCTACATACATAGAGAAGATAATGAGTTTTATATGAAAACTTCAGAGGCCCATAACTCGGAAAATTGAGGTTGTCACCAACATTTTTATTTAATATATTCTTCTTATTTTGCTATTTCCTATAAGATAGGCTATTTTGTTTTTCATTTGAAAGAGCTAATGGCAGATTTTATGACCCAGCATCCAAACCTGATCAAAATTATTTGAACAAATTGTGTTTTGTCGTAAATTTAGCTGGCAAAGACTACACATAGGAATCCTTTTTTAGTCTAAATCTTATTTAACATTATACCTTTTCCTGTGACACAGTCTAACCAGACGCGACACGAGCCAGAAGATATTGTCGTCTCAGCCGAAGTGACCAGCAACACAAAAGAGAAATAAGAAAGTATTTCCTTTTGTTTTACGCATACATTTGTAAAATGTGCAACATTTTTAATTGGATAAAATGAAACACCAACACAGCATAAAAAGCTGATTTGGGCAATTTTCAACTGTCAAAGTTGACGTGTCGGGTTAGACTGAGCCAATGTGCATATGAAATCAGTCATGCATGTATGTATGCATCGGATGAAATAATAAATGTATGTATGTACATACATAAATACATATATATATATATATATATATATATATATATATATATATATATATATATATATATATATATATATATATATATATATATATATATATATATATATATATATATATATATATATATATATATATATATATACATACATAAATATATATATATATATATATATATATATATATATATATATATATATATATATATATATATATATATATATATATATATATATATATATATATATATATATATATATATATATATATATATATATATATATATATATATATATATATATATATATATATATATATATATATATATATATATATATATATATATATATATATATATATATATATATATGTATTTATGTATGTACATACATACATTTATTATTTCATCCGATGCATACATACATGCATGACTGATTTCATATGCACATTGGCTCAGTCTAACCCGACACGTCAACTTTGACAGTTGAAAATTGCCCAAATCAGCTTTTTATGCTGTGTTGGTGTTTCATTTTATCCAATTAAAAATGTTGCACATTTTACAAATGTATGCGTAAAACAAAAGGAAATACTTTCTTATTTCTCTTTTGTGTTGCTGGTCACTTCGGCTGAGACGACAATATCTTCTGGCTCGTGTCGCGTCTGGTTAGACTGTGTCACAGGAAAAGGTATAATGTTAAATAAGATTTAGACTAAAAAAGGATTCCTATGTGTAGTCTTTGCCAGCTAAATTTACGACAAAACACAATTTGTTCAAATAATTTTGATCAGGTTTGGATGCTGGGTCATAAAATCTGCCATTAGCTCTTTCAAATGAAAAACAAAATAGCCTATCTTATAGGAAATAGCAAAATAAGAAGAATATATTAAATAAAAATGTTGGTGACAACCTCAATTTTCCGAGTTATGGGCCTCTGAAGTTTTCATATAAAACTCATTATCTTCTCTATGTATGTAGAATAGTGGCGTATTATAACAATTTTGTACAAGAACTTAAGAGGTCAATAACTCGGAAACTAAGGCTCGCCACAAATTTTTTATTTAATTTGTTTTTATTTTCATCGGATAGGGTATTTTTTCTCATTTTTTTGAGAAATGTGATGCGTACTTTGATTTATGTATATGAAAATTTCAGAGGCCCATAACTTGGAAAATATGGGTTGCCGCCAACTTTTTTATTTAACATTTTCTTATTTTCTATAAGATAGGCTATTTTTTATTTCATTTGGACCTACTTGGCTAAATTAGATTTAAGCCATAGACTACTAACTAGACCCGTCACTTAACAACAACATTACGAAAATTGTATGAAAGAGAAAATAAATCTTATTTTCTAATGCGGTTTGTAATTCGACTATCTCTTTCATATTATCTTAATAAGAAAATTTTCAGGTAAAACTGCATAACCTTTGATAACAGCCTTTTTTAGCTGCCAAGAGTGAGTATTCTCTTCCATATTCTGTGATTTAAGCCGAATTTATTTTCAATCAACGCAATTCACTTAGTCTATGTCCATACGAGTCAACTTTCACTGCGCAACTTTTGAGTATATGGGAGAGAGAGGTGAGAAGTTAGGGAAGGTGTACACTGCTTCATTTACATGCAACTCTCTTTTGTTTTCTTCTTCGTAATATTAAGCAATAACAAAAGCTATGTAAAAAAAACAAAAGTTGCGCAACAAGAATTTCATTACATTGACACGAATGCAGCTTCAAAAGAAAATTTAATAAAGTTGCAGAAGCAAAAGTTGACTCGTCTGGACATAGACTTAAATGTATTAATTGTAGCGTGCAAAACAGAGATGCAAAATCAGATATTTCAAATTGTACCAATTTTCGAGAAAAAGTGTACTTTTTTCAGTCCGATTGTACTAATTTTTTTTAATATTTGTTATTCAAAATAAACTAAAATATGTAGATAATTCATTTGTACATTCCCTGGGGGCAATGTCGATAGTAAAATTGTACTGATTCACTATTGACTTTGTCACCTGCAGTACTGAGTCAGTACTACTGACTAATTGTACTCCAGGCAATGTTTTGTGCTATAGACATTTAGTATGTGCTTGTCATTGAGATTCCACTACTGACCTCGGAACTATTGACTTACTATAGGCTAGGTGGTTCTTATGGGACCATATGGAGACATTTATACCAGAGATTCTCTAGTGCATTTTAATGATTCTAGTCAACACATATAAAATTTTCTACTAGCTAAGACAATTAAATTAGATTTTTTATGAAAATAACAAAATAAGATATAGTTTTATAGCTGTCAAAAAATTCTCTTCCTATTAAAAGCAAAATAAAAAGTGCAAACGATTCGTTGACAACGTCATCAAACTTGTCGACAAAAGTGGTGACTTGGAGACACTTGGCCCCTGGCTTTCTTTAGGGTTTTTACTCTCAATCTCTCAATTCATTGTAAAATATTTTATAAAAACTGTTTTTATTATTTTAAATAGACGATCCCTTGAAAAAGTAGACAAAAATCTACGAAACGTCGGGAAAACTGTAATTAAAAATAATTTTTATTTACATTTAAAAACTTCTGGTCAATTAGCTAAAAGGTAATACACAAATCTAAAAACTTAAAAACTGACCATATGAAAATTAAAATAAGATATCGTTTTATAGCTGCCAAAAAATTCTCTTCCTATTAAAAGCAAAATAAAAAGTGCAAACGATTCGTTGACAACGTCACCAAACTTGTCGACAAAAGTGGTGACTTGGAGACACTTGGCCCCTGGCTTTCTTTAGGGTTTTTACTACAAATTTGTGTGTGCGTAAAGAGCTTAGCAATTAACAGAGATGCACATTGACGTTAATTTGCACCATGTACTTATATGTGATGATCCTGATAAAAAGAAACCTTATTTTCCGGAGGTCGAAATTGATTTAGCTACATTTCTTAAAACTAGATAAAATTTTGCAATTGTGGGATATTTTCCGCAATAATAAAACCACTCAACAAAATCTAAAATAGTTCCATCTTTTAGCATTTTTTATCTAGTTTTCAAATCTGCAATGCATTTTACTCTGTATTGTTCCATTCTTTTCTACGAGTGAAAAATTTAAGTAAATTATAAAACTTTCTGTATAAGAATAGCATTTCAGAAGAGGGATTCTAACTTTCCCAATGCAGTTCATATGAGGGAAGTTAAGGTCCCTTTTTCTCTAAATGTAGATGTTGGGAAAAATATCTTTTTAATTCATTTCGGAGGTGAATATAGGGCTAATTGCACTTGTAAAGTGGTGGAACATGCCTGAGGAGTGATACCAATCATAATCTTAAAATCTACAAAATTTAATCAAAAATCTATTTTTGTCTCTACTGAAAATTGTTGCTGCAAGATTAGGTCTTCTTTCATCAGGATCACCACATATGTAGATAAACTTAACAATTACTATTAATGTTTAATTTCAAAAAGTACACAAACGATTATAAGTTGTTGAGATTTGAATATAAAACCATCCTGATATACTTCTTGCTAGAAACTCTAATATATTTATTTCCGTCGTTTCAAAGTGGTCATACAAACAACATCTTAGTCATTTCTAAATTGTAGCAGCAAAGCCTTTGTTTGGATTAGATTGTAGACAGTCCGTCTCTTGAACAGTCAAGAGAACACTGAAGATGGCACATAGCCAAAATCGGTCTGTTTATCTACCAGATTTGACGTGGGATGTCGGAAAATCGTTCCAAATTCAAACAAACACCGTCGGAAAAAACGGAACACTCAATAATTTTTACATCCACCAGCGCTCTCAATCGGAGGTAGTTTTAATATTAATGGTACGATGCTAAATGCTCTTCCTGAAAAAAAAAAACAGTTGCTGACGTAAACTTGGTAAACCGTAATAACATTTCATTATTAAAATCAACTTTTGCTTTTAAGACTTGGCAGAATTTTAAGTAAATTGGGAAATTTTTTAAATAGTGCTAAATTGGTCATTAGCATGCTATTGTACATTTGACTTTCAAATAGTGATAAAAAAAGAACAATTGTACCAACTTTTGCACCCCTGGTGCAAAACATAAAAAATTATTCACATAAATGATGAAAATGAACTAATAGTGTGTTTGATTGTGATTGACGATTTCGAAAAAATTACATTAAAGAATATTTCATTAATTTTAAATGTCAAACTATATATGGAAAAAATTCAATAACAGCTGCTGCGTACACCTTATAAAGTAATTGCCTCAATTGACTACGAAAATTTGAACACCAAATCACTTACAAGCTTAGTGGAAACACTTCGAAGTAATTTCCTAAATCTACGTAATTTGCTCATAATGGAAACGTACTATAAGTCTGCAGCTTTAGGCAAAAACGCTGCCAAATAAACAGGCCCAAAACTAAATCGACGGCAGTAGCTTCAAAATTCTCTGATATTATTGTTTATTTTCTTGTGTTCTTATATTTCGTATGAAATTTTATTAAAACACGGCAACATTGTTGAGAGAATGAGTGGCTCAAATTGAGAGCATGAGAAAAAACGTTCTCAAAATAAAATAGATTCTATCTCATGACTGCTTTTTACGGCGTATGATTACTGACAATTTGTATGGAAAAGCTTGTCTAGTCCCAGTTCTGTTTCATCATTTACACAAAAACAAAATGTCAAAAATTAATTTTTTTCAGTTGCCGGAAAAAAATTTCCACTAATTGATATCGCATCCCTGTGTTAAGCATGGTACTGTGTTCATCATTTCGTGCGAACTGCAATCAAAAGTTCATATAAAAAAAATTGTCACGAATTTCTCATGAAAAATTGTTGCAGAAGTAGTACTCTGTTTATTTTATGAAAAACATATGAAATGTATCTACAACATTTTGAGTCTTCATGCGAAATAGTATAAGCACCACCATGGTAGAATAATATACAAGGTAGCCCTGGAACGCCAGCTGATTAGTTTTTTATTTGCTATTTTCATGGTACGAACTGTCAAATCTTGTGTATATGTGAAATAATTACGTTGCTCACACAATACCACACGTATGTTTGCTGCTTATGTTCTACAAACACACACATACCCTCTCTATTAATGTTTGACATTTCGTACCCCAAAAGTACATTTGGATTAGTTATGCGGCTACCTGTTGTATTATTCTACCATGAGCACCACTTTTTCGTGTGGAATTTATAACAAACACATTGGGTTTTTTAAACGTACACAATTGCAGCATACTTTCAAGGCCTATTATAATTGGTTACTTGTCATATTTTTCGTATGAAAAAACTAATGTTGATCAACACTTTTCGCAAATTTGAACAGAGTACTTAGCCTTAGATAAAATGGTGTGATAAGCAGGCTCAAGGCATATTGAACAGGTACGAGCATTACTAAAACAATAGAAAATTTGATGTAAAACTACCTTAACAGATGTAAAAAAACGGGTGGTATTACCAGCGCAGATTTCTCTTGAAATAAATGTTAAACACCACACAGAAGGAAGTCTGGAGGCTTATTCTGAATTGCGATGCGAAAGTCAATGCGATTCGAAAATTATAAATGCGAACAATTGTAATTCTGTGTTACGATGTTCGTTTTTTATTCGCATTTAAAATCTGAATTACGCAACTATTTTATAAATTAAAGTAGATAGATTTTATAATCCAAGCTAACAAAAAAATTTTTAATATTAAATTTGACGTTTATTTGTTATTTTTTGACCAGCGTTGCCCCGATTTGAAATAAAATTCGAATGCGAATGTCTTATAGAATACCAAATTTCTTTCGCATCGCATTTCATTTGCGCATCGCATTGACTTTCGCATCGCAAATCAGAATAAGCCTCCTTTATATGGTGTTTGATAGTTTGAAGGTAGTGGTGATATCATGAGCATTTCATCAGGAGTACTAAGTTTGACGTTTAATCAGGCGAGTCAGCTGACCTAGTGATCCCACCTGTTAGATACACCTTGAGCAGGCTGAAATTCAGGCAGAACTGCAGACTATACTAGAGATGGGCGCGTGTCGTGTTTCTTTTTTCGTAACACGAACACGTACGACTCAACACGAAGTGTTCGTGACACGAAACGATTTTAGTAGTAGGGAACTGGGGACATGGGAGCAATTAAAATTTTTAAATTTGGGTAATTAAAATTTGAAATTTTAATTGTTAAATAAACAAATGTGTAATTTCATACCCGTGGGAAAAAAATTAAAGTGCCCTGTAGGCAAAATGTGTATAGTGAAGATTGTGAAAAATTATAGTGTGTGTAATGCTTTTTGGTGTTATAGAAATTTAGGGTGTTGTTCTAATGGGGTGATATTGAGACATTGGGTAGTGAGTTCGGGAATTGATAGTATTGGCTTAGTATAGACAATGTGGTTCTTATGGGGTGATATTGAGACATTGGGTAGTGAGTTTGGAGCTTGAAAGTATTGGCTTGCTATAGACAATGTGGTTCTTATGGTGTCATATTGAGAGATTGGGTAGTGTTTTAGATTATATGTAGAAATAAAGAGTGTAGACGTTGTCACCAAACTTGTAGATAAAAAAGTCGACGTGGGGCTCCTACGGGGTTTATTGTGTCGCTATTATTATTTTTTTGTTCTTGATCATTTTTTGTGGTGCTTGTGTTTACATTTACTTTGTGCATGGCTGTGGGTGCGTGGATGTGTGGGGATGGGGGTGTGTGTGTGTGTGTTTCTTTTTTCTTATCTTTAGATTTGTGAAGAATGTGTGTATGTCGTTTCAAATGTCCGTCTTGTTTATTTCTTGGGATAATAATTTGAATATTTGTTCTACAGAATCATGTTTATTGGTTTGTTTATTCAGCTGCACATTTTTTGAGAATGAGTCATGATTTGAAATGTCCGTCTGATTATTTGTTTTGAAGAATCATATTTATGACTTTGTTTATTCAGCTGCACATTTTTTGAGAATGTGTCATCATTTGATAACAGAATTTTATAAGTCATCATTTAGTTGTGTTGTATTTGAAATAAAAAAAAACATTTGTTTTAATTTTTTTCTATGCATTTAATTTTTATTAAATATATTTAAGTGATTAAAAAGTTTTAAAATTGTTAATTTTAAGACAATAATAATAATAATAATAATAATAATAATAATAATAATAATTTGTATACATAAATTATTTTAAACAAGATATTTCTTTTGTTAGTAAAAGAGCATTTCTTAATGCGCAAACACCATATGTATGATAATTACAATATAACTAATTGGGATATTTAATTTCCATTTGTTTAAAGTTGATGCATCCAAAGTCCTCGATGTTAAAAACTCTTTTTTTAAGTATTTTATCTAGCCATTGTCTCTTTTCTTCTCCTTTAACATATATTTTAGAATAGCGTACATTAGCTTTTAAAAACTTGCAGATGCTTTGAAATGTGACTGATCCATCGTTCCGCTTTAGGTGATGATAGTTCTTTGTTAACCAGTTTACTTCTTTTCGCTTCTTTGGCGATAGACATTCAAAATCAAAGCGGGGTTCTATAATGAAATTTATGGCTTCATTGTTATAGTTGTTGAGAACGATCGCTATTTTTTTTGCGATGAAATCATTTGAATCGCTTTTGAATCCTTGCATATCTATACAAACTATATTATCATACATATTGTTTAATTTATAAGATTTTTCGGACTTGTCCTTTTATAGGTACATATTCAATTATGCGATCATGAATAAGAATGCAGTAAGCTGATGTCTTTGAGGCAATATTTGTAGCTGTTTCAAATTCAATTTTTATATCAATTGGTCCGTTATTGAGCGATTCATTTTGATGGCTGACATCTACTACAATAATAGGTGCATTATTTTTAAATTCTTGAGCAGTTAGAAGCGGCTGAGAATCTCTCATGTAATAGCTCTGTTGAAATCTTAGATACATATCATATAGAATTGCATAGCGTTCATTCTTAAATTTGATATTTAGGTCATCATATGGATATGATACTGAATTTAAATGTACTTTTAAATTTGTCAGGTCACAATGAACAAACTTATTTTCTTGTTGAAAAGCAATCAATACAAAACGGGGTAGTTCTCTACTTGCAGCTAATTTAACATTCCAGATATGACTTGTTCCTGTATTAAGTTGTGGATTAACATGACAATCCCAACTACGGAATGCCATCGGTATAGAAGCACTATTGTTAATAATTTTTATCATATTCAACTTGCTAAAATCAGATAATTGTACATGTGGAATTCTCCATGAGATGAGTGAAATTGAAAGTTTTGCTTTTTCCGTGGAAACGCTCGAGTGTACAAGATCTTCATCGTTCTTATTACGCAAGAGTATCAATTCATGTTTTCCATTTAGTATGACTTTGTTGTAGTCTTCAGCGAAACCCAAAAGCATTTTTAAGGGTACATAAAAGTTTAAATATCCATTAACAAGTTTTAAATCATCAATTTTATTCCAGCCAGCATTCTGCATTCCAGTGCTTTCCGTTGGTGATAAAGAAACCAAATTTTTTATGGTACTTGTACCTCCTAAATATCTTGTATGATCAATTTCAATACCATTAAGTTCATAGCGAATTTCATCAAAGAGATATGTAACAAAGTTGTTTTTTAATTTAAAGTTGTCTGTAGATGTGGAGGTTTTCTCATATACAACAGATCCCTCGACATATAACGAGTGATTTTTTTGCTATTATCTTTTTGGCAACACTAGTTTTGACAGCTCACGCACGTTTTGTATCTTGTGTCACTGTCAAACATCTTCAGTTTGGTCTATAATTTAATCATGAATCGTCTTACAAACGAACAACGCTTGCAAATTATTGAATTTTATTACCAAAATGCGTGCTATGTTAAGAAAGTTCATCGCTCCACTTTTTTTTCGAAGAATTGTGTTCAGCGACGAGGCTTATTTCTGGTTGAATGGATACGTGAACAAGCAAAACTGCCGTATTTGGAGTGAAGAGCAGCCAGAAGCATTGCAAGAGCTACCAATGCATCCACAAAAAACAACCGTTTGGTGCGGATTATGGGCTGGCGGCATCATTGGGCCGTATTTCTTCAAAGATGATGCGAATCACAACGTTACTGTGAATGGTGAGCGCTACCGTGCGATGATAACAAACTTTTTTCTGCCCAAAATGGAAGAGCTTGACTTGCATGACATGTGGTTTCAACAAGACGGTGCCACATGCCACACAGCACGCGAAACAATGGACCAATTGAGAGGCGAGTTCGGTGAACAGTTTATTTCACGCTTGGGACCAGTCAATTGGCCGCCCAGATCGTGCGATTTAACGCCTCTAGACTATTTTTTGTGGGGCTATGTTAAGGCTAATGTCTATAGCGACAAGCCCGCTTCGATTGACGCACTGGAAGCCAATATTGCCAACATTATTCGTGAGATACCGGCCGAAATGTTGGAAAGAGTATGCCAAAATTGGACTAAGAGGATGGAACATTTGAGGCGCAGCCGCGGCCAACATTTGCATGAAATAATCTTCAAACATTAAATTATATCGACCCAACTATCGATCCAAATAAATATTTCATGCATTTTTCTAAATTTTATGTGTTTTTTTTATTTTACTTTCCGATAGTTCTTATAAAATCACCCATTATATAACTTTCACTAGGTAACACATACGAATCTTGATTTTTAATTGAAATGCGAATTTCATCATTATTGTTGTAAGATTGTAGATATAGCATGTATGTATGATAGTCCTTTTTGATTATATTTTCATCAGATAAGGGTTTATCTAAGACATTTATTATTGAACTCATTTTGTCTTCAATTTAAAATTTAATGACTTGAGAAAATTTTTATTTGCTGTCGTTAGAGTTTTTAATGAATTGACCTCTTTAATTGTGGTTTAGGTCGTAATAATATTTTAGGATCGTATGCTGATGGTGTTGTTGTTGTTGCTATATTCTGTGATATACTCGAGTTGAATATTAGCATTATTTAGTTGGTCTTAAATGAATTCGTATTGTTATTTCCTCTCCTCGGAAATTAATGAAATCACAGTGCTGATCAACTACTCGTAGAGCTAGTGAACTTATCTCTCTGGAGTTCACCGGTAAATAGATGAGATTTCGAGGTATCTCATCTATTTATAGCCTGGAGGCACATTAATCGGAAATTCATGTAGTGTATGAGCCTTGGAATTATTCATATATGTATTAACAGCGATACTACTTTCAATTCGCAACAGATTCACCTTGAAAATATTAACTGGAAGATCAGAATAATGATCTACGTTAGGAGTTAGGATTTTACTATTGAATCCCAAGAGTTTTCCAATTGTATTTTCTTTATTAAAATATATTACATCCTTAGAGCTGTTGACTTTAACTTGCATTGTATTGTTATTGGCTTCTATAAAAATTCTATTTTCTGGATTGTAGCGTTTATATTGTTCCTCTATATAATCAACTATATCATTCAATTCATAAGATCCCATTGGTATTTCAATAACATTTTCACCTATATGAAACAAATTGTTATAGACATCAACATTTGGGATGTTATTATATGAATGAAAATCAGTTAGAGCACACTCCTATGCCCCATTTAAATCAATAGGTGGGAAGTAATTAGCAGATAACTCTGATGAGTTGGAGCTTAGAGCAAGTGTTATTGACATTACGACTGTCTGATTACGAATAAATAAAGTTTAACACAAAATTGTTTATAAAAAGGATTTACTTATTTATTTCATCTTTTTTATTTTAAATTTACATTATAATCTTAAGTACTAAGTATGTATGTATAATAATTGCTGATAATGTTTCAACTATAATATTTCATTTTTACTTATCCATGAATTGTGATCGTTACTAAATCCTAACCATTTAACAAATGCTTTGGCTCCTCTGGTTTTAATAATCTTTTCAACTAGATATGTGTTAGGATATCTTGTTTTTAAAAGTTCTTCATCATAAAATCCACCATTAATAGGAATTTCACGATAATCTTCTAATATATATGTTGTGGGATATGTATTTTGAATATATTTAATTGTGAAAATTTCTGTTGTCCAATTTGGAGTATAACATTTTTCAAAAATATGCTTATATTTGCTTATGCGCACATGATCACCAACATTAAATTTCGATATTTTATACATTTTCAAATGACTGTATACTGTATTCAATAATTTTTGCTCATTTGAAGAGTTGACTTTAATTGGAGCCATTTTAATGGTACGATGAAGTTTTCTGTTATATGCTTGTTAATTATTAGTATTACTCAATTCCAATCAGAAAATTAAAACACTCAGATTTATTTTGTGACTGACTGACAATAATTTAAATTTTATTACGATACTTATACTAAATTAATAATAAAAAAAATGCTGAGCTAATGTCTACAGAAACTTAAAATTTATGGGAAATTAACCAATCAGAACAAAGTTGTAATTAATGCAATTTAATACGTTTAATATTTTGCTTTGGTTGGACAAATTCAATTAATATTAATATTAGGTGTGTTTTAACACATTTTAATAATAGGTGTGTTTTAACATTCTCCCCCACGTTGAACAGATGTTCAACAAATCGTTTCATCTTAGGTGAGTCGACTAGGAGTTACCATATAGCCTAAACGTCTAGGACGAACTGAAGTAGTTGCTGACGTGGTGTTGGTGTAGGGTTCAAGTCATTGAGCGGTGGTTCTACCGATTGCAGTTGATATTTTCGTTGGTGACTTCAACAGGCCTTGTTGTGTGTAGCTTCTGACAGATTCTGCACGTTTTATTTCGAAGAAAAATAATAGTCAATGATATTAAGCTCAGAAGAAGTGCAAGGTAGCCAATCGTATGGTTATGCTGTTGATGGGAATTGATTTTATTAGGCAGGTCCAGTATGTGTTGTTCCTTTAGTGATTCTTGTAAAGTTAATAGTTCCTTGATGTCATTGTCATATAAACTATCGACGTTTGTTGACGTTGATAGATTATTGCTTATAGATGGTGCAATAATCTTTTGCGAGGATAAATCGGAACTCGTGCTGAGGCTAGTGTATGATGAATTTATTGTGCTCAAGATAGTTTGTCGTCCGTTCATAGTGACGGATTCATGTTTTAGTATACATTCCGGATCCAGCGAAAGTAGACCGGATCCTTTTAACGAAAGTTGAGAAATTTCTCTGTTGCAGACGACTGTTGCCCGAGATGGTGATGACGTGGCATATATCCTCTGATTTCCCTTGTTAAGTGGTATCCATTTAGTTGTAGTCTTCTCTAGAGTACAAGTTGGTGTCGTTTTATTGTTGTACAAATTGATTTCACACTTGCAAATTTCTGAACCATAATTGTAGCTGGTCTGAACAGTGGTACACAAAAATACGTCTTGCTTTATTATATCACAAGCTCTTAGATCTGCCTTCGTAAGAAAAATATACTGGTTTTTAGAAACTGACATGCCCATGAAATCAGCACATGGTTTAATGGCTACCATGGTGTGATTCACCATAAATTGTTCAATTGCCACTAATGGTAGACTTATTTTGAATACTGCATATTGGGGCGTGAGTCTACCTTGAACCTTCATTAGTTTGAATAGCTGTAGTAATGTATCTTTTCCGGTGATAGGAAGTGTTACTGATGTTGGTACATGGAGTTTAATCTGATTAATCTCCTCTTGCAATTGTTCTGGAGTCAGTAGTAATGGACTGATTTTTCCTTGATGAGTATCCATGAGAGTATCAAGAATTGAGGACTGTATGGTTCGTATATTATTTGCAACCAGGTTCAGTTCCAAAACTCCACTATTAAATAGTTGGGTGAGCTGTATCTGGAACAACACATTATTGTTTTGCTGATTTACTTGTGATAATTTTTCGATTTTTTGCTCTAGTTGTTCAAACCTTGCCTTAGCTGCTAATTGGGCTTTTCTTATGATATTAACTGTTGAGTCAACAATTGAAGTTTGATTCTTGAGCAAAGTTAATAAATGTGACTCATTTTCCTTTACCCTTTGTATTGTATCGGATATCTGGTTAGCATATTCAGAGTCCAATATGCCAAATAATGAGTTAGCAATATTTCCAACTATATTCAAGGCGCCTCTTTTACTTCGTAGTAGTCGATTTTCCAGCTGTAGATAATTTCCCAGGCATGATTCATTCAATTTTATCATCCTGCAAAGGTTTTGTAGGAATTTCGTGCCATTGATCAAAATTGATGTTTCAGACCAGTATGCATTTAAATCATAGTATACAAGAATGTTCCATTCACTGCTTGAAATGGTTGCTGTGCCAATTTCTTCAAAATGAATGCCTAATTTCATTCCAAATTTTTTGTTTTTTAGCGGATTTCCAAATGACATTGGTAACAGCACAAGTATTGTATTTAAGGCTAGACTCAGATGGGTTGATATAACTCTTTTCCTTTTAATCCTAGGCTCCTGAATTGAGTCATAAGTACTGTTGTTGCTAGTTGAACTGTTGTCATCAAGGGTTACAGATGTTTCGCAATTTGGTTCCATGGGTAAGAGAGCGATTCGATGTATTGGTCGTTTGAAAATTCCATTAGCTGTTTTAACCTCCACAACTCTGATCATATTGTCACTACCAGGATGTGTTTTGACTATTCTTGCTAAGGGCCACTTCATAATTGGTAGATTGTCTTCCTTTATTATTACCATATCACCAATCTTGAGGTTGTCAAACCGCTGATTCCACTTATGGCGCTGCTGTAATTGATTCAAGTATTCAGTGGACCATCTTTTCCAAAACTCTTGTCTGAGATGGGATACCAGCTTCCAGTGTGATAGTCTTGATGAGTTTACTGTTGTTGCGCCACTATCTACTTGCGATACAAGTGCTTCGCCAATCAAAAAATGACCAGGACAGTGCTTCAACATCATCAGGATCACTTGACATAGGTGTTAGTGGACGATAGTCCCCATTTCTTCCTGGGTCAATGATGCAGCTGCCACACTTCGCAGTAAAAGATGTTTTGCCGATTTTACAGCCGCTTCCCATAGTCCACCAAAATGTGGCGCACGTGGTGGGATAAAATGAAAATTTATTCCCTTTGAGCTGGCAGTTGAGATGATTGATTCCCGTCCCTTGTTGGAGTAGATACTTCCCACCAGTTCTGACAATTGGTTTTTTGCTCCTATAAAATTAGTAGCGTTGTCTGAATATATGTTCTGACAACGACCTCGACGGCTGATGAATCGTTTCAGAGCCCCAATGAATGACTCCGTTGTTAGATCGGTTACTACCTCGAGATGAGTCGCCTTGGTGGCAAAACAACAGAATACGGCTATATATGCTTTTGTCGGTCTTTTTCCTCTGACCTTATGATGGATCTACACTGGGCCACAATAGTCAGCTCCCGTGTTAATGAAGGGTCGGGCTGGAGTCACTCTAGTCTGAGGTAAACCCATTATTTGTTGGCACAGTTGAGGTCGTGCTCTGGCACATCTAACTCACTTTTGTACAGTTGAGTGCGCTGTTATTTTGCCTTTTATTGGCCAAAATCGTTGTCGTATTATGTTTAATAATGCTTGTGCACCACAATGTTTGTTTTCTTCGTGAACCATTGTAAACAAAAGCCTTGTGATAGGGTCATTATATGGTATCAACATTGGGTGTTTTGCTTCGTATGACAATAGTGATGCCTCCAATCGTCCTCCAACTCGTAAAATATTTGTTCTATCTAGAAATGGAGCAAGACTGATGATGGAGCTGTTTTTGTCGACTTCTTTCTTTTTTCGAAGCTGGTTGATTTCTGATAAGAAATCGGACATCTGAACGGTTCTAATAATGGTATATAGTGCATCGTCTAGTTCTGCTGGAGATAATGATTCGTGTACAGGGCGATGTTGTTTTTTCATACGTGAATTTTTTGTAAATCTCAAAACATACCCCAGTATTCTCTGCAAAGTTTTGACGGAATTTCTGTGTGGAAATTTGTATATGAGATCATTGTTCGAAACGGTAACTGCTGCAGCTAGCGATGTTGCCTTCTTCTTCTCGAGATCGCTGGGAATTGACAGTTCCCTTGACAAATGGGGTGGCCACATGTCTTCTTGTCCGTGTAGAAAGAGTGGTCCATATAGCCATAAATTACATTCCGATAGTTTACGTGCTGGAAGACCTCTGGATAGTATGTCAGCGGGATTGTGCTTTAATCCAACGTGGCGCCATTGACTGGCCAATGTCAACGATTGAATTTTGGAGACTCGGTTGGCCACAAATGTATGGTACAATGAGGATTGGGAGTTTATCCAGGAAAGTACTATTTCGGAGTCCGTCCAGATGAACATCCGTGGATTTTTTGTTTGAAGGTCCATTTTGATTCTATGCATTAGCTGGGCAGCCATAACCGCGGCACATAACTCCAACCGAGGCAGTGTCTGCCTTTTTAATGGAGCAACCCTTGTCTTGGCAGAAAGTAATTGTACAATAACTCTTTTATCCTTGAGAACTGTTCGAATATAGGCGACTGCACCAAAAGCTCTTTCAGAAGCGTCTGAGAAAACATGCAGTTCCGTCTCTGCTGGGAGTCCACCTTTAAAAATGTGCCGAGGGATTTTGAAGTTATTCAAGCTGTCTAAATCTTTTCTGAAATTGGTCCAGAGTACTAGATGGTCCTCGGGCAAAGGTTCATCCCAATCTAACCTTAACTGCCACAACTGTTGGATAAATATCTTTGCATTGATGACAACAGGTGCAAGTAGACCAAGCGGATCGAATAATCTTGCGAGATCCGATGTTGCTGTACGTTTTGTGATATTCTGTACATGATTCATTTTTACCTTGATGCAAAAATGGTCAGTATTAGGCAGCCATAACAACCCTAACGTTTTTATAGAATCAGCGTTATTACTACTGAAATCCAAATTTAGCTCTTGATCACCGAGTGGAATATTCTTCAGTAGTTGCGGGTGGTTTGCACACCATTTTTTTAAGTTGAAACCATGGCTTCTTAAAATTGTACTGAGTTCTTGTTGTGTTTGAAGTGCGATATTAAGACTATCAGAGCCCCCCAGGCCGTCATCCATATAAAAATTAGTTTTAAGCATTTGTGAACCATATGGGTAGGCTAGCGAACTTTCATCAGCAATTTTTTGTAAGCATTTTGTAGCTAGATAAGGTGCTGCTCGTGTCCCAAATGTAACTGTATTTAGTTGGTAGTAATTAATAGGAAGTGCTGGGTCTTCCCTCCAAATAATTAATTGGTACTGATGGTTGTCCTGGTGAATCAGAATTTGTCTATACATTTTCTCGATGTCGGTGGTGAAGACGAATCTGGGGAATCGAAAACGCAGTAAAATTGAGAAAAGTTCACTTTGAATACTTGGCCCTGTATACATCATATCGTTTAATGAGTAGCCTGACGAGGTTTTAGCTGATGCATCGAACATCACCCTGAGTTTTGTTGTTGTGCTATCTGGTTTCAGGACGCAGTGATGAGGAATAATGTATTTGGGATTTAATACAGTGTCGATATCTACCTTCTGCATGTGCCCCAATTGCTCGTAGTCTCGCATAAATTTTATATATTCGGTTCGAATTCCTTCATCTTTTTGGAGTCGACGCTCTAGACTCATGAATCGGATGTATGCCATTGCATGTGATTCTCCTAACGCACTTGGGTTTTCACGAAAAGGAAGACTGACTATGAAGCGACCCTCGCCATTGGTATGAACATGTTGGGTAAAATGTGCTTCACATAGTTTTTCGGGGAGCGAGAGAACTTTTTCGCTGCTTTCGATATCGTCCAATTTCAACAAATGCTCTATGGCTTCTTCCAATGAAGTGGAGTCTCCAAATACTGCACATGTTGTAGCACATAAGGGACTCGGGATTGGATTTTTCCCGATTGCTCCACCCACAATCCATCCCAAAGCTGTATTTTGAAGTGTTGGAAGATCGTCAGCAAGGTGTATTGTGCCATTTTGAGTTAATTTGAAGAAAAATTCCGCTCCAAGCAGCAAATCTATTTTTTCCTGCTGATAGAAATGAGGATCTGCTAGGTGAATATTGTTTCGAATTCCCCAAGTTGAAATGTCAACATGCTGATTGGGTTGCGAGGGAATTATGCTAGGTAGAACATACGCTTCAACATTTGCTGAGAAATTGCGATTCCTGGACATCATTCCAATATTTATGCGATATTTTGAATTTCTTCGAATTTCACCTACACCATCAATACAGAGGGAGGTCTCAAATGGTGAAATGGACAATTTTTGACAAAGCCGTTTGGATGCAATATTTACTTGTGAGCCAGAGTCTAATATTGCTCTAAACTCATCTGATACACCATTTGAGGTCGTAATGATAACTCTCGCCGTTGCTAGCAATACATGACCCTGGCGGCCCGCACCGATATTTGTTGTTGCTGATGCAACTGCTGCTATTTCTGAGGCAGGCGGCTTTACTTCTGGACTCGGATCCGAAGCTGAAGATGGAGTTGATGAGCTTTTCGTTGTTTTGGTATTGCCCCTTTTTTCTAAGTGGAGCAACGTGTTGTGTTTTTTCGCACACCTTTTGCAGCTACCTGAATTACAAGTTTTTGAACCATGGTCACTTCCGAAGCAATTTACACATAACCTTTTTCGTTGTACCCATTGTAGTCGTTCTGCTTCTGATAGTCGCAGGAATTTACTGCAGTGGTATAGTTTGTGGTCACTACTATTGCACAGTCTGCATGTACTACTATTGCTTCCGTTGGTTGTTATAATTGTTGATATCACCTTGTGTTGTGGTTTGTCCTTCAGAGCAACTGCCTCCATTGACTGAAAGTTTCTCTCCAAGAACTCCAAAAATTCCTTGAGTTTTGGAACTTCGCGTGGATGTGAAAGAGATTGCTCGTAGCGAAGGCGAGTGGGTTGATCCAGTCTTTTTAATAACAAGTGTAGTAGCAACGCATCCCAAGTGGCTGTGTTTATTTTAAGATTCGGTAATGCTAATAGACACTCTTGTGTTTTATCATGCAATGACTTGTAATTATCGCGTGAAGCTCTGTTTGGAACATCGACCAGCTCCTGTACCAGTTTGCCAACAAGCAATCGTTTGTTGTTGTAGCGCTCTATTACTAATGACCATGCTGCCTCAAAATTATCTCCTGTATCAGTGAAGTGCTTGATAAGATTTGCTGCTTCTCCTTCCAGATGTGTTTTGAGATACCACATTTTTTGAATGTCTGGTATCGGTTGTTGTATTATTAGTGAAGAGAACAAATCATGAAACTCCTTCCACTTCAAATAATTTCCTTCAAATTTAGGAAGCGTTATCTTGGGAATTGGGATTGTCCGTGAATCTTGCTGATTATTTTGGGGCATAGAGTGGGCTTGATCATTTGTACTATTTCCAGTGGTTTTAATCGCCGTCCGCAGCCTTTTTTCTAACTGGATGAATCTATCCATATTATAGCCTTGTTTGCTTGTGTCAGCACTCAATTCTGCAATTTGATAATGCAAGCTTTCAATATTTTGCCACAAATTTGTTGCGGTTTTGGTGTCTTCTCTTGTGAAGACGTCTTCTAAAAGGCGCTCCAACGATGACATCATGGCGGCTTGCCTCCACATGAGCTTGACTGGCTCTTGTTGATTTACTGATTTGTCAGTGGTAAGTATAGTTGGCTCTGATCCGACTGATTGAATTTGTTGCTTGCCGGTAGATTCAGTAATTTTTGTTATTGAATTTTCAAAAATCGCCTTATATTGGTCTACGATATTCATAACTGCGGTGTAATAGTCTTCAGTGAAATACTGATGTTCTATTGGAAGGTTTTCAATGAGGCGAATCTTGGTGTCATTGGTCTCGAATTCTGACCATTCCGCTTCCAGTCGTCTCAACCTTTCCTGGAAATAATCTGTAGAATCCTTTCTTGATGCAGGATCTTTCTTGAAATTTCGGATTATGACTTCAATTTTGTTGCCAATTTGTTTTTGGTTGATGACCAATTCCTCGAAAGAAGCCATGATTCAATCGTTGTTGTGGGTAACGAAAATAAATGGAGGTTGTTGGAGGATCAAAAATGGCTGAAAAATTAAAAAAAAAATTTTTTTATTTATTTGCAAAATGTTGATTGGTCTGGTTGATATCCAGCTGTCTTGATAAGTCTTAAAGGCCTGTTGTCACCAAAATGTTATTTGGTGGATTGTTGACGATGTAGACTTGTTGCTGTCTGACGTCGTAATTAGGAAATTCGTGGATGTCCTGTGTAGAATGAGCCTTGACTTGCATGTTGTAGCAAATCTGTAGCAGGATGTTGAATTTCAAAAGGCTATGTTGATGTTTTTTTTTAAGAATATAAAAGTCCTTTGCCACTGGTGGGAAAAACTTATGTATCCTTAAAAGTTCTTAATTTGGTGAATTGTGTTGTACTGGATGATACGAGTATCCTGTGATTTGTAGCGCTGTTGCGTGTTTTTTAAAGTTTGAAAGCTAGGGGTCACCAAAAAATGTTAATTATTAGTATTACTCAATTCCAACACTTGAATTGGAATCGTACTAATTGTTTTTTTTTTTATTGTTTTATCTTCAAGCACTTGTAACTTGAAGACAATGAATCAGAAAATTAAAACACTCAGATTTATTTTGTGACTGACTGACAAGAAATTAAATTTTATTACGATACTTATACTAAATTAATAATAAAAAAATGCTGAGCTAATGTCTACAGAAACTTAAAATTTATGGGAAATTAACCAATCAGAACAAAGTTGTAATTAATGCAATTTAATACGTTTAATATTTTGCTTTGTTTGGACAAATTCAATTAATATTAATATTAGGTGTGTTTTAACACATTTTAATAATAGGTGTGTTTTAACAATGCTTCTAATAGATCTTTTTAGATATCAAGCCAATTGTATGTACCATTAAAACTAAATTCTTTCCACATCATCCCTTTTAATGTTCTATTAAATCGTTCTACTATTGATGCTTTCATTCTGCTATACGTTGAATAGTGATTAATGTTGTACTTATCCATCAATTTTCCAAAGTGTTTATTGAAAAATTCTTTACCATCATCTGTTTGTAGGTTTTTTGGTACTCGTCCCAATCGAAAAATATCTGACATGGCTTGGGTTGTTTCAAGTGCAGTTTTGTTTTAAGTGGTACTGCCCATGCAAATTTGGAGAATGTGTCAATTACAGTTAACAAAAATCTATAATTTTTATTGTCCATAGAATAATTCCCCATTTCAACTAAATCAGCTTGCCAAAGATCATCTATTCCTTTCATCACAACTCTACGACGTAAAAAAGATTTTCGAGCTTGTTTATGGAGTTCATTTACTAAAGTTCTTTTTAAAGTTATTTTTTTAGTATTAAGAATTATTTTCGACGTGTTGTGATCTATTTGATACACTTTTAGCTATTGACACAAACATGTAATCTTCTCATTAACTTATCTTTTGTATACTTTCAAAAAATTTTTGTAGATATCCGTCTTCCAAAAATTGTTTGATTTTGGAAATAGTTTCTTGCATTTTCTTATTCTCTTCCAACTGTAATATTATTGCATGTTGTAGCATTTCGATTTGAGTTCTTAGAGTATCATGAATATTGTTGTTATCTTCCTTAAAGTATTTTAATAGCTTGTGTTCTATTTCTTCGATTTGAGTTTGCAGAAACAATTTATTGATAACATCGTTTTCTTCCACAGCTTTTGCCACATTTTTGATTCTTTTGTTTTGGACATCGATGTTGTTGTTCGTATCCATAAAGAACCCCAACATTTTATGGGCATTTTTCAATGAAATTATATTGCTTGTATCGTTGAGATAATGTCCAAACTTATCAACAGACATACTTTATATAGATTATTCTATTATATTAGCTTCGCGAAGTTCTTCAATAATTGATACAATTTCGTTATTATGATTGTGCAGCTTGCGATGATACCAGTAGTCGAAGTCGATCTACCATCTCATTTGGATCATCCCAGTATATATAGTTTGGCTTATGAGGGTTAAACTGCATCAATCCATCACCTTTATAATTAGATATTGTCTTATTTGGTATTGATTTTGATAAAGTCTGTTGGTTTTTCTCTTTAAACATCTTTTTAATAATATGTTTATATTTATAGGCTTTCGTTCCCTTGATTTGTTCATCAGGTTTATAGTCTCTTCTGTACGCATTTGTATTAATTAAAATTTTTTGTAGAGTTCTAGTTCATATTTATCATAGTTTTTTGGTATTTTATGAAACATTAGAGAAAATAGTCCTGGTGTTAGAGCCCATATTTGACTACCAACATGTATTTTGTTTTCATTTAATTTGAGCTTACTATCACCAAATTTCCATTCATTATTGAAATCTTTATGTGGACCATAGCTAGTATCTAATTCATTTCTTCCTTCCAAAACAGATAAGTCAGTGTAACTCTCTTCAGCATTTGAATTTTGAGAGTAAAAATCGTCATCATCGTCATCATCATTATCAATAGTACTTTCACCATTAGGATCAGCAAGTGAATTGCTGGTATCAAATATTGATTCTTCTACAAGTTTCTTTGGTGTACTTGTCTCCAACTTAACTGATGGTTTCTTAAGATGATTAGAACTGTTAAGATGATTAGAACATAAAATTTACAATGGAAGTGGAGGAGAACGAAAGGATAAATTACCTAGACCTAACGATTAGGGCAAACAAGAGCTTAAATAGAGTTGAATACGAAATATACAGAAAACCAACTGCTACAGATACAATAATACACAATTCATCAACCCATCCTTAACAACATAAGAACGCAGCAATTAGGCAATTAATAACGAGACTTGAACGAATACCCCTGACACGTGAGGCTTATATAAAAGAGATAGGAATAATATATAACATAGCGGAAAACAATGGATATAAAAAATACCTAGTTGACAAAATTAGAAAGGATATCCAAGCAAGTAAGAAACGAAACAGAGAACAGGAACAAGAAAGGAAAACCTGGGCTACTTTTACGTATATGGGAAAATCAACATACAAACTGGCAAAATTTTTTAGAAAACACAACATTAACACAGCATTCCAAACAAGAAACAACTTGGGTAGAATACTGCAAAACAGAACAAACTAAACAGACTTCCTGGATAAACAAGGGGTGTACAAATTAACTTGCACATGCCAACACAGTTATATCGGACAAACTGGAAGAAAGATAAAAACAAGATTTCGCGAGCACATGAGAGACTACAACAAGAAACTGAGAGAAGCAGGAATAACAACAGAATCAAATTTCGCAAACCACATATTCGATAATAAATGTACACCAAGACATATTAGAAAAACAGTTAATCTATTACATACACAACATAAAGGACGGCGACTGAACGTATTAGAGAACATGGAAATATACAAACAAAAAATATTTGACGGAAGAATAATAAATGAACAAATAAACACTGCTTCAGACGTAATATTTGAACCGTTAAAATATTTTTACACAAAAGAAAACAATAGTCCAGGCAACGTAGTAGAAAATGAACAAGACAAAAGGATTACCCAGAAACGTACAATTACGGATTATTACCTACGTAGGGATAAAACAACTGATAACTAATAGCACAGATTATAAACAAAATATTAAACACACACATAATAATAAGACGAAAGTAAGAGAAACAGGTAGCAGGTAGAGACACACAATATCATATAAAGGCGTGAGAGAGAGAGAGAGCGAGAGAGAAAGAGTGAGCAGAATACAAAGGGATCAAAGAAGGAAGTTAGGTATACAAACGAATTATAAAAGAAACAACGAACAACAGAAAAACGATTTAGTATTCAATAGAACACTGAAGATGGCACATAGCCGAAACCGGTTTGTTTACAAACCAAATTTCACGTGGGATGACGGAAAATCGTTCCAAATTAAAAAAACCCCCGTCGGAAGAAAAACACAACACTCAACTGTTATTATATTCAATTTCTGTTTTCATCTCATTCTTTTTTGATAATTCCATTGATATTATTAGAATTATTTATAAATTTGTTTAAAGGATCTTTTATAGGTTTAAATGTATCTTTTAGTTGTTCACGTGTGTCTATTTCGCCCGTTTTTATACTACGAAGCTTTTTCTTCAAGACATTTCTTGTCGCAACCAACTCTTTTAAAATTTTTTCATAAATTTTCCAGCTATCAGATCAGCTTATTAGGTATCTGATCAGATCAGGTTATTAGGTATCAGCTTATTAGGTATCTCATCAGGTTATCAGATCAGCTTATTAGGTACCTGATCAGGCTATCAGATCAGCTTATTAGGTATCAGATCAGCTTATTAGGTATCTGATCAGGTTATTAGGTATCAGATCAGCTTATTAGGTATCTGATCAGGTTATCAGATCAGGTTATTAGGTATCAGGTCAGCTTATTAGGTATCTGATCAAGTTATCAGATCAGGTTATTAGGTATCTGATCAGGTTATTAGGTATCTGATCAGATCAGCTTATTAGGTATCAGATCAGCTTATTAGGTATCAGATCAGCTTATTAGGTATCAGATCAGCTTATTAGGTATCAGATCAGCTTATTAGGTATCAGATCAGCTTATTAGGTATCAGATCAGGTTATTAGGTATCAGATCAGCTTATTAGGTATCGGATCAGCTTATTAGGTATCAGATCAGCTTATTAGGTATCAGATCAGCTTATTAGGTATCAGATCAGGCTATAAGGTATCAGATCAGCTTATTAGGTATCAGATCAGGTTAACAGATTAGCTTATTAGGTATCAGATCAGCTTATTAGGTATCAGATCAGATCAGCTTATTAGGTAGATAATTAGATCAGGTATATTTGATATTTCAAGAGCTATGTAGATGTATTATGGTTAAAGCCAGATTATATACTAAAGTTTTTCTTTTATGAAATAATCGAATAATTTTCTGTAGCGCCCATTGTTTAATTCATTATCTTTGCTTATCATCAAAAATCCATATTTATCCTTCCAGCACAATCGACAAATTTCATGAAACTTTGCATAACTCATATCGCTGGCAACATGATCCCTATAAACATGTTTCATATTTGTCTCATCTTGTTTAAACATTATAATCATATTCGCATTGTCTCTTATTAAATGCTTGGAAATTCTGGTATAAGTTTGGCACAAGTAGAATGAATCAACATCCCTATGTCGTCCCATACAAAAATAAGCTAGTATATTATTCTGCTTCTCACATGCTTCATCATCAAATATCATAATTGAATTAGTTTTAGCTTTGTCAGGGGGAATAACTGATTCATTTTCGGTGAATGTGTAATATCCCATTCCTTTAATAGGTTTAATTAATCTCTTCAAGTATTCATATTTCGGCTAATATAGAGATTTTGAGTATAAATAGATGTTTTCAAGCCTAAGTCCATTAGGACTTTCTAGTAAGCCAATCATAACATTAATCTTTCCACAATTTGATGGTCCCACTATTAGAGCACGAATAGAATTTGGTAAGAGTGAACTATGTTTTATTTTTGAACTGATGTTCGAGGAATCATCAATGTTTCGAACTAAAATATTTGTATGTTGTTTTACTAACTGCATTTTTATAACTAAATGCAATTCATGTTTGTTACCTTTTATTATAGAAAAAATAAATAAATAAGATCGTTATACATTATCAAAAGTCATTTAGTCATAAAAACACCTTGGTTGGAGCAGGTTTACTAGATAAAATAATAAACTCTCTTCCTGTTGAACTTAATCTTCCTGGATATCAATACTGTGGACCTGGAACTAAACTACAAAAACGTTTAAATCGAGGTGATAAAGGAATCAATTTATTGGACTCTGCCTGCAAAAATCACGACATAGCTTATTTTAAAAATAAAGATTTAAATATTAGACATCAAGCTGATAAAATTCTTGAAAATTCAGCTTGGGATCGAGTTTTATCAAAAGATAGCAGTCTTGCAGAAAAATCATTTGCATATATGGTTACTAACGCTATGAAAGCCAAAACAAAATTTGGTATGGGTGTGGAGAAAAAGAAAAATGTTAAGAAACCTAAATTAAATGGTAAAAAATTGTTCAGTTCATCAATTAGAGCTGCAACAAAAATAGTAAAGGAGAAAAAACCATTAGACATTAACAATGCTTTTAGAATAGCACGTAAAACGATCAGCAAAACATTAAAAGGCAGAAAATCCCAAGTTATAATACCTCGCATAATAAATGTACCAAAAATTGGTGGTTTTTTACCACTAATACCGATTTTAACTGCTCTGGCAGCACCTCCAGTCTGACGACTGGAGGTGCTGCTTTAGCTAAGGCTGTAAATGCGACAAAGAATGCTAAAAATCAGCTTGATGAAGCAATTCGACATAATAAAGCGATGAAATCTATAGCTGTTGGGAAAGGACTTTACCTAAAACCATATAAAAAGGGCTATGGTTTAGTTTATAAAGAGCAGACAAAAAACTCTTAGAAACGCTACCTAATAGACCACTATCAGAAGTCGACTTGAGAAATTTTTCAAACAAAATTCCACATTTTAGAGGAGTTTTCATGTTGGACTCACTACCAAAACGAACAAAGAAAAAAGAAAGTGGCATAATCAATTTGGATATATCAACAGGACCTGGTACACATTGGGTAGCATATTATAAAAACATCAATGAAAAAGAATATTTCGATAGTTTTGGAAACTTACAACCTCCTTCGGAAGTACTCAAATATCTGAGCACAAATATAAAATACAACTATAATCAACATCAGAATTTTAAGACATCTACCTGTGGTCATTTATGTCTTAAGTTTCTTTATGAAATAACTGAAAATATTAAATAAAAAACACAATTGTATATATATATATATATATATATATATATATATATATATATATATATATATATATATATATATATATATATATATATATATATATATATAAAACACAATTGTATATATATATATATATATATATATATATATATATATATATATATATATATATATATATATATATATATATATATATATATATATATATATATATATATATATATACAATTGTGTTTTATATATATATATATATATATATATATATATATATATATATATATATATATTTCACAAAACTCTTTAATGCATTTTTATTTATTTATTTATAATTTACAATACAGAATTAATTTTTTTATTCCCAAATGGGATATTGAGCATTTTGAATCAAAAATTCGTCCATCTCACTCTCAAGGATTAAGCTTTGTTCGCCATCTCTGCGTACTTGAAATATTCCACTCGAGAGATCCCTAATTTCATCATCTGTCAGAGTATTATATCTTTTAGGTAGAAACATTATATTTTTTTCCATCTCAACTCTTAGTGTTGGTCCATATTTTGTTGTTACCCGTGTAATATTTTGAACAGGATATTTAGCAGCTACATCTAGATCCTTTATATGAATTAAGCTTTTGTTGTTTAGTGAATTAAATTTTGATATTAAATTTTTTGAGGAGCTCATTTTTTAAATAGATCTTGTCACTTTGAATCTCTAATTAAAATTGATCTTGAAAGTAGTGATGATGAGTCCAATAAGCCTAACCGAAAATATTTATTGTGAGAAGGTTAATACGTTTATGTGGAGAAATAGTGCTAGAGAGATAGGGATAGATATAAAGGAATATTAATATGAATGTTCCTTCTTCTAATTTTTTAATAGTCTCTTTGAAAATGAGTTGGAAAGAGAAATATGTATAGTATATACCCTCTATTCTAGAAGGATGATAGGAAAATGGAGAAGGATATAAGAGGAGGAAAAAATAATATTGAATTTTATTCACTTTGTAGCTAAATATTTAAGAAAAAAAATTATCAGTATCGACGAATCCTTTGAAAAAGTAAGCAGCAACAAAATTAATACGGAATATTAACAAAAATGAGTCAAATAAGAAGGAGTCTTAATAAATTTATATCAGATTTTGATAACTTTAGACTATACGATCATTGGGAAATGATCATATTTTTCCAAAATATGCTGGACGAGAATGATGAATTTGATATTATGGAAGATGAAGACAATACATAAGGACATTTCAAATGCTGTCCCTGGTATGATCCGAATTGTGAGGAAGGACCTGATACATGTAGGTGCTCGATATACTTTCTACGGAAAGCTATATTAGAAAATTTAATGGAATCTTATTATACAATGTTTCAACCATCATAATTAAATTGTATAAGATTTATAGATTTGATAAATACATGTTTGTGTCAATAGCTAAAAGTGTATCAAATAGATCACAACACGTCGAAAATAATTCTTAATACTAAAAATATAACTTTAAAAAGAATTTTAGTAAATGAACTCCATAAACAAGCTCGAAAATCTTTTTTACGTCGTAGAGTTGTGATGAAAGGAATAGATGATCTTTGGCAAGCTGATTTAGTTGAAATGGGGAATTATTCTATGGACAATAAAAATTATAGATTTTTGTTAACTGTAATTGACACATTCTCCAAATTTGCATGGGCAGTACCACTTAAAACAAAACTGCACTTGAAACAACCCAAGCCATGTCAGATATTTTTCGATTGGGACGAGTACCAAAAAACCTACAAACAGATGATGGTAAAGAATTTTTCAATAAACACTTTGGAAAATTGATGGATAAGTACAACATTAATCACTATTCAACGTATAGCAGAATGAAAGCATCAATAGTAGAACGATTTAATAGAACATTAAAAGGGATGATGTGGAAAGAATTTAGTTTTAATGGTACATACAATTGGCTTGATATCTACAAAGATCTATTAGAAGCATATAACAGAAAAGTTTATCGTACCATTAAAATGGCTTTAATTAAAGTCAACTCTTCAAATGACAAAAAATTATTGAATACAGTATACAGTCATTTGAAAATGTATAAAATATCGAAATTTAATGTTGGTGATCATGTGCGCATAAGCAAATATAAGCATATTTTTGAAAAAGGCTATACTCCAAACTGGACAACAGAAATTTTCACAATTAAATCTATTCAAAATACATATCCCACAACATATATATTAGAAGATTATCGTGAAATTCCTATTAAAGGTGGATTTTATGATGAAGAACTTTTAAAAACAAGATTTCCTAATATATCTATTTGAAAAGGTTATTAAAACCAGAGGAGCCCAAGCATTTGTTAAATGGTTAGGATTTAGTAACGATCACAATTCTTGGATAAGTAAAGATGAAATATTATAGTTTAAACAATATCAGCAATTATTATACATACATACTTAGTACTTAAGATTATAATGTAAATTTAAAATAAAAAAGATGAAATAAATAAGTAAATCCTTTTTATAAACAATTTTGTGTTAAACTTTATTTATTCGTAATCAGACATTTGTAATGTCAATAACACTTGATCTAAGCTCCAACTCATCAGAGTTATCAGCTAATTACTTCCCACCTATTGATTTAAATGGGCCATATGAGTGTGCTCTAACTGATTTTCATTCATATAATAGCATCCCAAATGTTGATGTCTATAACAATTTGTTTCATATAGGTGAAAATGTTATTGAAATACCAATTGGATCTTATGAATTGAATGATATAGTTGATTATATAGAGGAACAATATAAACGCTACAATCCAGAAAATATAATTTTTATAGAAGCCAATAACAATACAATGCAAGTTAAAGTCAACAGCTCTAAGGATGCAATATATTTTAATAAAGAAAATACAATTGGAAAACTCTTGGGATTCAATAGTAAAATCCTAACTCCAAACGTAGATCATTATTCTGATCTTCCAGTTAATATTTTCAAGGTGAATCTGTTGCGAATTGAAAGTAGTATCGCTGTTAATACATATATGAATAATTCCAAGGCTCATACACTACATGAATTTCCGATTAATGTGCCTCCAGGCTATAAATAGATGAGATACCTCGAAATCTCATCTATTTACCGGTGAACTCCAGAGAGATAAGTTCACTAGCTCTACGAGTAGTTGATCAACTAAATAATGCTAATATTTAACTCGAGTATATCACAGAATATAGCAACAACAACAACACCATCAGCATACGAACCAAAAATATTATTACGACCTAAACCACAATTAAAGAGGTCAATTCATCAAAAAACTCTAATGACAGCAAATAAAATTTTCTCAAGTCGTTGATTTTTAAATTGAAGGCAAAATGAGTTCAATAATAAATGTCTTATATAAACCCTTATCTGATGAAAATATAATCAAAAAGGACTATCATACATACGTGCCATACCTACAATCTTACAAAAATAGTGATGAAATTCGCATTTAAATTCAAAATCAAGATTTGTATGTGTTACCTAGTGAAAGTTATATATATGTCGAGGGATCTGTTGTAGATGGAAAACCTTCACATCTACAGACAACTTTAAATTAAAAAACAAATTTGTTGCATATCTCTTTGATGAAATTCGTTATGAACTTAATGGTATTGAAATTGATCATACAAGATATTTAGAAGGTACAAGTACCATATCACCAACGGAAAGCACTGGAATGCAGAATGCTGGCTGGAATAAAATTGATGATTTAAAACTTGTTAATGGATTTTTTAACTTTTATGTACCCTTTAAAATGCTTTTGGGTTTCGCTGAAGACTACAACAAAGTCATACTAAATGGAAAACATGAATTGATACTCTTGCGTAATAAGAACGATGAAGATCTTGTACACTCGAGCGTTTCCACGGAAAAAGCAAAACTTTCAATTTCACTCATCTCATGGAGAATTCCACATGTACAATTATCTGATTTTAGCAAGTTGAATATGATAAAAATTATTAACAATAGTGCTTCTATACCGATGGCATTCCGTAGTTGGGATTGTCATGTTAATCCACAACTTAATACAGGAACAAGTCATATCTGGAATGTTAAATTAGCTGCAAGTAGAGAACGACTCCGTTTTGTATTGATTGCTTTTCAACAAGAAAATAAGTTTGTTCATTGTGACCTGACAAATTTAAAAGTACATTTAAATTCAGTATCATATCCATATGATGACCTAAATATCAAATTTAAGAATGAACGCTATGCAATTCTATATGATATGTATCTAAGATTTCAACAGAGCTATTACATGAGAGAATCTCAGCCGCTTCTAACTGCTCAAGAATTTAAAAATAATGCACCTATTATTGTAGTAGATGTCAGCCATCAAAATGAATCGCTCAATAACGGACCAATTGATATAAAAATTGAATTTGAAACAGCTACAAATATTGCCTCAAAGACATCAGCTTACTGCATTCTTATTCATGATCGCATAATTGAATATGTACCTATAAAAGGACAAGTCCGAAAAGTCTTATAAATTAAACAATATGGAAGAGAATATAGTTTGTATAGATATGCAAGGATTCAAAAGCGATTCAAATGATTTCATCGCAAAAGAAGTAGCGATCGTTTTCAACACCAACAACAATGAAGCCATAAATTTCATGATAGAACCTCCCTTTGCTTTTAAATGTCTATCGCCAAAAAAGTAAACTGGTTAACAAAGAACTATCATCACCTAAAGTGGAACGATGGATCAGTCACATTTCAAAGCGTCTGCAAGTTTTTAAAAGCTAATGTACGCTATTCTAAAATATATGTTAAAGGAGAAGAAAAGAGACAATGGCTAGAAAAAAAACTTAAAAAAAGAGTTTTTAGCATCTAGGGCTTTGGATGCATCAACTTTAAACAAATGGAAATTAAATATCCCGAGTATTTCTATTGTAATTATCATACATATGGTGTTTGCGCATTAAGAAATGCTCTTTTACTAACAAAAGAAGTATCTTGTTAAAAATAATTTATGTATACATATTATTATTATTGGCTTAAAATTAACAATTTTAAAACTTTTTAATCACTTAAGTATATTTAATAAAAATTAAATGGATAGAAAAAAAATTAAAACAACTGTTTTTTTATTTCAAATACAACACAACTAAATGATGACTAATATAATTTTGTTATCAAATGATGACTCATTCTCAAAACATATCCAGCTGAATAAACAAAGCCATAAACATGATTCTGCAAAACAAATAATCAGACGGACATTTCAAATGATGACTCATTCTCAAAACATGTGTTGCTGAGTAAACAAAGCAATAAACAAGAAATAAACAAGGCGGACATGTGAAACGACATACACACATTCTTAACAAATCTAAAGATAAGAAAAAAGAAACACACACACAAACAAACAAACAGCCACGCACCCACAGCCGCACACATCCACAAACCCCCACCCCCCACACATCCACGCACCCACAGCCACGCACAAAGTAAATGTAAACACAAGCACCACAAAAAATTAGCAAGAACAAACAATAATAATAGCGACACAATAAACCCCGTAGGAACCCAAGTCGACTTTTTTGTCTACAAGTTTGGTGACGTTGTCACCAAACTTGTCTATACTCTTTATTTCCACATATAATCTAAAACACTACCCAATCTCTCAATATGACTCCATAAGAACCACATTGTCTATAGTAAGCCAATACTTTCAAGCTCCAAACTTACTACCCAATGTCTCAATATCACCCCATAAGAACCACATTGTCTATACTAAGCCAATACTTTAAAGCTCCAAACTCACTAGCCAATGTCTCAATATCACCCCATTAGAACAATACCCTAAATTTCTATAACACCAAAAAGCATTACCCACACTATAATTTTTTTACAATCTTCACTATACACATTTTGCCTACTTGGCACTTTCATTTTTTCCCACGGGTATCAAATTACACATTTGTTTATTTAACAATTAAAATTTCAAAATTTCAAATTTTAATTACCCAAATTTAAAAATTTTAATTGCCGCCGTGTCCCCAGTTCCTATCTACTCTTATTGATTATTCGCAGTATTTTGCAGAAGCACTTATTCCCTATTGTCAATCAAATCCAGAGCCTCCGGAACCGCAGTTACCAAGTAGTCAAATACCACCTGATGATCTACAGGAGCACTTGATTCGCAGATCTAATCGGTCCCACAAACCACCAGCATATCTAACAGATTATACACTAAACTAATTATTTTCAATTTATTATAAATATTTTACATTGTATTTTTATAATGAATTTTCTAAACAAACAAATATCACATTCCTGTAAATACTATTAAACGTGGGAGACTGTTATGTCCCAACGTAAACTTATTAGTTAGCAACACTGTTACATGTCATTATATGTAACTCCACTTCCTCTTTTGTTCTTAGTTCGTAAGATGATTGAATTAATAAAAAAGGTCTGATGAAAAATAAAAAGCGCGTGTTACATTTCTAATAGTTTCGAACAGATAGGTTCATAGATTTTGGATATGTTTAATATAACTTTTCAGAGAATTATATGGTATAATAATTTTTAATGTAATAGCATTGGACGTTAGTACCCTACTCGAAAGTCAAGACTTTTAAACAATTGCACCACATGAAAAATTAAGATATATTAGAAGTTTTTGCAATTGATTCTCCTAAAAAATAGAAAATAAAGAAACACGAATATCACCGATTTTTTAAATTTTAGATGTGAACCATTTTTTTGGTGCAATGAGCAAGACAACGCTCATATGTCATTTTCGTTCTATGTAAATGTACTATAAGTTCTATTATTAAAAATTTTGTCACTCCCTACAGAATTGTTAAGAAAGTGATCTGATACATACATTTTTTTAATTTTGTGTACCCTACACTGATACCTTACAGCTGGTAGGAAAGATGTTTTTAAAGTCATAATACTAATATGGGGACTTTGCACAAAATGTAATAAATTGTTTCTATTACTGATTTTAAATAAGTTATACTAGCATAGATGTGAATTATATGCGCGTAAACTATTTATTATTGGATCAGAAAGTAGTAAAAAAAGTAACGCCTTGAAATTTAAAGTTTCTATTATGTTTTTACCTTCTCCTTTAAAATTACAATTACTTGAGTTAGGGCCTTTCTACTTATTGCACTGCTCCTGCGCTTTTCTGTTTGAAGGAAGTAATTAACTTTTAAGCCCAGATCCCACTATCGTCGCCCATGGCACAATTTGTAACAATTTTTGTCGTCCTATATCGGCACATAATTCAAAATATTGCACAATTTATTTTTGGGTGGTCCCATTATCGTCGCATATTGTTATAATTTTTTTCGGCTCATATCGGGCAAAACAAAATTGCGACAGTAATTGGTTTAATTCGGTCACACTATCGTTCTTTATTGGGCAAATTTATTAATATACTAATTTATTTATTATGGGAGAATACAATACAACAAGAACAAGTCTTATATTACAGTATTGGGTAGAATTTCGGCATACATACATTATTTGTCACAAATAATAAAATATATTAAAATAATAATTTAATAACAAAATATTTACTAAAACATATAACATATTTATTAAAGATGTTAAGCACAATAGATTTGAAAATAATAATTTTAAAATAATCAAGATAAAAAATACTGAAGAAATAATAATTTAATATAGTGTAAACATATTTTATATTTTAAAAATATTTTATATTCTAGATTTATCAAAATTAACTAAAAAACATGCAAATGGCAGAATTAAATTGCCTTGCATTGCTTAAAGTTTGAATTTGAGGAGGTAACTGACTCCAAAGACGTATTGAGGCAATGAAGAAGTGATGCACAGAAAAGGATTTATTATGCTTGATGTTATTTATTCGTTTCCCTCTGTTTGATCATGAGAATGTCAGCCGTCGATAGAGGTATTCATGTTGTCTGGTATATAACATTTTATGCAGAACAACAGCGCTCGGCACTTTAGTAGATTTTCAAACGTAATATTATATATTTGTATTGCGTAACGGAAGATGCTACAATTTCTTTTAATTCCAAAGACATATCTGGCAATACTGTTATATGCTACAATAAGTCTATGTCTACTCACACTATCACAGGTACAAGAAATTTCGCAACCATACATGAGGGTTGGCAATAGATGATATATTTTTGCGAGTAGCATTCGTATATGCGCTGCACAGAAAATACTATAATTAAAGTTCTATTACTAAATTCATAAATTCAAATATTTATTTTACGGAAATGGGACCTATCACAAAATTCGTAAAATTCAACACTAAAATTGTAAATATTTAATAAGAAAAAAATCGAATTTTTTTCTATAAAAATTGTGTATTGGAATATTTAAAAACCAAACAAAAAAATAATTAAATTTAAAAACAAATTCAAACACATGTGTGTTGAAATAAAAACTTATGATAATTTTTTCTGTGTGGTGTATAGCATTGTAACATCCAAAGATTCCTTGCATTGCAAATGTCTTATCACAGTTTGTTTGAATGTGGCCTGACCAGTCCAGTTGTTTGTTGAAAATTACACCTAGGTTTCTTGCAGTGTCAACAATATTGATTACTTCGTTATTTAGTTTTAGTGGTGGTAAGGACGTTAGTATATACCTTGATTTACAAATAATCATAGCCACAGATTTTTTAGGGTTTAAGCTGAGTCCATTCGCAGATGCCCATATACTTTATACAATTGGCGGCATCTGGTGCATCACAATTAATGTAGAGCTGGACATAATCAGCGTGTATTTTACAGTTTGTAATTTGTAAAGGTAGATCATTCGCATATATTGAGTACATCAATGGACAGAGTATCGAGCCCTGTGGCACTCCTCTAGGCATTATTGAACTATTGGAAGTGTTTCATCCGTCTGAAACTGATTGAGTCCTATCACTGAGATATGATGCTATTAGCTTTAAAGCTGTTGTTGAAATATTACACATTTGTTTAAGCTTGAGGGCGAGTATAGAATGGTGAACAGTATCGAAGGCTTTAGAGTGATCCAGTAATATAAGGAAAGATATGTTGCTTTTATCTATTTGACATCTAATATCCTCCGAAACATCAATCAAAGTTGATATACAGCTATGTTTTAGTCTAAATCCAGACTGCCTTTCAGTAAGTAACGAGTTATTATATAAATGAGTTAGCTTTTCAAAAACTTTAGAGAAATAAGGCAGAATTGCTATGGGTCGATAGTTTTTGTCGGCTTTAGGACTGGGTATAATTTTGGCATGTTTCCACATGGTTGGATATGTAGATGTCGTAACAATGGTATTGAACAAATGTGTAAAATATGATAAAGTGTATGGAAGTGTATGTTTAACAAACTTGGGGTGCATTCCATCGTAGCCAACGGAGTTAGATTTTATGTCACAAAATGACTTTAATACTTCATCTTGCGTGAAGTGACTGACACCGAAATACGGCAACTGTCGCTGATTTGTACCGCAGATTTTGTTAGTGTTATTGCAGAAACCGGTATGAATCGGAGGCATTGGTATGTTTGCAAACTGATTATTTAACTTGTTGACGTCAATTGTATTATTTTCTGCAACGTTGTTATTAACAATACCCATTTTTAGAATTTCTCTCAATTTACTTCTAGTCAATAGCCGTTTGAAACTTGTTGTTATAGAATGCTGTCTTAGCCATCCTTATTTTTGAATTGACTATAGCTCTTTTACTTTTAAATACATCGTACTGCTCTTGAGTTCAAAACCGCTTCCATCTTTTATATGCCTTATTTCTTGCTTCAATTAGAACTTGAACTTCATTTGTAAAACATGGCTTTTCATTCCATATAATTTTCTTCTTGATAGGAATATATTTTTCATAAAGATAGCTTAGATTTTGGTGTAGAAAGCTCAACTGTTCGTCGACCGAAGGCAAGTACAAAACAATATTCCAGGCTGTACTTGATAAGTCGCTATCAAGAGATCGGAAGTCAATGTTTCTAAAATCTCTATATTCTAATGTTTTAGATAATATATTGAAATTGTATGAAATGAAAATAAATCGTGTTTAGTGAACATTGATGCCAATAACTGTTCGAGTAACATCAGTTGAGAATTGTTGTTGACAAAGCAAAGATCAAGCGAAGTGCTGGATGTGGATGTAAAATGAGTGGGTATTTTTACTAAGTAGAGACCAATAGAGCTCATATCTTCCATTTGGCTGTTGTCTTCCAAGATGTTTGCATTGAAATCGCCAGTAATAACTATATCATTGTAACCAAGAGTGCATATGCTGAGTTTCTTAATATATTTATTGGGTATATAAACGTTTCCAATTAGTAGTTTTTCATTATTATTATTAATGAGTTGAACCAATATATATTCAATGTTATATCCATCAACATTTTTACATTTTGACTTACAGAAGATGCTGGATCTGACATAAATGGCAACACCACCAGAATTTGTTGATCTATCAGAGCGAAATAGACTATACCCATTTAAATTGTAAACACCATCACTAATATCTGAGACGCATATTACATCTACGTTGGACTTTTCAAAAACAAGCTGAAATTAGTCCATTGTGTTGTTTAAACTCTGAGCATTTATGTGGCACATTTTAAGAACAGAGCTATTCCTAGAACGTACTCTGACCATAGTTGCTAAATTTTCTTTAGAGCCAATCCTCATACTATCAAAATGCAGAGTCATAAGAAGCGTTTAGAATCATTTTCGCAATGCACGCAAGGAAAAGATGTTTTAGAGAGATGCTAATTTTTTAAATAATATATGGCTTAAAATTTACATAATTATTTGTTTTCATAATGAAATTTTTAGATATATACATCACAAAAATAGGTGAGTTAATTAAAATACAAATTATAAATTTATTAGGTATTAATAGGTTCAGCCGGATTATAAGGAGCAATATTATTCGATGTGTCAGTCCGAAAAAACTGGTTTAGTGAATTTAATTCATTGATCCGCATGAGCTCATCATTTTGGCAATATTTTATATATACAGTTCCACGGTTCAGCTGATATTAAATTGTCTTTCATTAACCGATGGGCTCGCAAAAGTATCCTGTGATTTTCCGGAGTAGGGTTTTCCTTTATGTAAAATGGGGTCGTGCTTTTGAAACCAAGTATGTTTAACCGTAACGGGCCTTTTTGTGCCTTAACATAGTTTTTTACAGTTTTAAGAAAAAAAAATTCTGTCATAAGAACATATAAATTTAATGATTATTGCAGCATCATTTGTGTTGTTAAATTTTTTCTGTTGCGAATTAGATCATTATTTCTGTTAATTTTAACGCGATAAGCTTGCTTAACGTCAGAGGGACATATTTGCACTGTTTCACAAATCTTTTTGTATATATCAAATAGATTTTCATTACGATCAGAAGACACACCGTTAATACGAACATCGCAGGCAACTATTGAATTTTCTTGTTTTCTGGAGTAATTTATCAAGTATTCAATTTCTTCTTTTAATTCGGCATTTTCACTTTTTAATACTTCAGTTTCTTTGGCGATGGTAATTATTTAAGACGCTGTTCCTTCTTTGATTTCATTCACCGCTGCTTCAAGATCCAACAATTTTTCGGTGATTTCAGCCAAGCAATTCTTTGTTCATGCTTTTGTTTATTTTCTTGTTGGCAGACGCAGTTCTACTTTTGGAATGGATTACTCTCAAAAACAGAAAACTGCTATGTCCGTATAGATAAATATATTATGGCGTTAAAAGGTTAAAAACGGAACAATTAATATATGTAATAATAAAATACACATACATAAATAAATTTTATTGATAACTTACTTTTTATTCTTTTTATTTCGTAAACAAATCAGTGTTGCCAGAAAAGTTATCTGGACGAATGCTAAATGGACCAAAACGAAATGCTAAAACGTTCTACAGACGCAAAAAAGAATGCTAAATAAAAACTTTTTATAATCATTATCTAATTCCTTCTGAACAGAACGTTACGAACGAAAAAAGGCGTGATCGACATGTGATATTTTTGGTATTTGATGGCAATCGATATTTTATGATCATTTACATCATATCTAAATAGTTCATAATGATGCGACGTGACGTTATAAATTTAATTCAAAAGGATTTAAGACGTAGGTAACATTTTTAATATATTTTCTTACATACTTTTGTTTGATAAAAATTTTTTCGTGTAAAGTTTTTTGTTTGTTGCTTACAACTTTTTGGGTGTTACAGGTCGATATAATCACTTAGGATTTAAAATCAATTAATTTCGAAATATGTAATCACAATAATTAATGTTCACTTTTATTTACGAATAAGCTGTGTATATAAGCGTGGTATATCGGTGGTCATACGTTGATAATACCTAACTGCTTTTATTTATTTTCACAAAACGCTAAAAACCTTATAACAGAGTTCAATTCCGTTCGGAAACGGAATTGAATCAACCCAAATATATCAAGCCCTAGCTGGAGCATACCGCACCATTTAACACCAGCTGCTACAAAAATGGGGTAGGTTGAATTCCGTTTCCGAACGGAATTGAACTCTGTGACATGGCCGATAGATAAATCGCTAATAAATTTACCTATCGCCAAAATAAAAAATTCGAAATTAGTTAAGAGTACATATATACTAAATGATTCTCTGTTATTTTATTTCGCGGCTAGCAACGCTTTCAGCCTAATTATAATATAACTTTTTCAAGTGAAAAGTAGTAAAAATCAGTTACGTGTTGTCAATGTATGACCATCTATGTGTCATCTTTGTCATCATTTTGTTATCAGGTATTTTGTAAGTGTAGCAATATGTTTTTTTTCAAATCTTAGTCCATGTGGAATTTGTATAATAGAGCAGAGCAACCCAGCAATTGCACTAAAAAGCATTTCAATGTCGGCGCTAGAAAAGGGTAAAACCAGGAATGACAGACATTACAAACGTTTTCAAAATGAGTAGCAACTTTTCCGTGAAAATTGAATTTGAGAATTAAATCACTCTCAAGCTGATATTAAAGTGCACTTTCCCAGCATTACCATCGGTTTATGTTTCTTCATTCCCATTTTTCTTTTTTGGTTTGATTTTATACTTAAGTATATATGAACATGTAAAGCTAATTATTTATTAATATGATTATTTCGAATGTATTTGCTTTGTGAATCCAAATTGATTATTAAGCTAAGGTTCGTAACGTTAGTTCTTATATGAATTTTTTTTATGAAACAATTTTTTTTATCTTTAAAAACTGTTTCAAAATAACGTTAGTTTAAAAACTATCGGTAATAAAAATAATTAAATAATTCTGAACAATAACACCCGCTATGCATGTGCATTCGTCTCTGTTTCGGTGAAGATTAAATTAAATGCAATAAGAATAGAGTTGCTAAAAATTTCAAGTTAATTTTAATTTTAAGTTGTTTTTCTATAGAAAAATACATATGTATTTTTGGTATAGAAAAGTGTTTTTCCATACTTTTTGTGAATATATTGTCTTTAATTTTTTGTTGTATGTAGTCAAAAGCATTTTTTAACATAAAATTTATGAAAAGCATTTATGACATAAATGCTTTTCATACAGCATACATAATAAATTTCTCGCAGTGCGTTTGAGAAAAATGAGTAAAAAGATAAGCAAAAATTTGTCTCAGATAACTTGAGGTCTACACGTAACATAGTATGTAAGATGAGATTGTTAAATTCCATCGCAGAGAGAATTATGTTACGTGTAGACTTCAAATTAGTGTTATCTCAGTGTTATAAGAATTTTTATGAGAGCGTTGTTATAAGAATTCTTATAACAACAATCTTATGAGATGAACTGTCAAAAAACACATTTACAAGACAATAAAATAGTGTACATGTGTGAGTGTTTATTAAAACAAATGAAAAGCGATGTTCTTGATAAAATTTCTCTATTAAATAAATGAATAAATGTGCTTAATTGATTTATAAATTAAAATTTGTGTGAAAAATTAAAAATAAAATAACTAATTATGCAAAAGTAGTGCATGTTAACTTGATGAGCATTTGCATAAAATGAAATGTTATAGGAAAAGGAAAATTACGTCTTCCCCTAGTGTAAGATTAAGAGAAAAATCTACATTTTGTTTTTATTATTCTGCCGACGTTTTATCTCATGTTATATCAAAGTTAATGTCTCGTAAAGACGCTGTGTAAGGCAAATGAAAGAGAATAAGAATACGTTGCTTCAAATGCAATTGTGCGAAAGAAAGAAATGTGTCGACATAGTGGGCCTGGTAGTTAATGTTATTTTGGTACGTGATTTGCGATACTTTCAAAGTAGACAGTTTGCTTTGGTATCGCATTTACTCACGTTTTTAAGGGGACTATACATTTGTCAACTGCCTGAAATCTAGCTCGTGTACGTGTTCTTGACCTAAAATCAAACCCATTTAGATTTTCCATCCAGCATCGTCGGTGTCAGACATACAAAAATTTTTTTTACTAATACCACCAGAATGCTTGATGTGATTTTGACCAATGTATAGTGTGTGTTGTATGGAAATTGCAATTTTTGTAAATTGGGCTCTCTCAATTTACAAAAATTGCAAGTTGGAGATCGATTTTAATGAAATATGGTTTGTTTTGTTTGAAAAGCTTTTAGATATATGCCAATAAAATAAAAACCTAAAAAAATAAACCGACTTTACTAAAAAGCTGGAAAGAGTTAATTTCCAAGATCCTTACTGTTCCACCCATATTTCATGGAACATACATCAACAAAATTACACTCAAAGAATGATTATTTTTCGAATAGACAAAATATTATAAATAAAACTAAAGATTTTCTTCGTAATATTCCATTTGATGAAGACTGTGCCGAAATGTTTCTAAAAACTGCACGAAAAACTGTCGATATATTTGGAAAAAAATAACGATATATCGAAATTAAAAATATCGACGATATATATCGATATCTTTTAGGGAAAATATATCGATATTTTTTGCCCATCCCTACTGCAAACATTGTAATAACATTTTTGTTATTTTTAACTTTTTAGTACATACACAGAAAAAACTAATTTTTCACTTCAAATACCAAATTCCCTTAATCAAATGTAAATTTGTTCAATTTAGGTCCTATAAAGAAATTTGTAAATTCAAATGCAAAAATTTGTAATAATTTGTTAAAAAAAATTCTGATTTTTTCAATAAACAAATTGTTTCAATCAAAAAATGTTTTAGAGAAATATAAAAAATAAATCAAAGAATTTCATAATTTTATCAGGTTGCCAACATTGGCGGTAGGTAAATGAAATTAAATAATAAGTCAATCAAAATTATTTATCAAACTAAATAGAGACAATAATAAAAATTTAAAATCAGTTTCAAAAACATGTTTGTTAAAAAAAAGCTATCATAATTTTCTCTGTGTATATTTTAAAGTCGGTTTAATTCTTTTTAACTTTTTACTAAAAAAGCTTTTATTTTTTACTTTTTAGTCCATAAAGTCGGTTTAATTCACTTAGTTTTATGCTGAGCTACGCATTCTACCTTCCAAGGGACTCACACCAAGGCTAAACACTTTTACTAATGTAGTGTTTGAAATATACGATAATTAACAATTACTTTATACGTGAGATGTCTGTCCTTCTACCAATTCCTATCCCATTAGTTGTTTGTTGGATTACGTGCATTGACTGAGAAGGAGTTCACAGCAAGTGACGATCACTGTTATATTATTTCAAATATGCAATAATTAATGATTACTTTGTATGGGATGGAACATTTCCCCTGCTCTTATACCACCCCTTTTCTGTTGGTTCATTAAATATAAAGTAATTCACACCAAGTTTGTAGACGCTTACTGATATAATAGTGCAAATATGCAAATATTAATGATTACTTTGTATGGGAGGGAGCCCTTCTCCTGCTCTAACACAACCACTAGTTTGCTGGATTACGCGCATTAACTATAAACGAATTCACACCACCAAGTTCGAATCGTCTCACTGATGTAGTATTCCATATATGCGATAATTAATAATTACTTTGTGTGGAGGGTGCCTCTTCCCTGCTTCTATCGTATATTGGGAAAAATTGGACCACTTGTGGAGTATACCATTTCATATAAAAAAATAATTTTTAAAATCGCTTCACAAATGGCGGGGAAATCGGTGAACATAAGAAATACGTACAACAACAACATAACATAAGATAAAATAATATAACAACAACATAATAAATACATGACTAACATATAACCTCCTCCTTTTTTGAGGTAGGTTAAAAATAGCTAATTTTTTTGTCCTTTTTCTTATTTTGACATATTGTAAAATAGTACATTGCACTTATAAATATAAACTTTAATATTAATCTTTCGATCAAATTATTTTTTATTTCAGAAAGAAATTCTAAATCATGTGAATATTGAATATTCAAAGAAAAATTTGGATGTACGGAGGGTTGAACTGACAGCTGTTTCGTGACCACCAAGTCTACTCGTCAGAGTCCTTTACCTACACCACCACTGACAGTGGCAACAACACTGTAGCAAAAATCCTTCTAATTCTAGTAAGCTCAATTAACATACTGGCACCATCTTGTGGCGAGTCGCACCTATTAATTAGCTTTTTCTATATGTTCGGAACTTCACTAACTGTCTTTTCTTAGAATAATCAACTATTCTAAGCTTTTTTCCAAAAACCGATGTGGGTTTTTTGAAGCTCAAAGTTGATCATTTTTTAAAATTTATAAATTTTCGCACCTTTATTTTTGCAGAAGATAATATTTTAGCACAATGAAACTTGTCATGGTATCATAAGAATTCCTTCTTCACATTAAAAAAATTAATGATTTATGTTCAACAGGGTTCACACAGGGTTCAGTTGAAAAGCGATAAAATGAGAAAAAACTGAGTAATTTTCAAGTGGCCACTTTTCGGCCATTTAATTATTCCAGTTTAGTTTTGCATAGCAATATTAAATGATCATTACTGCCCTATACTACTTTCTACTTAAAAGCTATTATAAGCTATTACAAAAATGTATGAAATTGGTGTAATTTTTTACTTCGGGTGGCCACTAATCAGAAGCTACACAATAATAAATAAAAAAGATGGCGGTTATGTGTTTCTAGTACCTAAAAGATTGTCCTCAATTTTTTTATATTAAAATTAAAAGGCATGTTGAATTCACTCAGAATTACTCGTATCTAAAAAAATATGTTTTCAAGAGATTTTTATATATTTGGTTTTGTCCAAGTAAAATATACATAAATATTCAGTCGATATTGGCCCGTTTATGGCATTAGCAAATATTGCCATCAAAATTTTTGTGACTTCCTTATTCAAACGCAGAAGTTACATGCGTTCTTAGCTTGATGGATTTATTTAAGTCTAAAATACGTAACAGAATGTCCTACCATGCTTCACATAAAAAAAGGGCTGAAGCGAGAAAATTCATCTTGTGATACGTATGAGATACTATTGTACCTCGATTTAATTACACTACGCAGCAATGAAAATGGGTCGAGATCAATATAGCAGATACTTGTATGTACATTTTAATCTGTTGAATTCAGAAATTGCAAAAAAAAAGTTCCAATTAGCTCTTGTTTTAAAGATATAGTGACTTATATTTTCATAAATTACAGCAATTTTATTCTTTTTTATTTGGTTTACTACTCTATTATATCGCGCATGCACTTCAAAAGTGACACAACTCAGGGAATGCGTTTTTGGAGCTAATAGTACAAATCGCTTTTCAAACTGCATACAAATATCTTGTATTCTAAACTCTTGCGAAGATAATATATATCTTTCTTCACGTTTTCTGGACAGTGCATGTGCGATATGTCCTTTAATTAAAAATTATATATGTATTTTACTTTATGAAATGATCAAAACATATAAAATGAAAAATTTTAAATTCAGTGTTTTTTCAATTACGCGTTTTTTTTTGTTTCAGTGCTTTTTGAAATTTAAAAGTTGACAACGCTGATAAGTACATAGTTTTCTTTGCTTAAAAATAAAATCGGTTTATTTAGTTGGAAGCTGTTAGTTGTTTTCTGCAGCATCTCCTGTGCCGTAGGTTTTTTTATTTACATTTACGATTATTATTAATACATAATTATCTGAAATAAAATGTTCCTTTTATATTGTTTATTTAAATGATTAATTATGGTTAAAGTCGTCCCCTTATGTAATAAATAATCATAAAATATAAAGCAAAACATTTATTCCCTTGTATTTTTGCTCTTACAATTTGCAAAATTTTTATATTTTACTTAGAAATAAATAAATTTTCATATGAAAAGTTTTTGTCAGTTATTTTCACTGCTACACAAAACCAGAATCGCAGTGATGTGTAGTTGTGAAAAACTTTTGTTCGTTCCAATGTTTTTCCTATGAAAAAATATTGACATTACTTTTCATTGTTTCATTAAACGAGAATGAAAAGTTGAAAAAACTTTTCATTTCACCGTTTCACAGAACAACAATTGATCCCGTGGTTTGAAAATTCGAAAAAAATAAGAACCAGTCTAATGTAAAGTTCATTATTTTCGTTAAAATTTTGCTGTATGAAAGCTAGTAAAAATTTAATTATATACAAATTTCCGCGATATTTAGTATTGCGATATTTAGATCGTTCTATAACAAAAACGCCTTGCGAGAACACTACGTTATACGAGGGTAGCGACACAAATAAAATTATTGTGTGTTTTAAAGATAGAAAGGCTAAAAAAAATTTTGAATAATTACAAAAAAATTCAAGCTGACATTCATATATGAAGATGTATGTACAATAAAGTGACTCACAGAAACTTGTTACCCTCTCATATTAAAGATCGGTATTTTTAATGAGGTTTCCTAAAACATTTGCGTGGTCCAGCGATTACCGCCCGTCAGCTGGAACCTGTCTAAAAAAGGTATATTTTTGTAGTTTTTTCTGCGTATTTTCTCCCAAGACAACATATAAAAAACAAGTAAGAGGATTATATTCGGCTATGCCGAGTCTTATATAACCTCCACAAAGTAATATAAAAGGTATATCTTTGGCCACAAAGTATAACAGTTAAGTCGAGTTAGGACAAAGTGTTTTTATCATTATAATTTTGTTTATTTCTCTTAACATAACTGTTGTTTCATTATAAATTAAATTACAAATTAATATAGTATAAAATTGCTAGCATTTAAAATTCTCTTTTGACCACTGGCCAAAATCGAGCTTAGTCGTTATTCCTTGTGGGAACAGATACATGTACTTGCAATTATACACGTAATATCTATGCAATAATTTCCAAATAACTTTCTTAAATATTGTTTTCGTAAAATATGCAAACTTTTGTATATGTAGGTACTACGTAATAAAGTATTTTGTAATACATACATAATTTATTCAATTGAACGTTTTTTTAAAATATCTAATGCGTAATTTACGCATAAGATACATACCTATTTGTTGAGATTACGTGTATTAGTTGTACAAAAAGTATATTACAAAATTGGTATTCTTAATCAAGAATTTTTAGGTTACATACATATATACAGTGCATTTCGCATTAATTTATGCAAATATAAATTTAGAATCATTTGAGCTCAAAAAATATTGATTTTCTAAAAATTTTTTTGCAATTTTTCTAATTGATACTCAAAAATTGTATCCCAAATAAATATTTCATTGATTTTATTTATTTACTACTAATTTAATTGGTATAATCTATTTTTTCTGTAATTGATTTCAATATCTTATGATAAATAAGTATATTAATTAACATTAACTTGAGGTCTACACGTAACATAATATGTAAGATGAGATTATGAAATTCAATCACAGAGAGAATTATGTTACGTGTAGACTTCAAATTAGTGTTATCTCAATGTTATAAGAATTTTTATGAGAGCGTTGTTATAAGAAACAACAATCTTATGAGATGAACTGTCAAAAAACACATGTGCATGTGTTAGTGTTTATTAAAATAAATGAAAAGCGATGTTTTTGATAAAATTTCTGTGTTAAATAAATGAATAAATGTGTTTAATTGAGTCATAAATATAAATTTGTGTGAAAAATTAAAAATAAAATAGCTAATTATGCAAAAGTAGTACATGTTAACTCGATGAGCATTTGCATAATATGAAATCTTATCGGAAAAATTAAGTTACGTCTTCCCCTAGTGTGAGATTAAGAGAAAATTCGACATTTTGTTTTTAATATTCTGCCGACGTTTTTTCTCATGTTATCTTAAAGTTAATGTCTCGTGAAGACGCTGTGTTATAACAATAATCTTATGAGATGAACTGTCAAAAAACACATGTCCAAGAAAATAAAATATTGTGCATGTGTGAGCGTTTATTAAAATAAATGAAAGGCGATGTTTTTGATAAAATTTATGTGTGCTTAATTGATTTATAAATTAAAATTTGTGTGAAAAATTAAAAATAAAATAACTAATTATGCAAAGTAGTGCATGTTAACTCGATGAGCATTTGCATAAAATGAAATGAAGGAAAATTACGTCTTCCCCTAGTGTAAGATTAAGAGAAAAATCTACATTTTATTTTTATTATTCTGCCGACGTTTTCTCTCATGTTATATAAAAGTTTAAAAAAATTAAAAAAATAAAAGTTAAATGGGCTTAATTGAATATAAATACTTAAGCGTAGTATGCAGCTGTGCCTGAAATTCAGGCTGCCATAAGAAGTATGTGTAAAAAAACAAACTAAAATTCAGGTTGGTAAATTTCTTAAAGAAATTTCCGTTTACAAGTACGCAGTTCCAAAAGAAAAGTACACGGAATTTTGACATTTATTGTCTATTACAGGCATGTTATAACAATAAGTGGAGAATTTTTTCCGTCAACTGAAACAAAAATTAATGTTCAGAGAAATGTTTGGCCACGGAATTTTTGACATTTCTAATTTTTCGTACGTTGTAATTAATTTTTAGTGTTTTTGTGTGTTGTATATTATAAAATATATAAATTTTGTGTATGCAAACATAATTCTGTATAGAATTCTACACGATTATTTTTCCGTGTAGAAATAAATGCAAAACTCCAAACCTGAATTTCAGTGAGAGCTGCATACTACGCTTTAACACCTAGCTTGCACTGTGAGTCATACAATATCTCAACCATGGTATAATAATATAACAGGTAGCCGCATAACTAATACAAACGTACATTTTGGGATAGAAAATGTCAAACATTAATAGAGAGGGTATGTTTGTGTTTGTATATCAGAAGCAGCAAACATACGTGTGGTATTGTGTGTGCAACGTAGTTATTTCACTTATACACAACATTTGACAGTTCGTACCATGAAAAAAGTAAATAAAAAAATAAATAGCTGGCGGTCCAGGGCTACCTTGTATATTATTCTACCATGATCTCAACTAATATTATATGAATCGTCGTACAAAAGATCAGATGATAGGGATCATTCCCAGATTTAATGATTTATCGTCATATTGACGATTTTCGGTGACAAAAATGGGATTTTAACGACTAAACGATTTTTAGCTTAAATTTGACGAGTTTTAAGAATTATAAGTTAGTTAATACAATATTTTAGAACTTTTAAAACAATTTTGATTAAGAACTTTGTAATAAAAGTGAGGAGTAAAAGGGATAGTTATGCCAATATCTAATTATTTTAATATTAATATTTTTAGTATTATATGTTTTTTAAAACCTCTTTTTTCCATAATTTATCAACTGCTGCATATGTACATACATATGGATGTATATCCAATATAAACATTTTTTAACACTAAAAAACAACGCTCAAGTATATCTTTGCATCCTATTCGAAATTTTTAGATAAATTCTAATAACATAAATTACTGATTATACTGCGTATTTAAAGTAGAAAATTCCAGAAACCATATAATGTTAAATTTTATTAAACTTAAAAGTTGATTAATTCAATATTTTTGTGGCTTACCGAGTTAATGCTCTGTACGTTTATTATTTTTTTAAAAGCAAAATTCACTAAACATGTGATAATACTGTTTATTAAGTTAAAAAACAATTGATAACTTTATTGATAAGAATTTCGTTTATTTTCTGTAAAAACTGTGAATTTATATGATATGTTATTTATTATTAATTATCATTCTGTTTATTAAGTAGATTTCTATAAAAAATTAGTTTTTAACCTCGAAATAAGTGTTTTTACTTTTGACGATTTTAGATAATTATTTTGACGTTTTTGACGATTTTTCGCTCGAAATTTGACGAATTTATCCTTATTTCATCTGGTAACTATTCCTGTGCCTCGTTTCCGTAATTTGTGAGAATTTCTTACATCGAGAAAAAATTAATAATTATACCTACCATCTTAGCTACATTTTGCTTTTAGAAAAATATTATACATACATTGCAGTAACTCGGTAAGCCACAAAAAATATTGAATAAATGGACTTTTAGTTTAATCAAAATTTAACGTTGTACGGTTTTTGGAATTTTCTACTTTAAACACGCATCACAATTATTTGAATTGTATTATTAGAACTTATCAAAAAAATTCGCTAGGATGCAAAACTGTACTTAGCCTTGTTTTTTTAACATTTGTTATACTTGATATACATACATCCATACAGCGGCGGCCGAAGGGTGGAACGAGTGGAGCGCTCGCACTAGGCGCCAGGTATCAAGGGGCGCAAAAAATCCAAATGCGAAAAGCAATTTCTAGTGCATTTGTATATTTTTATTATAAAAATTTACAAAATATGAAAGTTGAGCGTAGGTTTAGTAAATTGAAGCTAATAAAAACCTACTTAATGCTAGGAACACAACTGGGACGAACGACAAATTTCGCCCAACGCGACGAATTCGTCGATAAAAATTCGCTGTTTAAATTCGTCGTATGAAGCAAAATAGCGACGAAAACTTAACAGCTGTTGTAATTGATAAAGATCTTTAGCGAATTCAGCTATTCAACACCAATCTGTCAAAATTTGTTTGGTTTTTCACATGTATATTTACATAAATATCACTGCGCGCCATTTTGTTTTGAATACAAAAAGCTAAGTTTTATTTTGTGGCTGTGTTTGCATAAAGTTTTAAAGTTTAATAAAAAATGGTTACTTGTGCAGTGTGCAAAATTAAATATATAAAGGGAAATGAAACTTTGTTCCGTGTCCCCAGCGATGAGGAAGGCCGGAACAGATGGAGCGAAATCTGTGGTGTTAAGTTTTCAAAGTACGCTCGAATTTGCCAGAACCATTTTTTGTCTTCTAGCATTATAAATACTGGAAACAAATCATATCTTATTCGAAATGCTGAGCCTATTTTGATATTGCAACAGTAAGTAGCATCTTTTTCTTCTTTTTTCTTAACAAAAGTAGCTTAATAACGCATTGTATAACTACCGTTTTAGAAATTGCTGTTTAGACCAATCAATGGAAGAACAAGGGACTGAAATTGTCCCTAATATCTTTGAAACTTTGTATTTGTTGTATTTCACGGTAACTAAATATGAATGTGTGGAAAGTTTCATAACAATTTGTTTAGTAGAAATTTTGGAAAAAGAATATTTACTTTACTTTTATTAAAAAAAAATAGATCTTAAGTTAAAGTTTCGGTTTATATACATACATATATACCGAATATTGCGTGAAGTCCACCAACGTGTATTTTCATTAAAAACAAAACAATACAGTTTTACTATAAGCAAAATTATTTTTTGTGATAAAATTCTTTTTATTTAAGAAATATTTGTACAATATTTGTGATAAACATTTTTTTAATAAAGAAATATTAATTAAAACACCTTTTAAAACTGCTTTGTTTCATGCACAAATAAACTCTTCGTGGGGCTCTTTATTATATTGGAGAAAATCGCATTGAAAATCTCAACATTTTTAAATTTAACATGTTTTTTGCTTCTCCTGAAAAATTTTCAAAATGCTAGATAGGGCCGTTTGCGTTTTAGGTAACGATATGAAATTCTTCACTTTCGTTGCCTGATATCAGACTAGTCTGGTCGGTTCCTTCATCCTGTTGTAGCAGTGATTTGTTGTTTTCTCTACAGCGATAGAGCCTTTATGTTGAGACATTATTTTGTATTCTAGTTGATGATGATAAAGCTGTAGTAACTTCCCATATTGTACTTTAGCGTTTAGCAAATTATTTGGCTTTTACTTTCTTATGTTTTTCTTTTGACAGCTTTATATTACTAGCAAAAATGTACATATGCAAAATGCACTTCTTTTAATTCTTCACTTTCATTGCCGGATCTGAGGCCATACTCATGGCCAGTTTAATCTCGCTCCACCCTTGCCAAATGCTAGGGCCGTCGCTGCATTCACATGTATGTATGCAGCAGTTGAAAAATTCTGGAGAGAAGAGGTTTTAAAAAACATATAATACTAAAAATATTAACATTAAAATGATTAGTTATTGGCATAACTATCCCTTTTACTCCTTACTTTTATTACATATTGTAGCAAAAGCTGCAAAGCTCTTAATTAAAATCAAAATTGTTTTAAAAGTTCTAAAATATTGTATTAACTAGCTTATAATTCTTAAAACTCGTCAAATTTAAGGTAAACATCGTTTAGTCGTTAAAGTCCCATTTTTGACATCGAAAATCGTCAAAATGACGATAAATCATAAAATCTGGCAACCATCCCTATCATCTGATCTTTTGTTCGATGATTCATATAATATTAGTTAAGGTATTGTATGACTCACACTGCAAGCTAGCTGTTAGGTATTTATATTAAATTAAACCCATTTAACTTTGTTGCTCTTTGGCTGAGAGCGCTAGGCGGTTTCCCACTTGCGGTTTTTCTGTCGGGAGCCGGGTTCGAATCACAGCGCCTGAAACTTTTATTTTTTACTTTTTTAAATGTTTCTTTTAATGTTAATTAATATACTTATTTATCATAATATATTAAAATCAATAACAGAAAAAATAGATTATAGCAAATAAATTAGTAGTAAATAAATAAAATCAATAAAATATTTATTTGGGATACAATATTTTATTAGCAAATAGAAAAATTGCAAAAAAATTTTTAAAAAATCAATATTTTTTGAGCTCAAATTTATATTTGCATAAATTAATGCGAAATGAACTGTATATATGTAACCTAAAAATTCTTGTTTAAGAATACCAATTTTGTAATATACTTTTTGTACAACTAATACACGTAATCTCAACAAATAGGTATGTATCTGATGCGTAAATTACACATTAGAAATTAAAAAAAAACTTAATTGAATAAATTATGTATGTATTACAAAATACTTTATTACGTAATAGCTACATATAAAAGTTTGCATATTTTACGAAAACAGTAATTAAGAAAGTTATTTGTAAATTATTGCATAGATATTACGTGTATAATTGCAAGTACATGTATCTGTGCCGACAAGGAATAACGACTAAACTCGATTTTGGCCAGTGGTCAAAGAGAATTTCAAAGTCGCTGTGTAAAATCAGGGAAATTAGATTTAGCTTATGCTAGCAATTTTATACCATATTAATTTGTAATTAATTTGTAATGAAACAACAGTTAACTTAAGAGAAATAAACAAAATTATAATGATATATACACTTTGTCCATACTCGACCTTGTGACCACAGATATACCTTTTATATTACTTTGTGAAGGGTATATAAGATTCGGCACAGCCGAATATTGCACTCTTACTTGTTTATGCGCACTTTGTATACCTGCACACTTAACATATTTTTGGCAGTTTTAAATTATTTTCATATAATAAACCAAAGTTAGCTGCACACGCTATTTAATTATATTTACCTGCACATTAAGGCAGATAAGTATATTTAGTTTAACAGCATTTTTGAGTTATCTGCACAAGAAATCGTGAAAAGTTGTTTGTGCAGCTAAACCAAAATTACTGTACTAATACATTCTTATACTCAAGTTTTTTGATAACTAACTTGTCAAGAGTCAGACTTCTTTCTATCTTTTCTATGGTATATACGCCATTCGGCTGTGCGGAATACTGATGTACTCCGCACAGCCGAATACATCAGTATTACCTGTTTTTTATTATCACTGTATTTTATTTTGACTGATTGCTGTTGCGGTAACCTTAGTTGTAGATATCCTATGAAAATTTCAGGTCTCTAACTATTACGGTTCACGAGTTAGAAGCTTGTGACTGATGGACATCCCATAGAAAACTAATAAATAATAATAATAATAATAATAATAATAATAATAATAATAATAATAATAATAATAATGTATGAAAAACTAATAACAACAATACAAAAAGGGTAAAATTACAACAAACACATGACGTACAGAAAATATAAGAACACACAATGTATTAGCACAAAACACAAGAACATACACTCTTTCACAAATGAGCTCGTTGGTGGATTAGTAAGTGGTCAGACTGGCGTGCAGAAGGTGATGTGTTCGATACTAGTTCTTTTTACAACACTTTTAATATATTATGACATACATAGTATATATATATTTTTATTTTGTCCATATCTTAGCCATTCATGGACCGATTTCGATGATGCTTTACAATAAGCTTCTCAGAGCTGAATTTGACAGATAAATTGAGTGTAGAGTACTACCAGACGTATCGGGTCATAGAAATTCACAAACACATGAAAATCGGAACAAAGTAGCTTTTTGGATATATCTGTTATACATGAACCGATTTTCCTGAATTTCACATGCAAAAATCTTCAGGAAAAGCCAGTCACGCGACTTCAACATTTAGGTCCATAAGTCTTCTAGGACCTACGAATTATACCTTTCAACGTCGGTCAGAAACAACGGACAGACGGTCACCGTTAAATCGACTTAGTTTTTTATAAGGATTACAAAATATATATGCCGTAGAAATTACAAACGGAATGACAAACCTATATATACCCTTACCATTTTTGGTGAAGGGTGTAAAAATACATCGTTTAAAAGATCTTTTCAAGCTGCATTAAACTTTACCATAAGCAATGCGTTGTTCCATAAAAACCACGATTTTTTTTAAGTTTTTATTAAAGATGCAGCTTATATTAAAATAAATATTTTTTTTTTTAGTATTATTTGGTTTGGGGCATTGATGTTTAACAGATGGACCACGTAGAAACGTGCGAACTTTTGCGAGAGCTAAAAACAGAAACAAATAAACAGTCCTCCAAATCAAATAATACTTAAAAAAAGCAAAATTTATTTAATATTTATTTAATATAAGTAGCACATTTAATAAAAACGCTTAGAAAATCGTGGTATTTATTGATTAACGCATTGCTGATGGTATCAATGGTAAAGTTTAATTATCCATTGGATCAGCTTGAAAAGATCCTTCAAACCATATATTTTTTTATATGTTGTCTTGGAAAAAAAACGAAAATATGCAAAAAATAAAACTACAAAAAATACCTTATTTAGACACGGCCGGTCATCGATAGACCCCGCAGATGTTTTGGGAAACCTTGTTAAAAAGACCGATCTTTAATTTGAGAGGGGTAAAAAACACGTTTTTATCTTCATACAAGTCGAGTCGCTCTAGTGTACATATGTATATACAATGTATTTATATACATACATATGTATATACGTACATAAGTATGTACGTAGATCTTCCTCAATAACTTGTGTATTGTAAATTTATATTGAATCACTTGTTAGAAGATGCATACAAACTTATTTGTTTTATAAATTGGCCACACTGTTCACAAGTCGGTAAGAACAAATCTTTTGCACGTAATTTAGGCATCATTACCATATTACAGTTGGATTGATGGATTATTGTCGTCATGATAGAATACACGTCACGTTATACACAGTAAAATAGCGACGTACTTTGCAATAAATTATTTAATTTTAAAATCTCAATTTTGTATAATATGTATTTGCCATTTTGTTTTTTGGTTTTCTCGTTTGTTTCTTTTTTGCGAGAAATGAGGTAGAATTTATTCATGCAAAGATGATTGGATATCAAAAAGTACAAGATTTTATTAATTCAGTATATTTTTTGCTGTACATACGATGATCACTACAATCGAACAAATCGAACGTAGGAAAGGTAAATAATGTGGCTTAACAGTCAGGTATAAAAGCTTATGTAGAGAACGAATAACACTCAGTTAACAAATTTTACTTTTCAAAATCACACACGCAACAAGTGAATCCAATAAAATTATTTATTTTGCATTGAGTGTAATTATTAATTTGACTTTAATTATAATATGTTACCGCTGTTGTTTTTATTGGTATCAATTTTGTTTTGTCTTGTTGTTGGCCTTTATATGCACATGGTGTATAACCATGGGCGAAAAGTGAGAATGGTAGAAAGTATAAGTAATGAAAATAAACAGATTGTAAAAGAATACAAGCAAGCACCTGGTCCGTTTCCTTGGCCAATAATTGGAAATTTAGCATTGTTAGCCAAGTATAAAGTTCCCTTTCAAGGATTTTCGGAGTTGTCAAAAGAGTTTGGTGATATTTTTACACTCAGTCTTGGCAGGACACGCTGTTTGGTAGTTAATAACTTGGAGTTGATACGGGAAGTCCTTAACCAAAATGGAAAATTCTTCGGAGGTCGTCCAAATTTTTTGCGATATCATAAACTATTTGGAGGAGACCGTAATAACTGTAAGTGTTTTACTATTTTCTTGAAATTATTGGTATTCAATTTTAACTTATAAATTATTTTACTTTGACTTTATAGCTTTGGCATTATGTGATTGGTCGACGCTACAGCAGAAACGGCGCAATCTTGCCCGTCGACATTGTTCGCCCAGAACATCTTCGTCATACTTTTCGAAAATGTCAAACGTGGGTTGCTTTGAAATCAGTGAACTTATGGAAAAATTAAAAGAAAGAGTACTTCCAGGTGAGGAGTTTGAAATTAAACCCATAATTCAACAAACCTGTGCAAATATGTTTACGCAATACATGTGCTCAGTTCGTTTTGAGTATGATGATACGGAATTCCAAATGATTGTTAACTATTTTGATGAAATATTTTGGGAGATTAACCAAGGGTATGCTTTAGACTTCCTGCCTTGGCTGTCCCCTTTTTACAAAAAACACACAAAAACTATAGTTGGATGGTCTTCTAAAATAAGGAAGTTTATATTAGAACGTATTATTTGTGAACGCGAACAAAACTTAGATTTAGATGAACCTGAGAGGGACTTTACAGATGCTCTTTTGAAAAGTTTGATTGAGGACAAGAATGTTTCGCGAGACACAATAATTTATATGCTCGAGGACTTTATTGGTGGTCATTCGGCTGTGGGGAATCTAGTTATGATGGCATTGGCCTACATTGCCAAAAACCCTTTAATTGGAAAACAAATACAGTCTGAAGTTGATGATATATCTAAGAATGGTCAGAGAAAAATTTTTCTCCATGATATGGACAGTATGCCATTTACAATGGCAACCATTTTTGAAGTTCTACGTTATGCTTCATCTCCTATTGTACCACACGTAGCTACTGAAGACACTGTCGTTGCAGGATACGGAGTTACTGCAGGAACTCTTGTGTTTATCAATAACTACAAATTGAACACTAGTTCTGAATACTGGAGAAATCCCGACGAATTCAACCCTCTGCGATTTCTTGCAACTGTAGATGAAAAAGATTATGAAAAGAACCTTAACGCGCGAACAAGTCTTAAAACTTCTGCAGCCATTATTATCGATTCCAAACGACGAAACTCAGAAGGTTCTGACTCTGGTATAGAATATGATAAGGATCTCTTAGCTATAAGCTCATCACTATCCGAGTGTTCAGTTCTTAACCCATTATCTAAATCTCAAAATATAACCAAACCAAAGCATTGGCGTCGTGAAGAAGTTAAACTTAAGAAAAATATACCTCACTTTTTGCCTTTTAGTATAGGCAAGCGAACTTGTATTGGGCAAAATCTTGTGCGAGGTTTTGGCTTTATTTTACTATCAAACATTCTTCAGCAATATGATATTAGTTCTAAAGATTTGACAACCATAACAACAGTGCCAGCATGTATCGCTTTGCCTACAAAAACTTTTCGTTTAGTTTTCAATCCGCGCAATATAAAGCAGAACAAAAAAGATCAAAATTAAAAATGTGTTGGGAACGTGTAACAGGGATTTTTGAATTGGTCGTTGAAACTGGTCTGGATATTTCATAATCTTCATTATATCTTATTTAAAGCTTTTCATAGTCGCAAAGGCTCAGTCATTCATTTGAATTATTTATTTATTTATTTTATATATTCTTAAGCTCAGAATGTTACATGATAAAACATTCAGACTGATCATGAAAACTTGTTCAAGCAGTTTTCGTCTCAAAACAGCATTGAAAACTAAAATTTTCACATATAAACTGAAAACTCCAAAACTAAATGTTTTCATAGAAAACACAATTTTGTAAACATTTCAAAAATAGTTCTGTGCTCTAAATTTTTTAAAATGTATCCATGTTCGTGTTCGTATTTGCATAAAAATCAAAATAATAAAATATTTTCTTTTTTAAAAGGCAAATATACATTTTTCCACTGTACATTTCTAGAACAAACAACAACCAACATTTTCCGTAAGCATGATTTAGGAGTTAATCGACCAGAACTAATGCAATTTATTTTGTATTTTTCTAAAATTTCTTTAGAATTTGATATTCGAAAACTTCATAAAATTGTGAACAAGTAAGTTTTCATATAAGTTTTCGCCTCTGAAAACTCTTAAAAATATTCAGTCAGAATGAGTTATTAGATATTACTATTACGAATTAATTTGTTAAAATTATATAAACGGGAAGTATATTTAGTTAATAAATTTATTTCTTTCCTTTAGTAAGATTCTGTATTTTTTAACAATAACAACAGTTGTTATATTGTCAACTTCTTAAGTTGTTTGCACTGCCGATTGTAGCATTGTTATTTAAATGTAAAAGTTGTATATGTTTGCTTATTGTTTTAGAACAATAACTTTAATTGTTGGCATTAAATACGTGCTACTGCTGAACAGCTGACTCGTTGTTTATTCATTAACAACAGAAAATTTATTGTCGTATTTAACCGACAGCAACTATCGTTAAAAATGTTACAGAGTAGCAAAATCGACAATTTGTTTGTTGTATTTTTTGACTGTGACAACTGTTGTTAAAATTGAATAGAGAATCGCACTACTGATCCAATTTTAAATAAAAAACTAAGATTATACATAAAATTAATTGAATCGCAATCGGTCGCTTTTCACGTATAAGACTGAAAATATATCTTCACTTAAAATCCAAAAGAACGTAACTACACCAAAATCAAGGACCGTAACTGTTATGACTTTTTTCGAAAAAGTCAAATAATAATAGTTATATTTTGACCAATATGTTTTATGTAGGTCAAAAATAGAAGTTAAAATCTGACCGATATTTTTTTGGTCAAAAATAAAGGCTAAAATTTTACCGATATTTTTTCGGTCAGAAATAAAAATAAAAAATTTCAAAAAAGAGCAAGTAATATTTGGATCTAATAGTCTCACATGGTGAATATCTTACTAATCAACATCGATTTAACTTGTGGTGAATATAAGGAGCATCAATAGCTCTTATATACAATTTCGTTAAATAAATAAATTCAATAGTTGATGCTCTTGCTCACTAATATCAAGCACAATAAGTGGTTAAAATAAACAAGGAATGCTGGTGTAGCGACTTCTAAATTCGTTTAAATTTTAACTTTTATTTTTAACCAAAAAAATATCGGTCAAAATATAACTTTTTTTTACCAAAAAAATTTCAGTCAAATTTTAACTTTTATTTTTGCCCAAAAATATCGGTCAAATTTTAACTCTTATTTTTGACTAAAAAAATATCAATCACATTTTAAGTTCTATTTTTGACAAAAAAAATATCGGTCAAATTAAAATTTTTTTTTGGTCAAAAAAATATCTGTCGAATTTTAACTTCTATTTTTGACCGAAAAAGTATGAGTCAAAAAATAACAGTTATATTTTGACTTTAAAAAAAAGTAACAAAAAAATTATTTTCGGTCCCTGACCAAAATTCAATATAGTGTTTTTTGCAGAGACCAAAAATAACTACTAAAATTATTTTTGAATTAAAAAATTTCCAATAAATCAACATATATTTTCATTTCATTGTTGATAATAATTATTTGTAAAATTATATTTATACATTGCTTATAATTTTTATTTCCAATTTACAAACAGTTATTATTGAAAAATATTTTTTTTCCGTTGCTCATAACTTTTATTTTCAACGTTTATTTATTTACGTTGTCTAATAATAGTTATTATTGGAAAACAATATTTTACGTTGCACATGAATTTTATTTTCAACATTTATTTTTTGTGTTATTTAATACAATGGCGAGCGGCAAAGCATCAGTTGCAAAGCCCTTAAGCAAAGTCCTGCGCCTATTCGCATTAAAACGTAAACTTAATTAACGTCGAGAAAATTATAAAAGCTAAAAAAACTCAGTTATGTATATCGCTAAAATTTGCAAAAAATTGCGAAATTGGAAACAATCTCAAAATTTGATTAAAAACCACTAAAAATGTAAAAAATGAAAAAGCAGGAAAAAATCGCGAAAATTAGCAAAAGATCGATAAAAGATAGCAAAGTTTAATTTTGATTAAAAATCGATAAAAGTCTTAAAAGCCAGCAACTAGCAAAAATCACTTCCTTTGCGAAAGTTCGCGAAATTTTGAAAACTGCTAAAAAATGTAAAGAATGCCAAAAATTCTGAGCAAATTGCGAAAATTCGCAAATGCTTGCTAAAATCGGCAAGATAACAAAATTCTGGCATTGATTAAAAATGATAAACTGTAAAACACTCAGCAACTGGCCAAAAATCACTTCTATCGCGAAAATGGCGAAACATTTTTAAATTGATTAAAATTCTCTAAAATTGTAAGGAATGACAAAATGAAATAAATGTTGAAAATAAATTTCATGAGCAACGTAAAAAACTATTTTCCTATAATAACTATTATTAGGCAAAGTGAATAAATGAACATTGAAAATAACAGTTATGAGCAACGGAAAAAATTATTTTTCAATAATAACTGTTATCAAGCAACGTCAAAAACTATAAATTGAAAATAAAAGTTATGAGCAACAGAAATTTTTTTTTAATTATAAGAATTATAAACAGACGCAAATACGTATTTTTAAAAATAACAGTTATTTCAAGACGAAAAAAATATTTTTCATATTTTAACAGTTATGTCTCACCTTTTTTGCATATTTCTTATAACGGTTCGGCCTCTGGTTTTTTGTGATTGATTATTATGTACATCATAAGAATGTGAAACCGCCTTATTGTAACTTCAATAATATCTTGAACCAAACGAGTAACTTCATTTTTATAAAACATATGCACATGTATATACATATAACTATAAAATACATATACATAAATATAAAATACATAAAAAGCTAAAAATTGTTGAACTATATTCAACGATGCAGAATCTTACAGTCCAACCTAAATTACGACGCAAAGCGCAACGTAATTTAACGCTTAAGGCCGTGTCAGATACAACTTTGTCGCTTTGCGTGACGTTTCTAACTTTGATAGAAAAGTGTAAAGCAAAAGGTGTATGACACAATGAAAACTTTGACAACACTCGCGCATTGCTCTTTTACCAAAAAAAGTAGTTGATAATTTTGCTATTTATTTATTTTATGTTATAAAAGTCAATTATGTTATTTGACGATTTATTATAAATAAATAAATTGCACATACATATTTACCTCTTATTAAAACAGATTCAAACGCACGATATGTTTCGTTTGGCAATATAATAAAAGAAAATTATTCCAGCTGATTGTCAAAGCAAGCAAAAAGATGAGAGTTGCCGAACGTTTCGCTTCACGCTGCGTTAAAAGTGCTTTATGTAGCATGTTTCGTATAAGTATGTACATTTCATCTTAGATGTCAAAGCGAATCTGTAACGCAACGCGAAGCAAAAGTTTTATCTGACATGGCCTTTAGTTTTTATGCTGAAATGAGTAACCTAAATTAGAGCGTTAACGTTTCGCCAGAAACAGTAGTGTTTACTCACTTTGATTAATAAAAAACTCTTAATAGAAATAAGAAATAGAGATGAAGACGCTTAATTGACCTGAAAGTAGTTAAATTTACATTATTGTATGAATATGTGAATATGTGTGAGCATTAACAAAATAAACAAATGTACTTTTGCAGCAAACTTCACTATTTTACGCCCTGTCAAAATTGGATTTTCCAATTGCAAAGCGTTGAAGCCGCGTTATTTCGGTTGGTTTCATACATTTTGTATGAGCATGCGAAATTTTGACAGCCAGACAACGCTTTGCGTCGTAGTTTAGGTTGGTCTGTTATATACCCTTCTCCTAAGTATGAAACTTTTAGCTAACCTTAGATTTGTCATCACGAATTTTGCTTATTTTAGCGGTTTACTCTTTTAACCTTTTCCAGGTTTACTCTTTTAACCGTTTTAGCATCTATAATTTTCTTTAAATTTTTTTTGCTTATGTACAGGTTGTTTTTATTGTTGTTATCTTTATCTCTAAAGCTGGATTCACCAATTGTTTCCGAACAAAATTTTTGTCCTGACAAAATTTATTTTATATGTAGTTTGACGTCTCTCTTCTTGAGAGAGAGAGATTAAAGAAGAGAAATTATTTTGTTCGGAACATTTTCAGCTTGAATTGGTTTAATTTTAATTTTATTCCGGGCAAAGTTGAACTGAGTTGCCACATCAAAGAATGTTTTTATAAGAATTCTTTCATTTCTTGTTTTAATTCTATAAATGTGCCATGCAAGTATTATCATAGTAAATAGATTAATAGTTATTAACATAAAAACTTGTATTTTATCCAATTGCTAAAAAAAGTTTGTCCGCGATGTTTATTTTTTATTAAAATAACATATGGTAACATTGTTCGATATGGGTGAATCGTGTTGCAAAAAACTCTGAGTAAAACAGATTTTGTCCGGACCAAAATTTTGTTCGGAAACAATGGGTGAATCCAGCTTAAGTGACTTGCTTTAGCGTTCTTTATTACCTGAAAGCTTTTTGCGCTTTGGTCCTTACACATACATGTACACTTTCAGCGATTTTGCAACAATTTAAAATTTTTGTTTAATATTGAGTTTTTTTTCGAAATTTGGCGTAAGCTTAAGGCGAGGCTTAATCCCATTTTGAATTTTATCTGATTTTAGCAATTTTTTAGTTTTTGCTTCTTTTTTGTCCCAAAGTGATCGTTTCGCGAGGCTTAGTCATTATTTATACTTTTCTTAGTTATGATCGAAAAGCATTATTTTTTCCCCTAGAAACTTGATTAAATGAACTTGATTTAATGTATGTGAAATTACAAGCTACTATTTTTATTTCATAGAGAACTCCGTCTATATATATTTTCAAGTTTGATTCCCAAATTAGAATATTAAGTTTTAAATTGTTTAAACATTTTCTTTAATGCAAAGCTAAAATGCTTTTCTCAGAAAAAACTAACAATTGGAGGTAGTTACGGGGTTTTTGATTTCACGTGATGATATATGTATGTGCACATACATACACATGTTTTTGTAATTACTATATAATTTATTTGTAAAATTGTTATGTATAGGAAATATTTATAAAAAATAAAAGTTGTTTATTCATACTAAAAGTAAAAAATTGTTTAATTTGTTTATGATTATTTATTTTGGAAAATAAAAAAATTGCTTCCATTTTCTTTTTAACGCCTCAGCGTCTTATACGATTTGTAGAAGCTGTAGCATGACAATACAATAAAAGTATGCAAATTACAATACAAGTATATTAAATTCATATAACAATATTCAGTTTCTACATATATATAAGTATATAAATATTATAAGTACACATAGAAAAGAGATTCATTGTGGTAACCGAATTCGTAGCCAATCGAATTTTGTCGGTTCTGTGTACTATCGTGTAATTTGATTTTCATCACTGAAATTCGGAAAATGGAATTGAATATCACAGTATTATGACTCATTAACATTAAAAAATCTATTGTGAATTAAACTTAAAATATTTAAAATTTCTTTTTATTGAAGCCACAAACCGAAAAAATATACAAAACAAAAATACTTAAATACAAAACACATTGATATAAGTACAAATATTAAAAATCTCCGCATATTGATGAAATTGATAACCGTAAGAGTGCTGATGCTCAGAGATTCCATATAATTGATGAAAAATTAGTTTTTGGCTGTAAAGATATTAAAGGAATAAACAATTTTGTCCTACTGGCAGATCACTTTAAGAAACGTACTGCGGTTGAAAAATGGATATAATAAAAACAGTCCTGCAGCCAATGTCTCTGGGGTTTTTAAAGAAACATAGCATGAATCCTTATGATCTGAAACACATCTTCCAGTACAAAGGACTTACCTTTTATTAATAAAGAAACGCAATTTTATGTCTGCTCGCTCAGCACAATAATAAAAAGGTATTCTGACCATTGTCTACAGGAACTATTCCCCCTATCATCCGTTCAAGCAAACTAAAATTAACAACACTGCTTCTGATAAGTGGTTACTGCCGTTTCACGAACTCTTCATTACTTCCCCCAAGGCGGAGTTATCCAAACCAGTCATTTGCTGAAGACTTTAACAATTATTATGTTGTGGAAACACAAAACAAGTCTTTATATTCAACTATGATTACAATGTCTTGCTTGGCTTTCAGTTTAATTTTACTCTTTTTTAATATTAATTTATTTTAAATGTCAAAGCATTCTAACCATTTATTAACTACTTCAAACTTCTTGGAAACACCAAATGAGTATTTTGGATATTCCAACCGAAATTTTATATAAAGGATTGGTTGTTGGCACTGAAATTACAGCTGAGGTACATTATTTCAGCTATAAGCCAGGAGTTTGAATTGGATTTAATACGTTTCAGTATTTATAGTAAAATATTGGAAAATTTGGTTGAAATTTCGCTGTTGTAACTATTTTCCAATCAATCTGTTTTCTCTGTGTATATATGTAAATATTATTAGAAAAAAAGTACATATATAAAACAATATGTTTAAATTAGAAGATTTTCTATATTATTTAGCATATATAATTTTAGGTCATGTTTAAAAGATGATATAACGGTGATAATTTTAAGTGTTTCTGGTAAATTATTGTGTTCCCTTGGCCCAGTAAAAGTAATACGCTGTTATTACTAGGGCTAGGACTTTCATGCATATGCGTGTTTTTTGTGATGATTGGTAAAGAGGTATTGACTAATTATCTATGCGAATCATCAATATTTAAGTATTTTGGCATCGATTTGTAGTTGCATATTTCAGTGGTAAGTGCGTATTTTTGTATATTTTGGCAATAATGCATATTTTAGGAGTTATAAAAATTTTTTTATGCATATTTCTAAATTTTTGAAAAAATATTAATATGCCGATTATTGATGGCAACCGAGCCTCAGATGGTTTGCCAGTTACTAAAAATAATACTACTGATGGCAACTGGCAACTGAGAGCTGTCAATGTTGCTATTTAGTGCCTTTCTGGCAACCATTAAGTTTCAGTTGCCGACTGGCAACTTCACTAAAGTTCGGTTGCATTAAATAATAGACCCAATTATGTGTGTTTTATGTTTTTTTAATCTAAAACTAATAAAAAATAAAAAAATACTTTAATATTACTTTAGTTTTGGTACTTTGTTCGTAGGTAAATACATATATTTTATTTTTAGGTGCATTTGTTGAGCGCTTAAAATCAATCTTTATATGCATGAAAGTCCGAGCCTAGTGTATTACAATGTTTGTATGTCTTGGTCCACACATGCAATTTTTGTTGCAGCAATTTCTGAATTTGTGGGAGAGTGTTAAAGTAGAAATATATACCATTTATATTCCTCTCTCGCTCTTTCTCTCTTAAAATGAAGAAGTGCAACAAAAATGTCACGTGGGGACCGGGACTGTCAGAGATGAGATATTATGCAACTAATCGCTGACTAATAGTACGTTTCCATTATGAGCAAATTACGTAGATTTAGGAAATTACTTCGAAGTGTTTCCATTTAGCTTGTGAGTGATTTGGTGTTCGAATTTTCGTAGTCAAATGATGCACTTACTTTATAAGCTGTACGTAGCAGCTGTAATTGAATTTTTTCCATATATAGTTTGACATTAAAATTAATGAAATATTCTTTAATGTAATCTTTTTCGAAATTGTCAATCAGAAGTGATGGATGACCCAGGGATGGAGTTTATAATTTTAAGAGGAACGCAGGGTTGCATACGGTGTTTTCGACATAATTTAGAGCAAATGAAGTCATTTGAGATAATTGGCCAATGTATGGGAAATCATGTCGCAAATTACTTAATTTGGGCAAATCAAGTATTTTGGCCGAAACTACGTATATGGAAACGCACTATAAAATACCCGCTTATACCACGTTCATACGGTAATATGAACCACTTGGTTCGCTCTCTGAATCACGATTGCGAACCTTGGTGCTCAAGCGATTGTTCTTCTTTCATCTTGGATGCAAATCCTTGTACAATTTAATAGTATGTTTCCACCAACTTTAAATTACGTAGATTTAGATAAATTACTTCGAAGTGTTTCCACTAAGCTTGTGAGTGATTTGGTGTTCAAATTTTCGTAGTCAAAGTAGTCTAATGATGGACTTACTTTATAAGGTGTGCGCAGCAGATGTAATTGAATTTTTTCCATATATAGTTTGACATTTATAATTCATACCCTTAGAATTATTCTTTGGATATGGTATATGAAAACCCAAAGGGAAGCATAGCTGAAGTGCTACGAGACGCCTCCACATGTTGCGGATAGTGGAAAACTCTACCATGTAGCATGAGGGATAACTGCGATAAATAAGCAGTGGCGGACAGTTCACCGGTTTGGAGAAGAGGGTATCAGAGGGACACGCTTGTCAAACGTGTACCTTTAAATTCTGAGTGCCGATGAGGCTTCAAACGTCATGGCGAAATGTTGGCGCCAAATAACCAATGTCAAGAAACTTCGGTTTCAAGTCCCTCGCCTTTAAGCAGGTTGGCTGTGGGTTAATACCCCACTCTGTAAAAACAAAATTATTACTGAAAAACAAAATTATTACGACAAATAAATCCCTCCTACACTATATGGCTGTATCTGACCGTATTATTTCTGCCCGCTTCAACACAAAATTCCGCAAGGTTTCCGTAATTCAGTGCTATGCTCCAACGGAACTAGCTGATGATATTTCCAAGGACAATTTTTACAGTCAACTCGAGGCTACTTTGAATGCGATCCCGGGAGGCCACTTGAAAATCTTGCTTGGTGACTTGAATGCCAAATTAGGCTCGGAGAACAGTAATTTACATAATGTTATGGGAACTCAAGGACTGGGCGTAAGCAGAAATGATAATAGTGATAGACTAGTTGACTTGTGTGCCCGTCACTGCCTATTCATTGGTGGTACGAAATTCATACACAAGGATATACACAAGTACACATGGGAGTCTCCTGACGACATCACACGCAACCAGATTGACCACATCATTGTCAGCAAACTTTTTCTTGGCTGCTTATTAGATGTGCGAACAAGACGTGGCTCAGACGTAGGCAGTGACCATATACTGTTGGTGGGCACTTTTAAACTTCGCCCTGCAGCTGCAAAATTACAAAAGGGGACAGTGAAATATAATAAGTATCGTCTTCGGGACGCGGAAGTATCGGCTCGTTATTGTTTCTCTATTAGGGAATCACTCCACTTGCATAGTGGTGACATACATGAGTGGCCGGATATAGCAAACACATGTTGCCAAGCCGCCAGAAACATCCTTGGTATAAGAAAAAAGAACCATAAACCTTGGATTAGCGAAAGTCGTGGGCTGAAATTGCAAACCGTAAGCGCTTAAACAACATCGTAACACGTGCCAGAACACCAGTTGCTAGGATTGAGGCCAAGCGCAATTACAGGGCATCCGCAAAAACAGTAAAACGATTGGTACGTGCCGACCGCGAACGATATTTTAACAGTATCGCTGAGGAGGCCGAACAAGCAGCATCAATTGGTAATATGCGTGGTGTATACTCAGCTATAAAACATCTTGGTGGCAATAATAAAAAAATACCTCAATGTTGAAGGACCAACACGGCCACGATCTCACTTCACCCGAGGATAAGTTGCAACGCTGGCAAGAGTTTTTCAGCTCTAATTCTACTCAGATTTGATATTAATTGCTGCCCTTGGCTCTCTCGTCGTCGAAACCCACGCAGAGAAATATCATCATCCTACGTACGAGGAAATCCATTCCACACTACTGAAATTTAAAAACTCCAAAGCTGCCGACCCCGACACAGTACCAGCCGAATTATAAAAGTACGGTGCTTTACCTATTACTGAAGCCCTCACTCCAGTCATACAAACAGCTTGGTTGAACAACAAAATTCCAGAGTGCTGGAAAACTGGTGTAATAATAACAATTCCGAAAAAAGGCGATCTTAGCTACTGTAAGAACTGGCGTGGCATAACACTGCTGAACGTTATCAATAATGTATTTGCGTTACTTCTCCTGCGAAGGTTGGCACCTATTATAGAACCACTAATACGTCATGAGCAAGCTGGATTCAGACCTGGAAGATCATGTGCGGAACACATTAACACTCTTCGCATCATAATTTAACAATCTTGTGAATACAATAGCAATCTTTATATGTTGCTCGTCGATTTTGAGCGTGCTTTCGACAATGTCTACAGACCGGCCATTTGGGCTGCCCTCAGCAGCAAGGGTGTCCCTGACAAGATTGTTGGTCTCATACGTGAACTATATGTGCTGAATGCAGGGTTAAGTTCGATGGGCAGGAGAGTCGACCGTTTTTGATTGACACAGGTGTCAAACAGTGATGTGTGCTATCCCCCACACTGTTCCTGTTACTTCTAGATGGAGTTATGGAACAGACAAACATCGAGGCGCCCAACGGTATCCGCTGGAACTTACATGGACGGCTAAATGATATAGACTATGCAGACGATCTATGCCTACTTTCTGTGATATTGAACAAAAATTAATGTGTCTGGACAGAAATACAAGAAAAGTTGGTCTGAAGCTAAATATTAATAAAACAAAACTTATGCGCATTGGTACGGAAAATTCATCCCCACTTTCACTGAATAGGGCCATAATTGAGGACGTCGACTCTTTCTGTTATTTGGGGAGTCGTATAACAGCAGATAGTGGCTCTGCTGTCGATATAAACGAGCGCATCAACAAAGCTGGAGTTGCATTTCACTCCTTGTATAAAGTGTGGCGTTCTAACAACATCTCGATGGCAACAAAAATAATAACATTTAACTGCAGCGTACAATCGGTGCTACTTTACAGCTGTACCACCTGGAGCACAACCCAAAATACCCGTTCAAAGCTCCAAACATTCGTGAACCGCTGCTTAAGACAAATCTTGCGAATCTTTCGGCCACGATGGGTAACAAATGATCAACTTTTACACTTGGCTAAATGTGAACCGATTGAAGTGGAGATAAAACGCCGTAAGTGGTCTTGTATTGGCCATATACTACGAAGACCAAGAAGTGACATTGCCAGATCCGCGCTTGACTGGAACCCCCAAGGCTATCGCCTGCCTGGTCGACCTCGCAACACGTGGGTTAGAATGGTTAAAAGAGAAGCCGAAAGTTGCAATACGTCGTGGAACCAAATCAAGTCCTTAGCTGTTGATCGTTCTAGGTGGAGAGAATTTATAGACGCCCTATGTTCACAATGAACTTTTACAGAAATATTTTGTGAATTGATCTCATTATTATTTGTGTAAATAAAAAGGAAACATATATACATATATAATTTTTTCGAAATTGTCAATCACAATTGATGGATGACCCAGGGATGGAGTTTGTAATTTTAAAAGCAAGGCAGGGTTGCATAGATAAATATAGTTCGAAAATGAGTATTTTCGACATAATTTAAATAAATCACATACTTTGAGGTAATTTGGTCGTATGCAAAATGTATGGTAAATCATGTATAAATCAACATGATTTGTTAAAATCACCATGATTTGTCGAAATCATGCCGGTGGAAACATACTATAAAATACGTTTCACTATTTTTTTTTAATTTTTGTTTAAATATATATATGTAAATATATGCTCTTTTTATTTATTCAATGCTTTATTTATTTTGCGTACACATTAATTTTTTGAAATTTCTTGGTTTACATTTTTTCACAGCTAGTTCAGATAAACTAGCGATAATTCGTTATCAAAATTGGAGATGATAGTAAATTTTCGATGTTCGCACCCAGATTCAAAATGAACCAAGATGGTTCGCTCTCAAAATTTTGTATGGCGAAACATGTAGATTCAATCATGATTGGCGCCAGGGCTGCCAATTAATTTTGATGAAAAATCTGCAATTTTTGGGGAAAAATCGGTATTTTCGGCACTTCATTTCGAAAAATCGGCAAGAAAATCGCCATAAATAAAATGAAGCAGTTTTTGTCGTTTTTATTAATTTTTATTAATAAGAAAACTAAAAATAGCAATCGCCAGTATTTTCATGTAGTTTACAAACATAAATGGATAATATAAAAAAGAGTTTACAAGCTTAAATACATTCCATGGAATATAAATGATTTTCAGAATGAAAACATTTTCGAATTTATCATAGTAAAACTATTGATTTTATTAGTTTCAAATAATCTTTTGAATAAAGAATGCCTTCTAAAGCTTAATTTTCTACGGAACATCGCAATTTAGTTTAGTTACCCCCATAGTGTAGCGATAAGTGTGCTAGACTGTAGTTTAATACCAGAGAAGCTCAAGAAAACCTTAGCCATTTTGTATGGGAAAATATTTAGTGCAGATGAATGTGGCAGAAGCACAATTTGTTTCATAAACTCTGCCAAAACTGGAAAGCCTTTATGGAATCAAATAGCTTTCTTTCAGAAATTGTTTGCCAAAAAATATATAAATTGTTTTCATTCTTATTGAATATTTGTCCAAATGCAAGAAATTTCAGTCTATAAAATTCGGTAATTCCTAAGAGTATCAAAAACTAATAAAATGGCTACACAGCTTAAACAACTCGAGGCCTCTACTTGACACCAGAGGGGCTTGCAACACTGCTCTATATAAAAACGCACAATAGTAGGGTTGTAAATGAATTAAGCTTTCTATCTCTCTCCCACTTCACCACCTATTCTCTACACTATACCTTTCCCAAAGAAGGTAACACATTAATTAATTAACTGGTAGGCATTAATTGCCTGATTGTGTTACTTCTCTTAAAAAAAATATTGCTGCTTTTTTTTCTTCATTACAACATTTGAATTTAATAAACTTAAGGGTTTGTAGTTAACTTCAAAATCAAACAGTTTTCGTATGAGGGTGAGCATTTCTATAGAAAAATTTAACACAGTATTATACCCTATTTATCGATATCGAAGGAAATTGTTCTTTCTTACAATTTCATTTAAAACAAAAACAAACTTGAAAATTTCGTTTTAAATGAAATTGTACGAAAGAAAAATTTTACTTGACACCGATAAACTGCCAGTCAGTTGTAGGCAAAAATAGCTTTTTGCCTCCGATATATATTGAATGAATTTCCCTATTTTTTATACATGTACATATCGTTGTTGCACCGACAAAATCAACTATGTGTTTTTACTAGGTTTTCAGGAGAGCCAAAAAACATTTTTGTGTCTTACCATGCGATATTTTTTTAAAGTTAAACAATTTAATGAAACAATATATGCAACACTATAATTATGTCGCAAAATATAAGATACTTAATTGAATATTACCGGGCTATAATCAAATTGCTCAATGAACTACTCATAACTCGTTTTGTTGGAAAATAATTTTTTACTTTAAAATATTTTTGGCATATAACTGCGTTGTCTCGCAGGAACTAGTAAAAATATCCTTAAACCCTTTGGCGGGTAGATGTATGACCAATATATGTTTAGATTGGTGCAATAAAAAATTTCGATAATTTTCACATAACTGATTACGCCAGACCAACGACGATATATCCTTTTTTTATTAAATTATAAAATATTGTTTATTAACATGATTATTTCGAACGTATTTGATTTGTGAATCTAAATTGATTATTAGGCTAAAGTTCTTAACGTTACATTCAGAAAGAATTGGATATGATTAATATTCCAAGGAACAAGGGAAAAATTAACATCAACTTAATTTTTCAACGTACACAGCAAAACAGAATAGCACCACTTTCGGAAGCCGCTGCACTTCCATCGTCAGTGCTCACGTGTATTTGCTATCACAACTTGTCAGGTGGCTCTGTTGAATGTGATTTTTATTCTTATATATACAACTTTTTCATGAAAATTGAATACGAGAATTAAATCACTCTCAAGCTGATATTAATGTGCACTTTCCCAGCGTTGCCATCGGTTTATTTTTCTTCATTCCCATTTTTCTTCATTCCCATTTTTCTTCACTCCCATTTTTCTACTCAAGACAAACTTTTTTGGTTTAATTTTATACTTAAGTATATATTATAAAATTTCTAAATTTTATATTAAATGCATACTTCTTTTATTTTAAAACGTAATATTTCTTTAATATTGAGTAAATAATAATATTTGCTTTGATGTATGTATATGAAAAGCTTTAGGTTTTATTGATTTACTTGTAAGATAACGTATGCTTGTTTGGATACGATTTTTTGCTTCATGACAAATATTTTTCACAATGCAGCTAGTCAAGGCTAATTTTCAAAAATTTCGCGACGAGTGTTATCAAATTCAATTTTGCTGTTGAAACAAAGAATTTTATGTTTTGGTGTGATTATTTCGAACTAATATGCCTTTGAGTCCAAACGATTTTATTGCGCAAAAGTCCGTGACGTGATATTCAGAAAGAATTAGACAGCATAATTATTCCAAGGAACCAGCGAAAATTTTTCAAAAACAGCGTTGTTCTGTTCTGCCGTGTATGTTGAGAGTTTTCTTTTGAAGAATACCTGCATAACAAAATATGTAAAAAATAATTGAAATATAATTCTATGTAAAATATAATTCTATGTCAATTTACAACGAAAAGGTTTAAATTTGCTAATGCATTTTTAGGGTAATTAAGAATAATATGCTATACACTGAAAAAAAACGGTACATTTCTGTTTTTTGATGTATGTGCATATATTTACTTCTCTTTAAAATACCATCCAAAGTCGATTATAAGATTCTTCTAAAGACGCCGGAACAAAGCCGATGAAACATTGGAAACAAAAATGTAATAAATTGTTTTATCTAAAGTAAAGAAAAAATCTGACCATAAATAGCCTAAATAATAAAACACAGAATATACGATTTTTTGTTTTCGCCAGATTTAGGTCCATTAAGGCTTAACATTTTTAAAATCGAATGGACTATTCAATGAAATTATAAAACTATGGATTTTTTATTATTTGTGGTACAAAACAGCTTCCGAAAAGGCAAGAATTGGTGATGAGCTTTAAAAATTTCAAAGAACTTAAACTTTTATCCACTCTAAATTGGTCGCCTTTTATTCGATCAGAGCCACTATTCGACGCGTAATTTAGTAGCCTTTCAAATATTATATAATTCATTTTATTCGAACCATCCTTTGATTCTGAATGACGCTTTAACAAGAAGTATACACCGAAAAACGAAAATGAACCGTTATATTACGCACAATGGCCGAAATGAAATTTTGTATTCCTTTTTTGTGTTTAGCACATCATAATTATTATAAAAAAATGCTTCAAAAAATAAAGTTTGTAAAGCAGTGTTTACTAACAATCGAATTTTTAGAGGTATTGTTAGTTTGGAAAATCCATAATCGGATTACAAATTTCAAAAAAAAAAATTTGTTGACCCCCCCTAGAAAAAACGTGTAGCTACGTCAATGATGGCGACTTCAGAAATTTCGCACGTATCGATGTGGTCAAGTTTGAGGAGCTTTTAAAAATGGTAGTGCATTCAATAAACATACACACATATGCATGTGCCTAGCAATAATAAAATTCAGTGTATGCTCTTTCTTTATCTAGCTACATGGATTGTTAAAAAAATGTCACAGTAATGCAGAAAGCTATTACTCCGCGGCTTAAACTATGTGTCACTTTCAGATTTATAGCCACAGACTCGTATAAATCATTGGAGTTCCTATCTAGAGTTGCTAGGAACACAATTGGCTGTCTTGTGCTTGAGGTTCTTGAAGCAATTTACAAAAGTCTGCAGAAAAACTACTTAAAAGTAACAGCCCAACCTAAATCAGAGCGTTGAGCGTCGCTTAAGCAAGAGGGTACGTATTTACAGTACATTTTACCACAATATATTTACTGCGAATGTATTGTAAATACGTGCCCTGTTGCTTACGCGACGCTCTGATTTAGGTTGGGCTGTAAGTTACATTAAACTTCTCAAAATAAATTTGTACTTACGTATCGCTTATGCACAACAACATTTCAAAAGCATTTAAAATTTAAAAATAATTATTAATGCGACGCCTCGCACAAAATAGTTATATGCATGTGCACTCTTCAGTTGACGATCTGGAACTAAAAATACAGACAAATTAACTAAGAGACCAACCTAAATTACGACGCAAAGCGTTGTCTGGCTGTCAAAATTTCTCATGCCCATACAAAATGTATGAAACCAACCGAAATAACGCGGCGTCAACGCTTTGCAATTGGAAAATCCAATTTTGACAGCGCATAAAGAAGTGAAGTTGGCTGCAAAAGTAGTGTTGTTTATTTTGTTAAGGCCGTGTCAGATAAAACTTTGTCGCTTTGCGTGACGTTTCTAACTTTGATAGAAAAGTGTAAAGCAAAAGGTGTATGACACAATGAAAACTTTGACAACACTCGCGCACAGAGCACGAAGCCGGTTGGTTAATAGCCGGCTATTAGCCGCCGCCGGTGATTTTCACAATCACTTAGCCGCCGCCGATTATTGCGGCTAATATCGGCTAGCGGCTAAGCCGATTTTTTATAATAAAAAGTGGATATTTACTAACATGCGCATTTAAAAATATTTAATTCGGTTTTGGAACATATGAAAAAAATTTCTTATGAAAATTATTTTTATAAATAAGGCAGTAAATCGTCTAGAAAGGCAAGTTTATTTATAATTGGGCCGAGTATACCTGTTGTAAATATACCTTGTATGTAAGTAAGCAAGAAATACTCTGTTAGCCGACCGTTAGCCGATAAATTTGGGTAGCCGCCGCCGGCGAAAAATTTTCGGCTCTTAGCCGGCTAATAGCCGCCGCCGACTATATTTGTTCTTAGCCTTCGCCGATCACCATTTTACATCGGCTTCGCCCTCTGCTCGCGCATTGATCGTTTACCAAAAAAGTTGTTGATAATTTTGCTATTTATATATATATATTTTTTATAAAAATAAAAGTCAATTATGTTATTTTACGATTTATTATAAATAAATAAATGCCACATACATATTTACCTCTTATTAAAACAGATTCAAACGCGCAATATGTTTCGTTTGGCAATATAATAAAAGAAAATTATTCCAGCTGATTGTCAAAGCAAGCAAAAAGATGAGAGTTGCCGAACTTTTCGCTTCACGCTGCGTTAAAAGTGCTTTATGTGGCATGTTTCGTATAAGTATGTACATTTCATCTTAGATGTCAAAGCGAATCTGTAACGCAACGCGAAGCAAAAGTTTTATCTGACATGGCCTTTAATGCTCACACATATACTTACAGTAATGTAAATGTAGCTACTTTCAGGTCAATTAAGGGTCTTCATCTCTATATCTTATTTCTATTTAGAGTTTTTTATCAATCAAAGTGAGTAAACATTACTCTTACTGGCACAACGTCAACGCTCTAATTTAGGTTACCCATATCAGCGTAAAAGTTAAGCGTTAAATTACGTTGCACTTTGCGTCGTAATTTAGGTTGGTCTGTAAAGCAGTTTAGCATGCATAAGAAACTAATACCCAAACAGCTTTGATTGTAGGTATTGAAAAAATCCCCATCAGAGCGAGACCATGGTAGAATTATACTACAGGTAGTAGCGAAGCTACAACAACCCAACAACAGCAAAAACAACACGGCTTTTTATTGTTGTTTATGTTCGAGGTTGTCAAAAAGCACAAAAGAAAATTTGAAAAAAAATTTATATGTTCACATGTGTGTGTTTACTTCGCCATGTTTTTTTCAGTAGTGTGGGTGTGTGTTGGTATAACATAAACAACTTTTGACACAGTCGAACCCAAAAAAAAAGAGTTCGTTAACGCTTCACCACTACCTGTATTATTCTACCATGAGCGAGACAACAAATAACAAGTTTGTGAGTGTTGGATTATTAATCAGATAGGGAAATTTCGGCAAAAGCTAAGTTGAGTCAATAAAAAATGCATGGCACGAATTTAAAAGAAGTCTTGTATTCTATTTGCTGGTAAAAATTAGTATAATAGCTGAGGTTTCCTTGTAAAAAGCGCCCACCTTCATAAGTGGTAAAAGTGAACAAGAACGCTGATGAGAAAGTCTAGCGGCCTGTCGACATCAATAGTACTGATCCGTTCTGCTAATTTGATTTTAATATTCCGACACTCCACTCTTAATAAAAAATAATTTGAATTTACATTAATTCAAAATGTTGAACTAGAAAGCCGAAATAATAAAAATTTTCAGACTTATACCTATTCAGCTCAAAAATAAAAAAAATTACGTAAAAATGAGCATTTATTTCATTTTTAGTAATATTTAATTTAAATAAAAAATAAACAAAAATGAGGTCTTCTAATATTTCCGCATCTGAAATTGCACAAAAAAGTACATCGCTCGATGGGACTGAGCTTGAGCTTTGCGACAAAGGCGTAGATGTTCTCGATGGGATGCACAAAGATTTTTTTCTTATTAGCGGAAATCACTCTTAGTGGCATATTTGCACCTCTAGGATATAAAGTATCATTTTATGCTACAAAGAATGAGTGCGTTCTTCAAACATGTAGGAAATACATACATATGTACATATATTATGTATAACTATGTAATTTTTCTAATGTATCATAAAAAACTAATTTTAATTTCTTAATTTATTATTTGTAGATTAATTCTGAACTAACATTTATTAAAGATTTGATATTTAAATACATAAAATAAATGAACAAATATAATAAACGTACACACACAAATCAACTTTGTTTACTTTTCTTGTTGAAGCCTACTATTAGTTTGTATTTTATTTTCATGTTTATGTGTTAAACACTCTCAGAGAGTCTCTCTGAGTAATTTTGCTAATTGCATATATGCTAGACAAGTTTCCTACATTTCCCCTATTATATATTTCTTTTCGAGATTACAGCTTATATCTCTGCCATTACGTCATATGCATCTTCTGCCGGAAATTCGTTTACTTGTTTCCCAACACTTTCGCCAAAAGTTTCAAAAATTGTTACGTCTTTGTTAATCGCAATTAGTTTTTCCAAAGCATCATCTAGCTTTGATTTTGGCTCTGGCGCATGTTTCCGTTTTTTGAGCTTGATGGCGTACTAGAGTTTTCTTTTTGAGAGGAAGTAGCATCGCTTGGCTCTTAATCCAAAGATGCCTCCGTTATAGTTGAAGTCTCCCTGCTGGCGCATGTTTCCTTTTTTAGCTTGATGGCGTACTAGAGTTCTCTTTTTTAGAAGAAGTAGCATCGCTTGACTTTTTCATTTCTTTGAAGATGCCCAACACTGAACACGAGTGGAGAGAAATAAGTGAAGATTTTGAAAAATGTTGGTAGTTCCCCCATACTCTTGGAGCACTGGATGAAAAACATATCCGGATTAAAGCTTCGGAGCACACAGGCTCCCAGTTTTACAACTTTAAGGGGTACTTCAGCATAATTCTGTTCGCTGCTGATGACGTACATAGTCGCTTCACGTATATAAACGTCGGTTGCAATGGTAAGTCGTCAGACAATACAATATTCAGCGACAGCTTCTTGTGTCAGGCTTTGCAGAATGGCAGTTTAAATATACCAGAGCCAGCCCAACTTATTGCCGGTGAAGGAAATAAGATTCCTTATTTCTTTATTAAAGACGACACTTTTGCTCTGGAACATGATGAAGCCATATAGCAGAAGTATAAGGTTAAGCGTGCCACAAGAAGTGTTTAACTATAGGCCTTGTCGGGCAAGAATGGTGGTAGAGTGTGCATACGGTCGGGTCGCCAACAGGTTCCGTATATTTCACCGAACTATTGAAGTGCAACCAAAAACAGTCGACTCCATTGTTAAGGCCTGTTGTGTGCTTCACAATTATTTGACAAAACCTCGAACGGCAACAGCAAAAGAACCAGTGGAAGAATTAATTGTAGAAGCGTTTTCATCAATTGGAAACCAAAGCCACAAAACACACAATTTTGCTTCAAGAACTAGGGACGAGCTTTCCAGATATTTAACCACATATGGCAATGTAGATTTTCAGTAGAAAAAAATAAATATTCACCCTTATTGTGAATGTCGACGTCAACACAATACATTCGTCGCTGTCAATTCGATATGTCGTCGTTGTCACTTCGATGCTAATTCAGCATTTACTAAAAGTATTGTGTTGACGTTGACTTGTTATCGATAATGTGAAGGAAATAAATATCATCGCTATCATTTTGACGTTTATTCAATTTGTTTATTGCCTTACTTTATTAAATTTTTTTAATGTTGTATTCAACTGAAAGTTTTAGTGATGAAGCAAACAAATAAAGACTTTTTCTCTTTTGAAAAATTCTTCTCCTTGCTGTTATCTTTCCTATCATTTTCTTTTCTTCATTTTCCATTATTTTCTTTTCTGCATTAAAAACATCCTTTTGGTTGGCATTGTGTTTCGCAAATATTTTTTTTCGGTTATATTTATTTATTGTATCTTCAATAAAAATGAACTAACAATAAGTCATCAAATCTTGACTCTAAAATTTTAATTTTTAAGTCCAGCCCATGCCAGACAAATATATTTGTTTCAGCGGTTGGTTCTTTGATTGTTTACGTCTCTCGTGTTCGGCTGATAGCAAGAGTGTCCCTCCTTCTCAGCCGAATGTGGCCTCTAAAGTTAATGATGTTTCGGGCTATTTTGTTGCCTTTGAATTTTTTCTACATTTGATACCGAGGCAGTGCCCCATAACTGGATTCCGTAGGACCATATTGGTTTTGTATAGAAGAAGTTTACAATATAAGTTTAGAGTAGAGTTCCTTCTAATGAGCCAATTCATTTGAGCTGCTTTTAATTTCATTTGGGTCACCTTTGCATTTATGTGCATCCATGTTAGACGACGATCAAGATGAACACCGAGATATTTATTTCAGTGTGTTGAGGTATAGTTTGGTTATTTATTTGTATAGGTGGGCAGGTTTCTCTGCACAATGTAAAAATTATGTGTAAACATTCTTGTTCGTTAATTTTTATCCGCCATTGTTTTAGCCATTGTTCCAATTGCGGTATGTAACCTTGCAGTTTGCGGGAAGCTTCTTGATAACTTTTGTGAACACTTAGAAAAGCTGTATCATCAGCGAATGTTGATTTGTCTATGTTACTGCTTACCGGCAAGTCAGAGGCATATATCAGATATAATACAGGACCGAGGATGCTGCCTTGAGGAACTCCGGCTTCAATGGGTTGCGGAGGACTTTGAAAATTACCTTCTTTAACAACAAATTTTCGCTCAGTTAAGTAGCTTTCTAAAAGCTTAAGGGTGTTTTCGGGTAGGTTTTGCTTTAGTTTATGTATTAAACCTTCGTGCCATACTTTATCAAATGCCTGAGAAACATTGATGAAGAGCGCAGAACAATATTTCTTTTCTTCGAAGGTTTTTCTAACCACGTTCACGAGTCCATATGTTTCTTCAATCGTGCTGTGTTGTCTCCTAAAACCGAATTGATGGTCTGGAATGCATCCAGTACGATTCAGTATGGGTGTTAGCTTACTCATAAGTAGCTTTTCAAATAGCTTTGACATGTTAGACAATAGGCTTATAGGCCTATAGGATTCCACCTTCGTATGATCTTTTCCTGGTTTAGGTATCATGGTAATCAGCGAAACCTTCCATTCTGCGGAGTAGCATTTCAGGCGCAAAATACTGTTAAAGATAAATAGAATTATCCGTTTTACAGTATAGGGTAGCTCTAAGATGATTTTATTGCTTATTTTATCAGCGCCTGGAGCTTTTTTCGAATTCAAGCTCGCAATACAGTGTTCAATCTCACGAATATTGAACCTCAAAGTAACATCTGTTATAGCGAGGACTGGTGGCAGCTCAACTATAGTATCAGACGTATTTGGAGTAAATAATTTCTGCAAGTGGTTTACAAACAGAGTACCTTTTTCAGCGTCAGTTCTTGCCCAGTCTCCATTCGAAGCTCGCAATGGAGGCTTATATATCACTGGTCTTTTGAGGCCTCGGTCTGCTCTCCATAGCGAATAGTCTGCTTGAGGTGTTGCGTCGAGCCCATTCAGAAATTTTTGAAGAGAAGCGTTTTATTTTATTCTAGTAGAGTTTTCAGCTGTTTAGTACATTCCTTCAGCCTAGATTTTAGCTGTGGGGATCTGTAGCGTTGCCATTCTCTACAAACTCTTCTTTTTTCGGATAAAAGCCGTTCTACATCCGCTGAATAAATTTTATTAAATCTCACCTGAAGATTTGTAGTAGTAGCATTTAGAGCAGCTTGTTTAAGGTTTGCCTCAAACATTCTAATAGAATCATCTATGTCAGCAGGCGTTTTTAATGGAATATTTTCTGTTCAATGAGCACTCAAATATTCTTTGTATTTCAACCAATTTATATTTATGTGAATATATAGTGACAATAGTGGGTGAGTGATCTGAAGGCAAATCTAAAGATGCTTCAACTTGGATCATTTCGCTGGGGACACCCTTTACCACTCCAAAATCAATAATATGAGGTATTTTTCGGCGATCTGTTGCCCAGTAAGTTGGCTGCCCACTTGATATAGCATTCAAACGCATTTTTGAAATTGTGTGAAACAAAACGCGACCCTTTGGCGTAATGAGGCGAGATCCCAAGAACGTGTGCTTAGCGTTGTAATCACCGGCGGCCAAAAAGCGTGGGCCTAGTGAATTAAAAATCTACTATATTGATTTTCTGTAATAGAGTACCTAAGATTTTAGTATTCAATAGAACACTGAAGATGGCACATAGGAGAAACCGGTCTGTTTACAAACCAAATTTGACGTGGGATGACGGAAAATCGTTCCAAATACCTAGGAGGAGATTAAATTGATAAAATCACCAGGTTTTGATGAAAAGCTTCAATGCAGATGTTAGTTACTTGAAGATAGTCTTCACAATGATCCTCATTAAGTAGTGTTTTAATCGCGATTTTAGTAGTATACCCGATCCAGCACAAGATCTACCTTGGGGGTCCTTTGTGTCGTAGAGAGTATATCCGTTGATTTTAAAAAAGCTTCTAGCCGTCAAATGCGTCTCAGAGATAATCATCACATCAATTTGTTTATCCATCATAAAGTATTCTAGTTAGTTTTTATGTTGGCGGATGCCGTTTGCGTTCCAGAAACAGATTTTTAAGTTCGTGGTTTGTTTAATGCAGCCTGCAATAATGTAGACTGCATTTTCAACACTTCCTGCATCATGCAGGTCATGTTGGTTTTAAAAAATTTACTGTTTGTATTAAATTTTCTATTGAAGCCTCAATTCGATCAAAATTGAAACCAGTGCTTTCGTTGGCAAGAGACAGTTTTTGAGCTGTAGGCTGGTTAGACTTTAAAGCATTTGCATAGGAAAACTGGCTGTTTGGTATGTTTTGGGCTATGAAGGCCGGCTGGTAGCTGGTTGGCGCAACTGGGGATAATTGGTATTGTCGAAAGTAATAAGTTGAGCATAGGTGTGATTAAGTCTGTTAGACAAAGAGTGCTTAACATGTACATAGACAGGGCAGCCCCTGTAGTTTGCAGTGTGATTTGCATGGAAATTGACTTATCACAATTGACAGTGCTGTGTAGTTTACCACAGACGACACAAACGGTGCGCAACTTGCAATATGTTTTGGTATGGACATATTCTTGGCAATTCAGGCATTGAATGGGACCTGCTTGTTTGTGAGGCTCCTCTACGGTAACTCGTCGGTGCAGCAAATATCTTAAGCTATAAATGGAGTGTACTTCATTCTTTTTTAATTATATGTCACCTGGTTCCAGTTCCAAACGCAATAGTGGTTGGGGGACTCGCGCTCTATTTTTAATGTTAGTAACATTTTTCACTTTAAAATTATTGTTTAGTATACCCGCTTTTACCTCTTCTGGATCCACGTATGAATCGATGCCTTTTATCACTATCTGGAGGCCTTTTGCACTTTTCAATTGGTAGATGTAAAAATTTTTATTTTGTGTTTCAAACTCCGAAACTACTGAGCGGTAATGATTTTCTTCATTTACTTGAATTTTTGTCTCATTAATCGCGCCGCGTTTTACGTAAAACGCCTCTTCACCGATTAATTGTACTAGCCTTTTAATTAGCTCATTTGAGTTTTTCTCTCTTAAGTATATTAGGGGCGGATTGCTTGACCTGACAATGGTGATTTCGTCATCGTCGTTTTGTAGAAGTGAAAAGCGATTTTCAGAAAGCGCCGCATCAGATTTACCATCTTTGGTAGGGTTGCCAGATTTTGGAGAGGCAAAAAGAGCACGCTAAATTTCAGTATTATAATTTTATTATGTATTCATTTTAATGTTCAGTAAAATATACAATATAACAAAGACACATAGCACAAATTAAAAATCAATTCAAAATAAAAAAAAAAAACAATTCCAATTTTTGTGGAATAAATACAATCAAATTATTCATTCGGTAAAAAAATAACTAATACTAATGAACATATAACACAGCGAAGCAAAATGCAGATAATTTAAATTTTCTGAAATAAAAATAGATGAACCTTATTTATTTTCATCTGCTGATTACGATGACTTCTTTTTTCCCTAATAGCTCTGGTTTTAAAGATATGGTAACATTTAATATTTGCATAATTCACGCCATATTTGTTGTATAATTCGCTTAATATTTTACGAGCTGTCTTGCAAACCTTAAATTCTTTCTAGACATTAGTGAGTATATCGAAGTTTATTGACAAAACTTTAGTCCTTAAAACGTATTTTTTTCTCGTAAATTTTCTAAAATCAAAATAACTCATCTTTATGTATTTTCGCTGATTACGAAAATAATATTGGTTTTTTAGCATTTGAATTAGGGGTGTAACGATACGGTTTTTTGCCGAAACGATACCGATACTCAAAAAGAAATATCGGCGATACCGATTGCGGTACGCACATTGAAATGAAGTTCAAGTTAAAATTAGCAAAACTCAAGTAGAGTATATTTTTTATTATACAAAATTACGGTGTAAGAGATTAATAACATTTAAAATGAATATCAGCTCATTAAAAAAAATTTAAGTAATTTTTAAGGAACTACATTTTTATTGCTTCCAAAGAATCTATATTAAAATTAGGCACATCATTAGCAGAAAAGCAAGTAAGAATTTATTTAAGTTATGCAAAAATTTGAAATTCCTTTATAATTTTAAAAAAGTATTGACCACGCTTTTTAAAAAATCGATTTTTTAAAGGACATTTATGAGCTAATATTCTTCTAAAAGTTTATATATGTTCACTTAAATTTACATGAAAACGCTGTTTTGCGTTTAAATTCACATAAAAAGAAAGAACTTGCGAAAACGGGTAACTTTTCATCCTTTTTCCTAGAAGAAAATATCGTTATAGAACGCCAAAAAGATATTTTTCTTAAAATTATTTCCAATCCGATTGGTAATCGAAAAAACTTCTTACAATGACAATCATATGTAAAAATCATTAGCAATTATCCAAATTTGGTCTACTTCCGGATGGCAAATTCCACATTTTCATGGCCTCGTTGGAGTTAATTTTTTTGTTGGGAATAAGATTTAATAAAAACAATGAATTGAATTTGAATTCATGGTAAAATTAACACAAAATAAATAATTTTTTTTACAAAATAACTGCGTGAAATATTATTAATATTTTAAATTGATATTAATGATATTTCAAAAATAACTAATTGAATTTGCTTTCATGGTGACATTAACAAAAAATAAATAATTTTTTAAAAAAAGCTCTGAAAAATATATTGAAAGTATCGTCGTATCCACATTAAAATATCGCCGATACCGATGTATCGGCAAGTCTGAAGTATCATTCATATATCGGTGTCGTTAATTTAAATCACTATCTGAGAGAAATTTTACATGCTTCTTAAGGCCGGGGCACATAGAATCCGTCGTACGTTATACGTCGACTTTTCCAACTGACATTAACGTAACGACGGAGGTGGTTGGCACAATGAATACTTTGTTGACGGATATTAAAACAACTGTTTTTTCTTCGCATGTTTCTGCAACTAAATTTGGTTTGATTTTATTTATTTATTTTATTTGTTTTTATTGTTTTATTTAATTTTTGGTGCCGAACAGCAGAAAAAACTAAATCGAAACAAAGCAAAAAACCAACTGATAGCTGTCAAAGTACTCGACGTACGTTAAAAGTTAAAAGTTGGCCAACTTTAGTACTTTGCGTTGACGGAAACGTACCGAATGTGACTAAGCTCATAAGAAAAAATGTATCTAAACTTAGTTGTCAGTTGAAAAAGCCGACGTATAACGTACGACGGATTCTATGTGCCCCGGCCTTTAATTTACTGAAAATGCAACTACTATTTTCATAAAAAAGCGTTGTTTACGTTTACTTAGACGGGGTTCACACTGGGCAATTTTTGTTGCGCAACTTTTAATTCAGCCGCTAGAAAGACAGAGAAAGCACCACAGTTTGTCTCTGTCTTTCTCCCAGCTGAATTAAAAGTTGCGCAACAAACGTTTCCCTGCGTGAACCCCGTCTTAGAATAGAGAAGAAAGTCAAGTAGAATCAGCTGGGTTCTCTTGTTTGTCTATGGTATTTATTATTGTAAAATAGTCGTTCGTTAGAATACAACGGCATGAAGCAATTTTTGCTATGCAAAATAAAAAGAGCACTTTACTTAAATAGAGCACTTTTGCGTGCTCTTTTGGACCACCTTGTTTTAAGAGCACATTTTTTAGAAAAGAGTACATGTACTCTTTAAAAGAGCACGTCTGGCATCCCTAATCTTTGGCCATATTCGCCAATGGAGCGAGGTTTTTCGATCTTGGACTTCTTTGTTTTTTTTTTGTTATTTACCACTTTAAAATAACGATCAATACCCATTTTGATTTTCTGAATCAGTTTCTAGGGCGACACTTTCTGTCGTTTCTACTTTTTCGGCTTGATGTTAGCTCATATTGTTGGCACTTGTGGTTATTTTTTTATAAGACCAGCATTTAGGGGATGGCCCTACTCGTGCAATGCATTGTGCCGGAATGAGGAAAATTGGTTGTGGGAAGGAGGAAAAAGGGAGTAGTGTTTATGGACATTTGATTTAAACTTTCCAACATTGAAAGTGACAGGAAAAACCTCTGCAGGGAGTTTATTCCACATACGAACTTTTCGCCTAAAGAACGAACTCTCTCTGTAATGCGTAGGTCGATTTACTGGTGTATCGACCACAAATGGATGTGCTCTTAACGAAGAACGTATTGTTCGCAAAAATGAGTGGTTTCAGGAACAAGTTCCCTGATTTCATCAGAACACACTCAATTGTAGTAACGATAAAACAGCGAAACACACCCCACATTGCGTCGATGCTCCAGCGAGTCAATAGAGTTGGCTACCCTACTGTCACCGATGAGCTTCTTCACCCTCACATGTACGCGGTTGAGTAACTTCAAAATAGACTTTGAAGCACCGGCCAATACATGAGAATTGTTTTCCATTTTTGGACGGATATACATAGGTGGTATGAATATTAAGGAGATCAGATGGGGTGCGGTATGTCTTACACCTTCTTAAAAAGCCGAGGCACTTGAATGCTTCTTTTGAAACTTGAAAAATGTGATCCGTTCATCGAGCATCACACTAAATTTTCATGCCAAGAACATCAAGATCTGCTGATTTCTCAATACCCATACCGCCCATATTTACAGATGGAGCAGCACGATCGGTCATACGTCTGTGCATAAGCATACTACACTGGGTCTTACGAGCATTAAAATCGAGCCTATTCGCACGATCCCATTCAGAGATTGTTACAAGATCGCGATTTAGTGTATCATTCATGTTTTCCTCATGGCCCCAATCTCCGACAGGCTTGGTCTATTACTGAATGAATATGAATGGCATATGCTGCTGTCATCTGCAAAAGAGTAGATATGATTGGAAGTTTGACTGAGAAGGTCATTAAGAAAAATAAGAAATAGGGTAGTAGAGAGAACAGAGCCTTGTGGTATCCCTGAATTAATCTTGAACTCGTTTGATGAGATCCCGTCTATAACAACTCGTATAGAGCGATCCCTGAGAAAGCTCGATATAAAAGAGAAATGATCACCAACACCAAAAGCAGCAAGTTTCGACAAAAGTGCATCATGTCACACTCTATTTCCGAAAGGAAGCTGTGAAGCTGGTATAAAAAAATTTACTTGTATATTACGGTCTGCCATAGACATTGAATTTGATCGCACCCGTGTACGCAAGTGTAAAATTTTGTTTACTGGGTTATCACATTCTGCAGCAACAACAGTAACGTGGGCATTTCTGTTGTTTGTTGCTGTTGTTGTTTTGGTACTCATATATGTATATATATATAAGTACAAAATATATTTGCTGTTTGTGTGCCTGCTTGCTTATGGGTTTATAATTTACAAAAAGAAAAATAAAAAATGTATTCGCAAATATGTAATGCATTTCTAGAAGTGGCTTCTTCCACTCGAATAGCATATGTGAAAGTTAACGGGCATCCCCGTCATCCTCAAAGATTGTGGAGCCTTTGCTAGATGCATATCTTCATATAAAATGCAAAAGTGCCTATCATCAATTTTTAAAAATTTTCAGAAGATAAAAACCTTAATAAAAACTATTGTGATTATGTTTTTTCAACATATGTAGTATCATTAATTCAGACGATATTAATGATACTACCCAGGAAAAAATAATTGTTATATTCACAATAGTTTCCTTTTTATTAAGCTACCTATTTTTCCTGAAACATTTTTAAAAATTATGATAGGCCGCCGCTTTTGCATTTTATATGACGATATATTTTCTGGTGCTTACCGTTTGCCAACCATCGCTATGTCTAATTGGTGGTCCAATAGATTTAATTTCGTCGCAATTTATTCCAATCCTTTCTTAAAATTATTAGGAGTTCTGCTCCTATGAAATCCTTTTGCTAAGCTTGGTTCACTTTTAAGCCGCTGAATTAAATCCTCAAATTGTTTGTTGGTTGTTATTTTAATTTTTTCCTATTTTAAATACTTTTTCAAATAAATAACCGTGACAGCTAAAACTTTCTATCGAGTTGTTGCCAAAAATTGTGTCGACAAAAGCAGAGCCAATTTTACACAATGTTGTCTTTAAGTCGCCTATTAAAATGCGAAGCAGCTGTCAATTGTTATCGAAATCCGGCAATATTGACAACAGCAATGCCATTATTGCATCGTTGACGTCACTTGTGGCAGCGTTGACATTCGTAATAAGGGTGATCAAATAAAACTCTTACAAGCAAAAAAATCTTCTTTGTTTTACTCAATTACCTGGTTAGAATTTTCCATTTAATAAGAGTTGTCCACAGTTTTCCGACGAATTAGAGATGCGTCAAGGAACGACATTTCATTGAACCAAAATACATTAGGAGTATATACATTTTCAGTAGCGCATCCGTATTTTTTGCTGCTTTCAATTTTGGATTTTTCGGAACAGTACGACGTTCGAAATGATTTTATTTTTCTTTTAACTTCTTCCACCGAGAGCTTTGTTTCGGTGTCAATAGAGTTATAGGCTTTAATTATACCCTTCACCAAAAAGTGGTAAGGTTTGTTTTCGCTTATGTTGAAACTCCTCTGACGAACGCCCCAGTTAACATAAAGTCTTAATTTATGTATCATTCTGCTATAACACTAGTTCACAAATTTTCAACTTTTTGCGATCACCTTAAAAATGAAATGTTTTCTAAGTTAACTTGGGGTCACTGATCACGAATATGATATTCATTTATTTTTCTTAAGAACCGTTTTCGAGATATTCGCGAAAACCTATTTTTTGCACTTTATAAAGCTATTTTCAAAAATCTTGAGTACTGTTTACTTCAATTGAGCAAATTTCGCATTGTTGCGTAGATACGTTTTTCCTCTTTGAGCCCATATTCAAAATGTGTTGATCGGATCAAAATTCAATGAGTTACAAGTCTTTAAATTTGAAAAACTTTATTTTTTCACGTTTTTTTTTTAAATTTACTATTTTAAGTCGCTCCAGTAAGGCAAAATAAAATTTTTAAAATTTATTTTAGACACACATCTTAAAGAAAATTTTGTTCCAAATATGACAAGCATAAAATTAGTTACATCGGACAAAATATGAGAAAATTACAACATATTTACTGAACACATTAAAATTTTAATTTTCATTCCTTGGTCCTCAGATCAGTACGAGTTTTTGCTTCCATTCCATTACTTTTAATCGTTTGAAAAAGAAAGGTTGAGATATTGCATATCAAAGCTACCGAAGTTATGTGTACTTTTCAACACTGTATTCAGATTTATATAATTAAAATTTTTATGAAAGACTTACGGCAAAACACGTGGAAAAATGATGCTAAGTTGTGTTTTGTGCATATTAAATTTTTTCTTAATGCTATAAAATCGTTCATTATTGATATTTTCCAATGAAATTTAACAGTTATGTAGAAATTTATGTAGGTAATACTCAGTCAGATTTGCTTCTGACAATCATTAGAATTCTTAAGAAAGTTCCAACAAATCTCAAAAATAGGTCGATTTCAGAAGGGTGCATGCCCACCAAAAATTGTAAATTCAATTAAGTTGTTTTTCTAAAATCATGTCTGTGAAGATACCTTATAGACATGTATATAATAATTATTTGATCCTTAAGAAAAAAAGTTTATAGAGAAAACAGTTATAGTGCTTTTTGGGCAAAAATTTTCATAAATTCAAAATTTGTGAAGTGCGCTACTTTGCACTTCATACCTCTGAACCTGAGAAATATAGGAAGTTCATCTTCTTTAGGAATAAGAACACTCCTGTGATATCTCCATGTAAAATTTTTTACTGATCGGACTAAGAGATAGAAATGGTTGATATATTTCCAAAATATTTAATTTTGCCCAACTGACATTTTTCTTATACTCATACTCCATACAACATTTTTTTATTACAATTCAAATTCGGATGTTTTCACTAAATCTATTGTAACTTTCTAACTTTTTGCACGATGTTAACAATTTTACTTTTTGTACGTTTGGGAACAAAATTTTATTTAAGATATGGATCCAAACAAAAATTAGAAAAATTTTTGTTTGCTTTAATGAGGCATTTCAAAATGGCGAATTTTGAAAAAACGTAAAAAATAAAAAAAATTTTTTTTTCAAATATAAAGGATTGTAATTCAGTGAATTTTTATCTGATCAACACAGTGTAAATATGAACTGAAAGAGAAAATACATATCTATGCAACAATGCCAAATTTGCTCAATTCAAGTAAACAGTACTCAAGATTTTTGGAAATGTCTTTACAAACTGCAAAAAACTAGTTGTTCGCGAATATCTCGAAAACGGTTTTTAAGAAAAATAAATGAATGCCATATTCGTGTTTAGCAGCCCAAATTTAGCTTAAAAACATCTTATGTTTGAGGTGTATATTTTTTTGTGAGCTAGTGTAATTGATCGGAAGATTCGTGCATATAAAAATCAAAAAATCGGCTCATGAATGACTAAGATTATATATATATCAAAAATTGGGAAAAAACAAAAATCAGACTTGAACTCAGCATACAAACATGCAAATCTCAACATCACCCTCTACACCAGAGAGGCTTAGTTAAATTATTGGTAATTTGTGCTTAGATAAGCTAACATTATTTTTGGTGCAATCATCCTTTTTATATTAGGTTTGATTTTGTGTCCAGAGATGGGAAAAATTTCTAAAAAAAAGTCTAAAAAGTTACACATTTTCGCAACTTGTTTCTTTTTATACGAACTTAAACGCAAAACAGTGTTTTCATGTAAATTTAATTAAATAACTGTTAATTTTTAGACGAAAATTAGTTCATAAACTTCTTTATAAAATCGATTTTTCAAAAAGCTTGGTGGGTATTTTCTAAAACTACAAAGGAATTACAACTTTTTATGTGACTAAAATAAATTTTAATGTACGTACTTGCTTTTATGCTAATTATTTTCATATTTTTAATATCGATTCCTTGGAAGTAATGAAAATGTAGTTCCTTAAAAATAACATTTTTTTTACTGAGATATATTACGAAACAACATATAGGCAATATATATTTGAAATAAATCAAGTAATACTGAATATATATTTCCCCAACGAATGGAGTATATAATAATATAGAAAAGATAGAAACTGACTCATGAGAAGTTAGTAATCGGGAACATAAGTCCGTTGTCAAAAAACCTGAGTAAGAATGTATTAGTAGATCATATTGTATTAGTATTGGTTTAAGTAAAATTTTTCCAATAGCACAAAACCCATACTTAGTTGTGTAAAAAGTATTTTACAAAATTTATATTTTTGAAAAATTTATTTTTTAGGCTATACGGTAAGTTTAACTTAGCTGCACAATCAACTTTTCACGATTTTTTGTGCAGATAAGTAAAAAATGCTGTTAGTTTCAATGTTCTTCGTTGCCTTAATGTGCTAACTGATATTTTATTTGAATATAATTTAAATCTGCCAAAAAAGTATGTTAAATATGCAGGCAGGCATACAAAGTGCATCTAAAAAGTATTTTGAAAAATATTTACAGAAAGCAAATGAAGTTAAGGCAAAATGCAGCTAAGATAAATTTTCTGTGTCATAATAGTTTTAAAATGCCAAAAATAAAATTAAAGGCATTTATCTTAAAAGTACAAAGCGGACTTAAACATCGAATTTATATGCGATTTTAAAGAATAGTGAGACAAATTAATAGTTGTGTGCAGTCTAAAGTGCACTAAAACACAGAGCAGATAAAGCAATACTACTATTGTATACAATTAGTTTTGCATTAAATAATGAAAACATGAATTTTGAATCATTTGAACTCAAAAAATATTGGTTTTCTAAATATTTTGCGAAAGTTTTCTATTCGGTACTAAAAAATTTATCCCAAATAACTATTTTATTGATTTCATTTATTTACTATTATTAATTTGTTTGCTATAATCTATTTTTTCGGTTCCTGTTTCTACTATCTTATGAAATAATTATTGAGGAAAGAACGTTTTATTATACCTACTGCATTCTTAAAACTGACGTTAAGAAAACCAAATGTGCATAGAGATCAGCTAAGTAGAAATAGTTCAAATCGCATATTTACTTTTTACAGACATGTCGCTGCCCACTTTTTTAATCATAGTATTGTATTGTCATGGAAACCCAATGCCTGTGCAACATTTGAAGTCACTAGCCCATCATAATGTTGCCTTAAAATTAATTAAGAATTTCCACTCGAACAGACATACATCAAAGCGAGTACATAACAAGCAAAAGTGCTCTATTCGCCTGTGCCAAATGTTATATATCCTTCCCCAACGAATGGTGTATATAACATAGAAAATATATAGAATCCCGAATCTTAACAAATTAGCTGACTTACGTCTGAGAATGTATAAGTAAATAAAAATTTCCCCACAGCACCAAAACAATACTTATGCCCGTAAGTTAATCAAATAGATATCTCTCTGTGAATAGTTATATCTATAGTGTAAAAATGTTTGATAATTTTATCTTGTAGGCAGGGAAACCAAAAATATACAATTGTATGTTTTTTCCTGTGTGTGATGTATGTACACGCAAATAAAAGATATGGTTGTGGCATGGTTGCATCAGCAATCCAATGTTTCCCGACACAGTTTTTGAATGTGGCAAATAACTTATTATTGTATTAAATGACTGTAAACCTTAATTAGTTTAAGACAAAAAAACCAACGTTTACATTTAATCATAAAATTATTAGACTTCATGAAAATTGACACGTGGTTGACTTGAACAATACATAATTTGGAAAAAATTCCGACTACAATCATGGTTTATTTAAAAATTCAACAGCAGAATGTTTCTATAATAATAAAATATCGTTCTTATCTATACTGTTTTGTTTGCTATATGGTTATAAAACAGACATGGCTCTGCTTCCAAAAAAGTTTTCGGTCTGTCCTTTTGATTAATGCTTTTTGTTAGTTTTGTGTTTTATTTGACAGCGTTTGGTTTATTTTTGTGAGCGGTTGGTGTGAAAAAATAAAAATTAAAATAACAAAAAGTGATATATTCCGGCAATTAATGTTCGCCCATGTTCTGAAGACGATTTAGTTTTGAAATAGCAAAATTTCTAAAGCGAAGAAAAATGTTCTTTAATCGGACAAATCGTAGCGTTGTTCTGATAATATATGTGAAATATCTAAAACACAAAAACCAACTGAAAACCTCCAATAAGTGAGTTTTTTAGTTGGATTCTATCCTGAAAGTTGCCGATTTCACAACGAACTGTTTTTTTTTCAGAACATGCCCGATTGTAAATATAACATGTGTCAACAAATATGTATGTATCTATGTGAAAATAGATAATAATTCTTATTTTAGATTCAACACACTGACCAGTTGAAAAATTTTGTTTTTGATTTAAATTGAAATAATAAAATTTTTTAGCTCCTCTCAATTTTTTAATGAATTTATGGTTAAGAAAACAATATATATATGATTATATAGAACAATATATATATTTATTTAGAACCATTTATATTTTGTAATTTTGAACAATATATATGGTTGTTTTGAACCATATACATGGTTGTTTTTAACCATATATATGGTTATTTCAAACCATTTATTGTAATTTTGAACCATATATATCGTTGTTTTGAAACATCCATATGGTTGCTTGAACCATGTATATGGTTGTTTTAAACTATATATATGGTTGTTTTCCACCATATATTCAATCATAGTATGTTGCTCTCTGATTATGGTTGCCTCAATCATGTTTTTTCTTTTTGCATGTAGGCATAAATAAGATATTTATACGTTTCCGAACTTTTTAAGAATGTTGACATCGATTTGTTAGTGCATATTCTTGCATATTTACGGAATTTTTTCTATTTTGTGTTGGATATTTGGGCATTTTCCTACATATTTTGGCTTTTTTAAATAATAATATGCATGTTTACAAAAAAGTCTGTTTACCATTGAAACTTTAAAAATTTTTCCACATATAAAAATGTTTTCTTTTGCGGCTTTAAATTTACTCTAATTTCATTCATTTATTCCTAGTTTGTTCATAGATTTAAAAATTTACCTTGTTTAGTTTTAATAATTTTTGAGCAATTTCAATTTTTTCGAGATTATTTGCTTATTTGCATTTCATAGAAAAAATAGACGAGAATAGTCGCGTTCTGCTACTATTTAAGTTATGTATGCCATTTTGCTGATTTGTTCCTAATAGCAACCACAAAATATGTCCTGGTGCCCAACATTTTATATTCGGACAGGCTTGCATTATTAAATCGACTCCCGTACCCATAAGGCACCAGAATATAGAGGTGGCATGCAATAACGTGCAATGAAATAGTGTTCATGGACGTTATTTCCACGTTGAAAATTAAATAATAATCATAAAAAATGGAAATAAAATTCATGCAAATGGTACTGCAGAGTGAGGATTGACTGCATAGCTGGGCATTGGACGGGATTAACTGTTTTCTTCCCTGGGTATATCGAATAGTGGCTTCGTAGAGTTTAGATTTGCGAAGCCACTATTCGATATTCCCATTGACATTATTTCCTTTTTGAAGTGGAAATAATATCCTTGGACATTATCTTCTCTGACATTATTGCATGCCACCAATATATGTAAATAAATCGTAGTGTTGAAAATTAATAATTGAAGTTGTGTGTACTTAAGCCTGAATAATAAATTTCTTTGGATAAAACTCATATAGTTCGACTAAATTAACACAACTTCAATTATTAACACTAGAGGCACATAGATATGTTAGATATTTTCCCGTGTAATACGGATAAAACATAAGATATGTAAGCCCTAAGAACTAGAGAAAGGAGCTTTCTCAATCTTGGGTGAGAAATATAAACAAAAAGCGCAAGTGTGTCTGTTGATTAGGATAAGTGCCAAGTATGGTAAATTTCAAAGCCTCCATAAAATAAGCTTAAAGCCAGGAAACATAGAGCTATAATGCAATTGGTTTAATGCCAGATATTTACCGCTTGACTTTGGGGGCTGAGTAGCCTAGAGTATAGAGAGCTCTGACGATGGGATTGTGGTTAATCACGCAAACATCGATGTTCAGTTCAAACTTTACAAAAAGTCAAGAAATTGGTATTTGTACTTTTCAATTGCCACATGCTTTGAAAAATTATTTCTCAATAAAAAATGATTTAATTGTAAAAATTAAATTGAATGAACTTAAGCTTGAATAATAAATTTCTTTGGGTTGAAAATTAATGTTATAGAAATTATAAACGAAATAATAAGGTTTTAAGTGCATATTTTTGTGCGGTTAGGGAACATATTTTTAAGTTTTTAGTGCATATTTAACAAGCATAAAATACTTTTTTTGTGTACATTTCCGGTTTCCCTGCTTATAGATAAGTATTGAAAACAAATGTTCTTTTACCGCCTAGGTTAAAATATCTAATATGTAATTTACGCATAAGATGAATTTACGGGTATTAGTTGTACAAAAAGTATATTAAAAAATTTTTATTCTTAAACATGAATTTTTAGGTTATATAGTTCATTTCGCATTAATTTATGCAAATATAAATTTAGAATTATTGCAGTTAAAGAAAATATTGATATTTTTTTGCAATTTTTCTATTTCGTACTAAAAAATGTTATCCCAAATAACTATTTTATTGATTTTATTTATTTACTATTCATTTATTTGCTATAATCTATTTTTTCTGTTATTGATTCTAGTATCTTATGAAAAATAAGTATTTTAACATTAAAAAAGAATAAAAAGTTTTAGGCGCTTTCGAGAGGAAAATAATTACCATTACCGGGAAACCACTTCGCGCTTTCAGCCAAACAGCAACTTTTTGGTGACGTTGTCAACGAATCGTCTACACTTTTTATATTAGCTTTAATGAGAAGAGAATTTTTTAACAGCTAGAAAACGATTTTTTATGGCCTCATTTTGATGTGTTGAAAATATATGCGGCTGAACGGAAAACTAAAAATTTTCATAAAAAATCTAATTTATTTGTCTTAGCTGGTAAAAAGTTTCATATGTGTTGACTAGAATCATTAAAATGCACTAGTGAATCTCTGGTACCAGTGTCTCCATATGGTCCCATAAGAACCACCTAGTCTATAGTAAGTCAACAGTTCCGAGGTCAGTAGTGGAATCTCAATGACAAGCACATGTTAAATGTCTATAGCACAGAACATTGCCTGGGTACAATTAGTCAGTAGTACTGCTGACAAAATCAATAGTGAATCAGTACAATTCTACTATCAACATTTCCTGCATTTCTCTAATCTATGATAAACAGGATGAGTGAGAAAAAAAATTTTATTTTTACATTTTTATTAGGCTTGTAGGATGGAGTCATATAATAAATCAACTAATATTCTATGAATCGTCCTACAAAAGAACGCATAACAAGCAGCGTTGCCGTTTTGGTTACTTTTAACCAAAGGTGGCTACTTTTTTTCCAATGTGTACTTTTTTCCATTTTGGTTACTGTTTTTCAACACAAAAATTACCCTTTTTTATATAGTGTTTTAAATTTGCATATAACTAACTATCGTGATAAACCACCACAATTTGAGCATTTTTGTTACGTCGTAAAGACAACACTGCTAAATAATCAACATAGCGTTACACAAAGAAACATCACTGTCTCCAAAGAAAAATGCTTTGATGATTTGAAGGAAAATGTTTTGGTGATTTTATTAAATTTGTTTTTGATATAATGTCATTTCATACAGCTTGGCTGCTGAAAATATATTTTCGCAGCTAAGTTAATCAAAACTAAATGCTGGAATAAGCTTGATTTTAGGACCATCAGCTCTACAGTGCAATTTAAAGAATTGTGCATAAATCGAAACGATTCCCATTAAGTTTGGTCTGCCAAAGATATGTTTTAATATTAAAAAAAATTATTTTAATACTTTATCTATCGAGTCATATATTTTTTTAACGCATGTAATTAAATTACATTTTATTTTTATTACTAAGAACTTTTTTGGTTTGTTATTGCAAATAGCACTCCACAACAATGAAACTGTTTCGAGATTAAAATAGATAATTCTTATGTATTTTCATCTGCTGAATTAAAAAATCATGAAATTTTTCGATTAGCTCTAGTTTTGAAGACATTTTCCAAGAGAGTTAATTTCAATTAGATACCCTGAAGAAAGCCAGGGGCCAATGTTTCCAAGTCACCACTTTTGTCGACAAGTTTGGTGACTTTTTGGTGACGTTGTCAACGAATCGTCTACACTTTTTATGTTAGCTTTAATGAGAAGAGAATTTTTCAACAGTTAGAAAACGATTTTTTATGGTCTCATTTTGATGTGTTGAAAATATATGCGGCTGAGCGGAAAACTAAAAATGTTCTGTAAATATAAAAATAAAAAAATGCGCCCATTGATGTATTTTAAATCATATATAGTAAATTAGTTTCAGATATAAAATTTCAAGCTCTAAAGAATAGAAAACGCCAAAATTAATTTAAAAATTTTGCTATTAGTTTATTTAATTTTTCAAAGTCGAGCGTTTTTAAATCGACTGAATTTACAGAACAGGTAGGATAGTGACTGATATTTTCATATATTACAGTATTTTTTATTCTTCGCATCATACTTCCGGACGGGTCCACAATATCATAAAAAAACAAATTAAACCTCTAAATTCTTCTGTGGCGAATCTTATATACCCTTGCCCAACGAATGGAGTATATAACATCGAAAATATAGAAGCCCTACTATTAACAAGTTAGTTCTGTTGTCAAAAAAATATAAGTCCAAGAATGTATTAGTAGAAAATTTTGTATTAGCATAGTCTTAAATAAAAATTTCTTCGCAGGACCAAAACCATACTTCGTTGTACAAAAAGTAGTTTACAATTTTTTTATTTTTTAAATATTAATTTTTACAGTTAATTTAGCATTAAGTAATAAAAATATAAATTAAGAATCATTTGGGCTCAAAAATAGTGATTTTTTAAACATTTGATTAAATTTTTCTATTTGTTACCAAAAAATTTTGTCCCAAATAACTTTTTATTAGTTTTACTTATTTACTATTAATTGGTTTACTATAACCTTTTTTTTTGGTTCCTGATTCTAATATCTTATAAAAAACGTATTTTGGCATTAAAAAACCATTAAAAATTTGATTTGAGATTTGAACCGGGCTACTTCAAGACAAAAATATGAGCCCACCCAGATTCAAATCACGGCGGCTACAACTTTTATTTTATTTTTTAATATTAAAATCCTTATTTTTCATAAGATATTAGCATCAGGAACGAAAAAGTAGAGTATAGCAAACAAATTAATCCATATATTATACAAAAATGAGGTGTTTGTTTGTCTGTTTGCAGATTTTTGTTACATTACGCCTAAACAGCTGAACCGATTTAAACAAAACTAGGTACAGAGATAGATATTTGGCTCACATTTAATATAGGCTGATTTGTTTCTGCGTTTTTTTTATTTAACGATTTTTTTTTCGTTTTCACGATTTTTTTTGTTTTTGGTGATTTTTTTCGTTTTGGCGCTTTTTTTATTTTGCCGCTTTTTTAGTTTTGATGATTTTTTTTTATATTTTGAACGATTTTTTCGTTGTTTGATATATTTAGTTTGAGCGATTTTTTTGTTTTAGTACTTTTTTTCCTCATGACGACTTTTTTTCGGATTTGGCGTTTTTTTTAGTTTTTTGGCGATCTTTTTAGTTTTGGTGATATTTTGCGTTGTTGCCATTTTTTAATTTTGGTGTTTTTTCCTTTAAGCGCTTTTTTAATTTGGCGAATTTTCGTTTTGAAATTTTTTTAATTTTGATAATTTTAGTTACAGCGTTTTTGAAAATTTCAAGAGTTTACCTCTTACGGTTTGCAATTGTCTAATTTACATTGTAAAATTACATTAACTGATAGAACACCCTTTAATTTTTATTGTTTTAATATCAGTGTTAATTGGTTTAGTCTATTCTACAGACTACACCAATTAACACTAACAATGAAAATTTAAAGTGTCTACATATAAGTGTCTGTATATTACATCAGTATTTTAACAAGTTTCGTTGCTCGCTTCAGAACACCCTTTAATTTTTAACTGTCATATATTTGGTGCGGCAAAAGTTTTACGTATTCTGTGTAAATTTCAGGTCAGTAGCTCTTATGGTTCCCGAGAAAACAGCCTGTGACGGACAGACATACAGACGGACAGCGTAGCGTAAACAATAGGGTTCCTTTACACTTTTGGTGTACGGAACCCTAAAAATGGTAGTTTTTGTGTTGAAAAAAAGTAAGCAAAAATTTAAAACGTACACAAGTACATATTGGAAAAAAGTAACCAACTTTGGTTAAAAGTAACCAAAACGGCAACGCTGCTTGTCATGCCATCTTTTGTAGGATGATTCATAGAATATTAGTTGAATTATTATATGACACACCCACCCTACAAGCCTAATGAAAACTTAAATATATGAAATTTTTTCTCACTCATCCTGTTTGTAACAGATTCGAGAAACTCAAACTTGGTTAAGTATTGAAAAGGGCCGATAACTAATTAATTTAGAAAAAACACTTAAAAATCTTTCTATTTATTATTAACAACGAGTTGTTCAAAAAAATTGTAAACTATTTGCCGGCATTAATTTCTTCATATTTTCGTTTTTAATGCCAATAGAGCTTTTGTATAGTGAAGGCAACGTGAAATTGAGACCAACATAATTTTTGTTATGGGGAGAAAAAATAAATTTATTTTCAAAATTCAATTTGTAGAACATGCCATGTTCATTATATTGCGTAAAAAATAATAACTCAAATTCGATGAATTTCATGTTTTTCCGTACATTTTACACATAGCGCTTTGAATCCTTTGAAATAAATGTTGGTTATATAAAAATAATTGGGGTCGGTCTTAGAAATTAACCCTCTATGGGCACGCGTTAACCCCTTAGGGCCCAAAACGAATTGCAGCTCAAAACGACTTTTTGTACGACAGCCATGTTCACATATCGAGATAAAGCTTTCGCATACAGAAAAAGCTGCATTTTATTAAAATAGTGGGGGTTCGAGGAACATTTGTGCTGTTCAGGATATATAGTTTTTAGTTACTTGACGAGAAGTATCGTTTTTACCAAAGTTACTGACTTTGAGAGCCTGACGCAGCACCAAGAATGCTCCGATTGGCCTGAAACTTTCCAGATTTTTTTAAATCTCAAAAACAAAGAATTTGGTGGGTGAGACTTAAACATTTCCAGCTTTAAATATAAAAACAATTCTATTTTGCATGCAAATGTCATTTTGTATGGCACTTACGAGGTTTTCGAAATGGCTTTGATTTCTTTTTTTTCATACAAAGTTGTCAAGATAAGAATGCAATTGGGTGGCAAATGTTATTTTCTACCATAAAAACGAAAAAAGTCAATTTCGAAAAAATGGCGCTTACGTGGTTTAAGAAGAAACGCGACGATATAAGATTCGGCACAGCCGAATATAGCACTTTTACTTGTTTTTAAATCATTCCGTCTATATGAAGGAATATTCATATTCCACAGAGCTTCGTGACTTCTGTATAATTCTATAAACCGCAAAACGTCAATGTATTTGTTGATTTTGTTCACAAACATATTTTCGTTGTTGTAAAGCAGGAACCGGCAAACACATACTAGTACATTTTGCTTGTATGGGTTTTATTTTGCAACTCTCGCTCTTACACAATTTTTGTTAGTGCATATCAAACAATAGCAAGAAACAAGCGATAAAACGACCTGCTCGTTTGAATGTTCATGCCACACTGATTGATTTTATTTACTTTTCGTTAATACGTGTGAGTACACACGTGTGAGAGTAAAAGAGTAAAAAACCTTATGTGATAAGCTTTGCCGTTTTCTGTTGTAAAGGCACTTTTATTATTTATTTTATTAATTTCTTTGTTTTAAAGACCCTTTTATTATTTATTTTATTAATGAAACAAAACAATACTAGCGGCAGAATAAGAATTCAAATTTAGAGGAAAAAACTGCAGTCAGCTGTTTTCTTGACTGTAATTTGAAACACTCAATTGAACGAAAATTTTAAAGGAAATTCTCAGCAAATTTTAAAAGTATGAGTGTATTGGTAAAAAAGTGAGAGAAATTTTAAAATTGGAATGAAAGCTTGATCGTCTTACACCCAAGTAAAGGTAGAAATAGCGAGCCGTACCGTACTGTTTCTTTAAGAAAACGTGTCAGCTGTTCGTGTACGGCATGGGAAAACCAATTCAAAATCTTACCGAATTTAAAAGTCACTTTGCTGTAACGTCCCAATCAGTATAAACTAGGGATGTAACGAATACCGATACCGATACCGATATATCGGCGATACTTCAGATTTTCCGATACATCGGTATCGGCGATATTTTACTGTCGATACGACGATACTTTTAAAATTTTTTCCGAGTTTTTTTTTAACAAATAATTTATTTTTGTTCAATTTTGCTATGAATTAAATTCACTTCGTTATTTTTTAAATCTTATTAATATCAATTTAAAAAATTAATAAAGTTTATGCTGTTATTTTGTAAAAAAAAATTATTTATTTTTTGTTAATTTTACCATGAATTCAAATTCAAGTCGTTGTTTTTTAAATATTATTCCAGCAAAAAAAGACACTCCAAAGAAGTCATGAAAATGTAGGATTCGCGATCCGGAAGTATTGCAAATTTGGATAATTTCTAATTAGTTTTACATATCCTTGCCATTGCAAGAATTTCTGTTTTTCGATTACCAATCACCGAATTGGAAAAGCTGCTAGGACAAATTTCTTTTTCGGTGTTCTATAATGGTTTTTCCTCAAGGAAAAAGGATAAAAAATTACCCATTTTCACAATTTTTTTATGCGAATTTAAACTCGAAACTTTATTTTCATGTAAATTTAAGTGAATAAATATAAACTTTTAGAATACTTTTAATAATTAAGCTATTAAGTTATTTAGAAGAATATTAGTTGATAAATGTTCTTTAAAAAATCGATTTTTTAAACAGCATGGCGAGTATTTTTTAAAATTACAAAGGAATTAAAAATTTTTTCTTGCTTTTCTACTAATTATCTGCATATTTTTAATATAGATTTTTTTGAAGCAAAGAAAATGTAGCTCCTTAAAAATTACTTCCAATTTTTTATACTGGGTTAAAATCAATTTTATATATTCTCTCTTACAATGTAATTTTGTATAATAAAAAATTGCACTTGAGTTTTGTTGATCTAAACTTGAACTCAATTTTAATATTCGTATTGGTATCGGAATCGGTATCGGCGATATTTATTTTTAAATATCGGTATCGGTATCGGATCGGCAAAACGGCGTATCGTTACATCCCTAGTATAAACCTTAGTCTAGACGGTATGTTGATGCGTCTGTCAGCATATTCAATATGCTGAGCGTCTACACGGTATGCTGAAAGTAGCACATTTTTTGAAGTCAATATATAACAGCAAATGATATGTCAACATATCAGTTAGCATACAATTTTTGCGTCTACATGAAATGTTGAATTCTGTATGATGATATATATGCAGAGTCGTGTAAACATTTATTTACAAACTTCAAATAAATTTTACAATACTCTTTCTTTATTACTTATTTCTATCAATTATCGCTTTTATTACAAAATTAATATTTTTAGTGCGAAATAAATTTTTAAAAATAAAATATAATATCATCGATGTATATATCACTAGCATTGTTCTGAAGAACGCAAAAAATTAGAAAATACGCGAAAAATTGCTAAAATGTGTTGAAGAAATGGCTTAAGTCAAGAATACCAACGCTGCACAGTGGCGCCCGTAGAGCAAACGAGGTTGCAAAAATCAAAATTTTCATGTGCGCCTGCGAAATTTTAAATGAATCCATCTTATAGTAAACTTTTCAACGATCTCAAATATGCTACTCTTAACAATATCAGATTTTTAGTTTAGAAGACATAACTGTTCAAAGTTAACCAATTTTCGGATTTAAAAAAACACACAATTTTTAGGTAGTTTGATCCGATTTCAGGTGTAATATCACGAAAACTAGGCAACGAATAGTATTTTTTTTTGTTTTTAGTGATTGATGTGCTTATTAAATGTATAACAATAAAAAAAATTGTGCTGTTTGCTTTGTGTTTCTCTAGGTAAATCAGTATTTAAAAACTATCCATTTTTTCACTATTCTTCAACTTTGACGGAAAATAAAAAAAATTTACCTTTTTTTACCTCCGCCATATTTTCAAAATATGTTCTTTAACTAGTCTTTTACATAACTCAAAAGGTTTTATCTGCCTTTACGTGCCTATTTGGCTTCTACAGGTAAAAAACGTTAAAAAGACATTGTTGCAGAAATTGTATGGCGGGCATCCCTTACATGCCTTGACTGACAGTTACTTTGATGTAATAGTTTGAAAATTGCATTTTGAGTCAGTTGTCTACCTGAGAGCCTCTGGCGAAAAATTTGGTCCTAATATTCCGTTACAGACACAAGATGCACAAAAAACTACTCATTGAAATAAGCAGGTACGCACCTCACTTAAAAATTATTTTTGGCGTACATATGGTGAAGAACAATACTGACTTATGGTACAGGTAGGCACAAATCTCATTTGGCTACGTGCATAATATCAAAACTGTATAATTCAGCCCAAATGCATATGTATGCATGTAACAGGTACATTTGTAGACATGGTAGCATAGGCCTATATATTGCAAAACAAGCTTAATGCCTGCATTAGTCTACGACTGAAAGTTGGCGAAACAAGTATTGAAAACATGGCGTTGAACAATTTAAAATTATTTGAACTGTTTAGAAAGTCAATTACACCAACGTGTTTCGCGGAAGCTGCTTTAGAAGAACTCGATAGCTTATACGGAAATATTGAGAGAAGCAAAAGTATAAAAAATAATCTTTGTATGATACATGCCAAAATTAAGACAAAATGGGTGAAATGCAATCGAACCATTAACATCTTCAACTCCAAATACGAGGACTGGCTTAATGAAGACACCATCCTGGATATATTGGCAGTAGATAAACCCTCCACATCAACCAGAGGAGAAAAAGGAAGGCCAAAAAAAAGTATGGAGGAGTGTTCAATTTTCACAAGAAAGAGGAAACTTGCCGATGCCACCAATGACTTGACCACGAAGGATTTATCGGATGCGCTGTCTATTAAATACATAAAGGATAGTGAACGAGTTAGGTCGCAGATTACAAAATCTGTTGCTGATGCAAGCCCACTGCGACTAAAAAGGATTAAGGAAAGCATTCCCACTCCCACAAACGCACATATTAAAAAGTATAGTTCCGAAGAAGCCTTGGCTCTGTTTTTGGACTTAGAACTTTCCAAAGAGAAATATGAGATACTACGGGCATCTTTAATGCGACACGGGGCTGACCTTTTCCCCGGATACAAGCATATTACGCAAGCCAAAATAAATTCACGACCATTGCGTACGGAGTTTACGGAAGTCTCTGCGAAAGCCAATCTGCAGGATCTTATGGACCATACAGCAAAACGGTTGTTGGAAAGTCTTCCTGAAAATGAGGTGGAAATTCTTCCTCAGAAACTAACATTGATCAGCAAATGGGGCTGCGATGGATCATCCGGACAAAGCGTTTATAAGCAAAGGATATCTTCCGATGACACTACAATATCTGACGGAAATATGTTTATGGCATCTGTTGTTCCATTGCGGCTAAAATCTGATGTTTCCCTACACTGGAAAAATCATCGACCGTCATCAGTGCATTATTGCCGACCAATAATGTTTCAGTTTGCAAAGGAATCGGCAGAACTCATAAGGACCACGGTGAAGGACATTGAAGAACAAATAAGCAAGATTAAGCATACAAAATTGCAAATTGGAGAAGGAAAATATATTGAATGTAGTTACGAGTTCCACCTGACCATGGTTGACGGAAAAGTCGTAAACGAACTGACAGGAACAACCTCAACATTGACATGCCCGATTTGCAAAAAGAGTCAGAAGAACTTCGGTAATTTAAACGATTCTACAAACGAGGAGAATTACGAATATGGAATGTCACCATTGCACGCAAGGATAAGGTGTATGGAGTTCTTGCTAAAACTGGCGTATACCCTACCACAACAAGATGAAAACATCGATGAAAATACATCAATTAAGGATAAGGAAAAGATCAGAAAGAAGCAAATACAGAATGCTTTTTGGAAACAACTTGGACTAAAAGTAGACTGCCCCAAGTGTGGATACGGTAACTCAAACGATGGAAACACTTCAAGGAGATTTTTTGCAAATGATGAGGCAGTAAGTAGAATCACTGGAATTGACAATGAAATCGTCAAAAGATTGGGAACGATCTTGAATGTTTTAAACTGCCAAGAAAGTGTTAATTCTACAAAATTTGGAGAATATGCATCGGAAACTGCATCTCTTTTAGCAAAAATTTATCCACAGAAGAAGTTGACCCCGACCGTCCATAAAATATTGGCGCATGGCAAAGATATAATTGAGTACCAGTCTTTGCCAATTGGAGAGCTTTCTGAAGAAGCGCAGGAGTCTCTTAACAAATTTTACAAAAAATATAGATTGCAGAACACGTTCAAAGCATCAAGGGTGAGGCAAAATGAGGACCTCTTCAACATGTTAGCAGCATCTTCCGATCCACTTATTTCTTCCCTGCGGCATGTGAAGTCACGAAAAGAACTACAATGGAATTATACTTTAGAAATGATTAGTCTTTTAGATATACCTTCTGTTACGAATTGTGATGAATATTTTACAGAAAATTCAAAAAATTAATTGAAAAAAAATTTGTTTAATTTGTTGGCTAATAACTTTAAAACAGAAAAAGCTTTCAAAAGAACTAAGAAATATAAGATTGGTAAAAATAATTTGATTTTGTTACCATAAAATAGATGAGTTAGAAAAAAATTAGAGTTTAGAAATGATTTGTATTTTAGACATACTTTGTCTTACCAAGAAAATGAATATTTTACAGAAAATTGAAAAAATCATTTAAAAAAAAAATCTTTTGTTGTAATTTTTTAGGTAATATCTTAAAACATGAAAAGCTTACAAAAGAACTACAAAAAAATATAAAATTCTTAAAAAAAATTTTTTTGTTACCAAAACTTGGATTTTTTCACAAATTTTAACTTTGAAAACCCATAAGTAAGCACCTATAAGGTGTAGCGTCCACTCCAACCGCTCATTTTATAGGTTGAACAATTATCTATGACATGCAATTTAAATTATTCGATTATCTTGTTCGGTTCAAAAGATATGATTTTTGCAACGAAAAAAGTCAAATGGCGCCACTGTGCGCTGTTGAAAATAAAAATAATAATAAACAAGAAGTAATAGCCCTTTTAAGACAAACAATTTTTGTGAATTTTTTTCGGCACTCTCTTTTGGTTCCGGAGTTACAGGGTTCAAAACTTTTATTTTGAATTGGCCATAACTCCTACAATTCTTCATGAATAATAAAAGTGCCCTAAAACACTTTTTTACTGTCATATAAATTTTCGAAATCCATTAACCCATTGTGAGCCAAATGCAATTTAAAAAATTAACCCGACTTTTTACGTAAAAACACCGTTATCTCAAAAACTTACCCATATAACGAATGTTATGTACCCATGTATATAAACTTATAGAGAACTTTCTTGAAAGCTATCACTAATAAAATACGGAAGATATGCAACTTCAAAAATGAGTATTCAAAAATATACGGTCATGTTCTGAAAACCATTTCGTTTTGAAACCGCAAAACTTCAGGAAAAAATTCAACTAAAACGGTCATTTATTGCAACTTTTAAATTTATTTTTATGTTTTAAATATTTCAGATATTTTATTCGAACTTAACTTCGAATGCACTAAATTGTCCGATTAAAAGAACACTGTTTTTCATTTGTGTAATTTTGCGATTTCAAAACGAAATGGTTTTCAGAACATGGCCGATCTATTTTTTTCGAGGCAATCTCCATGTGTGCAGTGGTATGTAGGTAAATGAAAAGTGGTGTTTAGTTTAGGAGATGTTAAAGTTTATAACAGGTTTTTTGCTAATCAAATCATCTTTCCTCAGCGAAGCCACTATTCGACATACATAGAGGAGAAAATCCTTAAGCTCTCCAAAGGCCAGTTAGTCAGACAAGCTTTACTCAGCGAAACCACCATTCGACATAAATAATGAAAATAAGTATATCAAATGAAAACTTGGAAGGCTCACTACAAAATTATATACATGCTTAAGTATCGACATATTGGTAATTTTTTCAGATAACGGTGTGTTTACGTAAAAAGTCGGGTTAAAAAAATTTAAAACAGTATTTGGTTCAGAATGGGTTAACGGACATCAAATTGGGTTGACGGATTGTTTATACCAGTAGAAAGGTATTTTATAGCGCTTTAAAATGATGTATATATAGTTTAAATCTGTGCAGAATTGTAGGAGTTATGGCCAGTTATGGCCCCGTAACTCCGGAACCAAAAGAGAGCGCCGAAAAAAAATTCACAAATATTGTTTGTCTAAAAAGTGCCATTACCTCATGATTTTTTTATTTTAACTTTCAACAGCGTTGGTATTCTTGACTTGTTCCGAAGAAATTACTAAACTGCAAAGAATAAGAAAATCAAATAAGTCGCGAAAGTAGCGAAAATACGCAAGTAATTGATAACGTCCCCGAAATTGCAATGTCACGTGCCGAATCAGGCAACATAGTTAACATATAATATGAATGTTGAGCTAAAATATAAATTCTATATGCTATCAAATTTGTTATATGCTGAAAAGCTTGCGTACGCTTTTCAACAAACAACATATCTGTCAGCATACGTAGTAAATTAAAACGTAAAAATATGGTGTCTACACGATATGCTAAAATCGTGAACATACGTTTGTTGACAACGTTAAAAAATGGCCGCCATATGTGGTTAAACATACGTATGTTGAAAAAATTTTGTGTCAACACGATATGTTGGCACTGGTAACAAATTTTTTACCATAAATATGCTGATTCAACATATCGTCTAGACTAAGCTTAAAATAGAAAACCTAACGTTGTTAAGTAACAGTTGTAAAGCAGTGATGGGTTGCTTGTATGGTAAATGGAATGAGGGTATTTTTGCTCTGTTTTTTGGTACTTTTGGTAATAATAATATCTGTGTGGGAAACAACTTAAAGTAATATATAACTAAGTATGCATGTTTGTACATAAATATAGATATATTTGATGTATGCATATAATAAAAAAATACATATCGTCATATAAAATGCAAAAGGGCATATTATCGTTTTAAACATTTTTCAGGAGAGATAAAAAACTTAATAAAAATGAAACTATTGTGATTTAAAAAAAATCTCAGCATAGTATCATTAAATCAGACAATAGTTTTTTTTATTAAGTTTTTTATCTATCCTGAAATATTATTTAAGAGGACGATATGCCTTTTTGCATTTTATATGACTATATATGCACGTTAAATATAAATGTGATACAGATAAAAGGATTAAAATGGTTTCAAACCATTTTTTGTGTATGTACATATAAAAAATAATTTCATTTCTTACATGCGTATGTACTGAGGTATGTATTATGTTGGTGAAATACATTGGAATTTTTTAAAAAACCGATTCGGTTTTTTGTTAGTTAGGGCTTTTTGCGTTTTATTTAACGATATGTATGTATACATAGATACATATTTATTTATTATAAATATATAATATAGATATATTTTTATGTACCTATACCAAATACAGTTTTAATACTATTTACATCGTTTAGGTACTTTTTCTTCGCAGGACTCACTATTTGAACATTTTTAATTTCCATCACTGTTTTGTGAACAGCTGTTTCTTTTTCATATTAAAACAACAAAATAGAGTAAAACATACGCACGTTTTTAAATGTTCTATAAGTGGACAAACGTGCTAACAGTACGGTACGGTACGGTAGCGGTACAGCAACGGTTGGCTAACGGAGCCTTAAAGGTGAAGGTACATAGCACACGTTCATTGCGCTAATGCAATACAGACTTCTGTCAAAAAAGTTGAATAGTGCACAGAGAAAACTAAATTTCATTTTCTGTAAAGGAATTCAATGAAATAGTAAATATTTTGTCTATGAACGGACCTACAAACAAATTTGTAAATATAGACAAAAATACCTCAAAAATTTTATTGAAAAAAAACGTGTTTTTTTCAGTGAACAAATTGTTTAAATCTATAAAACAATTTGTCTAAAAATATTTACAAATTGTAGACAAAACAATTTACTGAATTAGCCACAAATATTTACTAGATTTCCTGCAAAATATCAAAAAATATTTCTGTCTGAATTTAATAAGCAATTACTGTAAAAATGCTAACAATTATTTTTGTCTGTGTCATCATCATCATCCATTAAGCATTTAGGATATTTCACTTTGTTAAATGTGTTCAAGTCTGAATGTCTATCTAAATACTCTAAAAAAATGAATGAGAATTAATGCAACGACATTAACTAATCGATTCACAAAAAATCTTTTGTAAACAAACTTGGTACAATTGCATTCCTCTTGCTATTATTGTTGTTGTTGTTATTTGTGTGTATGTCGTCGTCATCGGGGTGGTTTTTTACGACACAGTTTTTATTGTTGTTTTTGGTGTTTGCGTTCTAAATAAAAGTCAAACAAACAATTCATAGAGTATGGACAGAATATTTACTGAAAATTAAATTTATTTTTAGACAAACTTTTGTTTGAAAATTTTTGGTGATAATTATTTCTGTGTGTCTTTTCATAAGGCAAGTTACAAAGAGAAGTTGGCGACGCACGTATGTACATAGAAGTTGAAGTCTTCAACTCTCAGGCATTGTATACAAAATGATGGATAGTGCTGCTGGTTTCAAATACTAACATGTTTGTTCAATGGATATAGAACTATCAGAAAAGAGTTTTTTTTATTAAACAATAGATGAAATGTGCATTAAATATTTAAAGAAAAATAAAACGTAAAGGTAAGACAAAAAATAGCCGGTAAAGGCTTAACATTTTATAAGCAAAAAAGCCTCAAAAGCGTTGTGTGTAACTTGGCATTTCTAAAGCGTTAAAAGTTAAAAATCAAGAAAAACGTTACCTCATTCATTTATTCTTGAGTCCTGTTTAACTATTACCCATCAATGATCCAATACTTAGGTCTATACACATCTACATACAACAAAAATACTATAATCGTGAACAAACTCCATATAGAGTAATTCTGAGTGAATTCAACAAATTATAATTTTAATAAAAAAATTGGAGACAATCTTGTAGGTACTAGAAACACATAACCGCCATCTTTTTTATTTATTATTGTGTAGCTTCTGAATAGTGGCCACCCGAAGTAAAAACTTTGACTAATTTCATACATTTTTATAATTGCTCTAGCTTTTTAAGTAGAAAAGATATTGAAACGATTCATGCTTTGTTTTATAGGGCAGTAATGATCATTTAATATTGTTATGCAAAACTTAACTGGAATAATTAAATGGCCGAAAAGTGGGCACTTGAAAATTACACAGTTTTTTCTCATTTTATCGATTTACAACTGAACCCTGTTGAACGCAAAGTATTGAGTTTTTTTTTGCTAGTGAAGAAGGAAACCCTATGATACCATGATATAACTTTCATTGTGCTAAAATATTATGTTCTGCAAAAATAAAGGTGCGAAAATTTATAAATTTAAAAAAATGCTCAACTTTGAGCTTCAAAAAAGCCATGTGGGGATACAGATAAAAATCTGATATTTTCAGAAAATATAGGCCAGTACTTCGGTATTATGTCCACTTAGTGCCGTTTTGATATTTTCACTCTATTACGAGATATGATTTTTTTAACAGTCCAATTTTTATCAAAAATAATGGGCCCAAAAACCGATGTGGGGATACAGATAAGAATCTGAAAATTTTAGAATATATAGCCTATACTTTGTTCATTATGTGCACTGAGTGACAATCTGTTATTTGCATTTGTTCACAAGATATAATTTTTTTAAGTCAGTGGTTTTCAACCGGTGGTTCGCGACCCCCTGGGGAGTCGCGGCGACCTTTCTCGGGGGTCGCGAGCTGATCTAAATAAAATACATTAAGGGTTTTCATGAAAGCGAAAGAAATTGCCTTTTGTGCAGTTGGTCAAACTTGCGAGGCGTGTTTGATGAAGCCCCTTTTGAAACTGTTGTGCAACTTTTAACAGCCAATGTCAACTTACTTCTCCAGCTACTTCTTGTACTTGCCTCTGCATCACAACAAAATGAGTTATGTGAATTTTTTATCACTTTGCATTTTTTTTTGCTATATTTTGTTATTTTTTTAACATAAATTATTAAAAAAATTTGTAAACTAAAATTTTTATTCATATTTTTATGGCGCTTATTTTTATTTTTCAAATGCACAAATACTCTGTGCAAGTTTACGAGCTTGAGCTGTCTCGTATATTTTTATTAGTCGTGCAAATGAGTTTTCAAACATTTTTTGACAATTCATTTACGAGAGTGGAAACATGCAGAGTTTGCGCAGTTTGCGAGGGTTTTAAACGTTTTCATGAGGACCCTTATTGATTTTTTAATATTTATTTTTTTTAATTCAAAAACATAAAAAAAATTTAATTCCAAAACATAAAAGTATTTATATTAATGCGAACGCTGGGCTAGCTTATTTTTAATTAAATGGGAAAAACGTGGTGGCAATTGTGACACGCAAACAATCAAGTCATTTTCTAAATTTAGTTTATTCCTTTTTTTTTGTTTTAATGTTCACCATTTGTGAAAAAGTCATTTCGCACAGATAAGATGTTGAAAATTTAATTAATATTTTAAATGCTTTTTAAGCTATCTCTGCCTTTCGCTGTAGCCAAAATGTAGAATTTTTTTAATATAAATATTCAATTTTGAGCATACTGTCCGCTGCCAGCTCTCATAAATTTTCTTTCAAATTATTGGCAAGATCGGCGAACTCAACGCAGTTAGTTATGAATGGATTTAATACCCAGCAATCACCATTATTGCAGCTGTTTTGGAAAATAGCGGTATAGTTCCTTTATACCCGACTGCGCGACGCAAAGAAGGGTATTGTGTTTATCAGCTTATGTATGTATGTGTGTTTATTTTCACTTAAAAAAATCATATCTTGTGAACGAATGAAAATAACCGATTGTCACTTAGTGCACATGATGAACAAAGTATAAGATATATATTTTAAAAATTTCAGATTTTTTTTGTATCCCCGCATTGGTTTTTGGGCCTATTATTTTTGATAAAAATTGGACTTTTAAAAAAATCATATCTCGTAATAGAGTGAAAATATCAAAACGGCACTAAGTGGACATAATAACGAAGTACTGACCTATATTTTCTAAAATATTAGATTTTTATCTGTATCCCCACATGTCTTTTTTGAAGCTCAAAGTTGAGTATTTTTTTAAATCTTTAAATTTTCGCACCTTTTTTTTTGCAGAAGATAATATTTTAGCACAATGGAACTTATGTCATTTTATCATAGGGTTTCCTTCTTCACTACCAAAAAAAAAAACTCAATGCTTTACGTTCAACAGGGTTCACACAGGGTTCAGTTGAAAATCGATAAAATGAAAAAAATCTGTGTAATTTTGAAGTAGCCACTTTTCGGCCATTTAATTATTCCAGTTCAGTTTTGTATAGCAATATCAAATTATCATTACTGCCCTATAAAACAAAGCATGAATCGTTTCAATATCTTTTCTACTTAAAAAGCTAGAGCAGTTATAAAAATGTATGAAATTGGTAAAAATTTTTACTTCGGGTGGCTACTAATCAGAAGCTATACAATAATAAATAGAAAAGATGGCGGTTATGTGTTTCTAGTGCCTACAAGATTGTCCTCAATATTTTTTATTAAAATTAAAAGCCATGCGGCACACCTACATAGTTGTTGAATTCACTCAGAATTACTCTATATAAAAAATTTTGTTTAGGTTTTTTCAAAGTATATTAATACAAGTACGCTCACTTCGTCTGGTTAACATCAGCTGATTTCTACTAAATTGTAAAATTATTTTTAATTCCTTTTTCCAGTTTATACCCAGCAAACATATAATATCTTTGAAACAAACTGTTTTTAAAAATATATTTTTATTTTATTTGAGTATAAACTCGGATAATATCTATTTAAATTATAATACCCTCGCCATATCTGGTAATTTTTCTCTTTTTATACCGTCAAATTAAATGCAAACGGACGTAACTACACTTTTACTTTTTTTAGAGGAGAAGCAAACAACTAAAACTTTAACCTTAAGACCCATCACACGTGCAATAAAATGGTGCAATTTTTCATATTGTAAAATTATATTGCCAATGTGTATTTCATATTAGAATGCTTTTGATTTTTGTTGCAGAATCTAGAAAATTGTTTCGTTTTTCACACTCAGAAAAATTGGGCAATATTTTGTTCGAAATTATTTTGATATTTATTGCATAGTATAGGTCAAAAAGACAATAATATGTCCAATAATATATTCAATAATATTGTATAATGGATGGGACGCTTTATAAGAATTTTCTAAATGATGAATTTTTTTACAAACGTAAGAATTTTTAGCATAGTTTTAAGGGCTACTTAATATTGGGTACATGTAAAACTTTTCGTACGAAATAATCAATGATATGGTCAACATCTTTCACAAATTTGAAGCCTAGTACGGCTTTATGCATACTGCCGTTAGCCTTTAATTTAATGTGTGGAGAGTGTTGTGGTTTGAAAGAAGTGAAAGTGTAGATCTTTAAAACTATTTATACTTTTTAAGTTCCACATTTGAAAAATGTTAAACAAATTATAATATTTGCTTCTAACTTGAGAAAACATTTGCTCTTCTTCTACAGAAAGGTACAGAAGTATATTCGCAACTATTCTCAAGTCATCCTCACACGTTTCAAACTTATAAAGAGTTTGACTTTAAATTATTAAACCCGCACGTTTGTTGCGTATATATATATATATATATATATATATATATATATATATATATATATATATATATATATATATATATATATATATATATATATATATATATATATATATATATATATATATATATATATATATATATATATATATATATATATATATATATATATATATATATATATATATAACATATATATATATATATATATATATATATATATATATATATATATATATATATATATATATATATATATATATATATATATATATGTTTAATTCAGTAAATGAATAAGGTTAATTTTTTTTGTTTAACCTGTTTGGGTTATCTTCAAGGCGATTCACCAGGAAGATTTATTGATGCAACTCAAGCCCTTGAAACTTGGTTGCGGGGAGATGGTTAAATCACTTTTGGTAAAACAACTTTGTTTCTTTGCAAAATGTAATTGAACCAATGTTTTATTTAACTTTCTTTCTTATATACTAACTTATTGATATGTCATTAAAATTTCCTACTATTAATTGTATTGCTTAATAAAATTGAGGTCATAAAATTTTGCTTTATTAAGCGTATTGCTTAAGTACAAGTTCATTGTACAAAAAACAACCATTTATGCATGATTGCAAGTTTGCAATTATTTATGACCCAATTTTGATATTCTTATGCAGAGTAATTATAAACAGTGTCTTATTTCTTTTGTTTAATTTTGAAGTGCAATGAACGGTTTAAAATAATAATAAGTTTGTTTAATTGTGAGGTGCAATGAACTACAGGAGAAGTGAAGTTTAAAATATAGGTCAGTGTTTTTTTTTCTTTTTGTGAAAGTATGAACATGCACCCCCCCGTTGAGGCTATGCTCAACAATTAACTACAATTATGTCATTAATAAAGTGCTTACTACTTGGATTTACAGTTGAATAAAAATTAACTATTATTTGTTTTTACAATTTGGTTATGATAAAGGCAATGACTTTATAGTTATGCAAAACTAAGTAAAATATAAAAAATATGTAATAAAACTATTAAATATATTATTATGTTTTCAAACATGTACGCTGAACTTCTGTCGTGGAGCTGGTGAAGGTGTTGTTACTGGTTGTGGGTTACACCCAGATGATTGTGATCTTTCTGTGATTTGAGCGATGTTTGATTTCTTGCGTTTTATAGCTCTTACTATGATCCATATGATCGCTACTGCGCTGATGATTAGTGCTACATATGATACAGTTCTCTCATGGTTTGATGGATGATGAATTTGGAAATGTGAACTGTTCATAGCCTCTAATTTCTGTTGTAAGGATGTTAATTTGATGAGCTGTACTGCTATTTCGTCTGGCACAAATGACTGGTTGGTTTTGTTGATATGGTTGATGTGCAACAGGGGTTGATATGTTAGTTCTGATATGTTGCCAAGGCTCGTGTAAGATGAGACAGTTTTAGTTACGATTGATTGCTGGCCGGACATTTGGATGAAATCATGTTTAAGGATACAGTCTGGATTGATAGTTAACAAGACGGACCCTAGTAGACTTATTGGTATAATTTCTTTTCCACAAACCGCTGTGGCATGTGTGGAGGCTCGTGATGAATATATCCATTTGTTTTTATGAGTTAGAGGTGTCCAGGTTACATTAGTTGGAAGCTTTCTCAAAATGCAATGTGGTACGGTGATATTGTTGAATAAGTTGATTTCACAAGAGCACATTTCTGCACCAAAGTTATATTGGAGTTGTACATCGTAGCATATAAATACCTCTTTGCCAATTACGTCACAGCCTTTCAGTTGTGTTGATGATAATGGAAAGTAGTGCCGTTGAAATGAGTTTATTGCTATTGTCGGACTGCATGTGTCTATGACCAGCATAGTGTTGTTTATGGGGGTCGGAACGGGAATTAAGTTGTAAAGCTTAAACTTTTCATGGTCTATTAAGGGTAAAGTTATGCTGAACACTACATGATCCTGAGTGAGACCGCCTTTTATTTTCATAAGTTTGTAAAATTCGAGCAAGTCATCTTCAGGGACTGGTAACTCTAATGACTGTGGCATATGTGCTCGAACTTTTTGTATTTCAATTTCCAGTTGAATTGGAGTCAACAGCAATGGATTAATTTTCCCATGATGAGTGTCGGTCAACGCGTTCAGAATGCAAGTTTGCATTCGTTGCGGATAGTTTGCAATGAATGAGAGTTTTGTTACACCCATACTGAACATGTGTGCAAGCTTAAGTTGTGTTATTTCCGCTGCTAGTGTCTCTTCAGTTTTCGCGATTTCATTTATTTTTAACAGAAGATGGTCAAATTTAAACTTAGTGTCTGTTAGACTTTCTTTGACAATGTTCATGGTTGAATTAATAACGGAGGTGTGGTCTTTTATGAGGCGAAGCATATAGGAATCGTTTTCTTGTAGTTGAGTTATTGTTGTTGACATTTTTTCTGCATATTCAGAGTCTAGTATCCCAAACAATGAATGAGCAACATTTCCGACGAAGTCTATAGCACCTCGTTTTTGACGTGGTTTGTATAGTAATTTATTATCAAGTCTCAAATCCGCTTCAACATGTCGAAGATGTTCTATTGTACTAACGAGTGATTTTTTTGCTATTATCTTTTTGGCAACACTAGTTTTGACAGCTCACGCACGTTTTGTATCTTGTGTCACTGTCAAACATCTTCAGTTTGGTCTATAATTTAATCATGAATCGTCTTACAAACGAACAACGCTTGCAAATTATTGAATTTTATTACCAAAATGCGTGCTCTGTGCACCAAATTTATATTGTTGGACATTAAACCACCAACACGTTTACGTAGAGTGCGAACTGAAGAAAATATCGCAGCCGTATCGGCCAGTGTTGGTGATGACCGTGAATTATCGATTCGGCGCCGTTCGCAGCAATTGGGCCTCTGTTACTCCACTACGTGGAAAATTTTGCGGAAGGATTTGGGTGTGAAGCCTTATAAGATACAGCTGGTGCAAGAATTGAAGCCAAACGACCTACCACAACGCCAAATTTTTGGTGAATGGGCTCTTGAAAAGTTAGATGAAGATCCACTTTTTTATCGAAGAATTGTGTTCAGCGACGAGGCTCATTTCTGGTTGAATGGATACGTGAACAAGCAAAACTGCCGTATTTGGAGTGAAGAGCAGCCAGAAGCATTGCAAGAGCTACCAATGCATCCACAAAAAACAACCGTTTGGTGCGGATTATGGGCTGGCGGCATCATTGGGCCGTATTTCTTCAAAGATGATGCGAATCACAACGTTACTGTGAATGGTGAGCGCTACCGTGCGATGATAACAAACTTTTTTCTGCCCAAAATAGAAGAGCTTGACTTGCATGACATGTGGTTTCAACAAGACGGTGCCACATGCCACACAGCACGCGAAACAATGGACCAATTGAGAGGCGAGTTCGGTGAACAGTTTATTTCACGCTTGGGACCAGTCAATTGGCCGCCCAGATCGTGCGATTTAACGCCTCTAGACTATTTTTTGTGGGGCTATGTTAAGGCTAATGTCTATAGCGACAAGCCCGCTTCGATTGACGCACTGGAAGCCAACATTGCCAACATTATTCGTGAGATACCGGCCGAAATGTTGGAAAGAGTATGCCAAAATTGGACTAAGCGGATGGACCATTTGAGGCGCAGCCGCGGCCAACATTTGCATGAAATAATCTTCAAACATTAAATTATATCGACCCAACTATCGATCCAAATAAATATTTCATGCATTTTTCTGAATTTTATGTGTTTTTTTTTTACTTTCCGATAGTTCTTATAAAATCACCCATTATAACACGATGCATTGTATTCCATCTTCGCACACAGTCGGCTCAAGGGGCTCGTTCCATTTCCTAAAAACGCTGTGTCAGACCAGTAAGCAGATAAGTCATAGTAAGCGACCAGATTCCACTGACTTGCAGATATATACGTTGAGCCTACTTCTTCGAAATGAATGCCCAACTTGGAACCGAAGCGCTCATTCTCAATTGGTACTCTCAAAATAATTGGGAATATGAGCATTAGTGTCAACAGTGTGACGCTTAAATTATTTCCGAGTAATTTTGGTCGTTTGCTCTTAGGCTCAGTGATTTCATCTTTGTTGTCGATTTCATTGAATTCATCATTCGGCTTGTTGTCGTCTTCTGTTTCTTCTAGACTGGCCTTAGGAAGTGGTGCCAGGTAATGGACCGCTCTTTTAAGGACTCCTGAAGCGGTTTTGACGTCTGCCACTCTAACTATGTTGTCCTCCCCCTTATAGATTTTAATCACACGTCCTAAAGGCCATTTCATTACGGGGCAATTATCTTCCTTAAGAATGACGATGGTTCCGGGTTTTAGAGATTTTGATTGCTCCTTCCATTTGTTGCGATATTGCAATTCGTTCAGATAGTCCCGTGACCACCTTTCCCAGAAGTTGTGTTTGAGAATGGACACTAGTTTCCACCGAGTCGCCAAGTTTGTTTTCGTTGATGTGGCCTGTGAATCTACTTGTGCCGTTAGCGGTTCACCAATCAGGAAATGTCCTGGAGTTAACGCACCGAAGTCATTGGGGTCGTTTGACATGGGTGAAATAGGTCTGGAGTTGAGAATTGCTTCTATTTCGATAATCAGTGTTTCTAGTTCTTCGTAAGTTAAGGAAACACTAGCTAAGCTCCTGATTAAAAGGTGTTTTGCAGATTTTACTGCGCCTCCCAAAGGCCTCCAAAATGAGGTGCTCGAGGTGGTATGAACCTGAATTATATATTCTTTTTGCTGCATGCATTTTCTATTGCTTCTTTTGCTTCGCTTGTATAAATTGCGGGTATTAGTTCAGACAATTTATTTTTTGCGCCTAGAAAGTTCGTTGCATTATCGCAATACAGGTTTTGGCAATGTCCTCGTCGGCCAACAAACCGTTTGATGGCTCCTATAAATGCGTCAGTGGTTAGATCGCTTACCAGCTCTAAATGTACTGCCTTCGTAGAGAAGCAACAAAATATGGCAATATACGCCTTGTGTGGTCGTTTTCCTCTCACCTTGTAGTGAGCTGTCATTGGACCACAGTAGTCTACTCCAGAATTAATGAACGGCCTAGCTGGTGTTACCCGTGTGGAGGGAAGTATGCCCATAATTTGGTGAAATAGGGCGGGCTTAGCTTTACTGCTTATTGTGCAGCAATGAATCGCCGCTCTTGCCATAATCTTACCTTTTATTGGCCAAAATCGTTGTCTCACTATTCCTAAGAGAGTTTGTGCACCACAATGCTTGTTGTCCTTATGTATCATTTCAAATAGAAGCTTAGCGATTGGATCATTGTAAGGAAGAAGCAGCTGATGTTTGGAATCGTATTCCAATGATGAGGCTTCCAGTCGACCTCCCACACGTATCAAACCCTCACCGTCCAAAAATGGTGAAAGATTCGACAAATTGCTGGTTCCTCGCAACACTTTGTATTTAGCAAGCTGTTGAATTTCTTCTTTGAAATCTGATGCCTGTATTTGCTTGATGATCAACATTAATGCATTTTGTAGTTTCTTTGTAGATAGGGATTTTTGATGTTGTCTAGAGCCATTCCGTTTGGTATTGGTTACAAATCGTAAAATGTATCCAACAATGTGTTGAAGACGCCAGAATGAATTCTTATGATTTATTTCATAGATGAAATCGGGTTCTGTTGAAGTCATCACTAATGCTTGCTTTTCCTTTCTCTCTAAATTTGTTGGGTGGGCAAGGTTCGGCCTGAATTTAGGTGGCCAAGCTGTTTGTTGGCCGTGTAAAAATATGGGACCATAGAACCATAAAGAGCAATCTTTCACGTGCCTGGGTGCAATTCCTCGAGATAATATGTCTGCGGGATTACATTTTGTGCTGACGTGCCGCCATTGTTCTGGTCTAGTATTTTCTAGGATGGTTGAAATTCGATTGGCAACAAACGTGTTGAGAGACGCTGATGAGTTTATCCAAGACAGCACAATTTCCGAATCAGTCCACAACCAAACTTGGCTTGTAAACTGAAGATCAGCTATTATTCTTGTAGCTAGTTGTGCTCCAAGTACAGCTGCGCATAGCTCCAATCGTGGAATGGATTGAGCTTTGATTGGGGCTACTCCGGACTTCGCACAAAGGATTTGTGACATGACTATTCCATGTTTCATGGTAAATCGAAGATAAGCCACTGCACCGTAAGCCTTTTCTGATGCATCTGTAAATATGTGCAATTGTACAGATTCTGCGATTCCACCTTTGAAGATGTGTCTTGATATTTTTAGCGTTTTCAGTTCATTCAGGTCTGCGCGGAAAGTAATCCACTTGGTATGCATGGATTCGGGTAGAGCTTGGTCCCAATCGAGTTTTAGCTTCCATAACTCTTGTATGAATATTTTTGCAGTGACAGTGATAGGAGACAGAAGACCCAATGGATCGAAAATTCGTGCGAGATCCGATGTCACAGTGCGTTTAGTTACTCTTTTATTATCAATAATATTCACCTTTATGCTTAGTTGATCTTCTTTCGGCAGCCACGTAAGTCCTAGTGTACTGATGGAATCTGATTTGCTGCTCTCGAAGTCCAAATTAAGTTCCAGATCATCTTTTGGAACAATTTTGAGTAGTTGGGGGTGATTGGCACACCATTTTCGCAAATTGAAGCCGCTTTGCTTCATGATCTGCTGAAGTTGTTCTTGCACCTGAATTGCGGTGTATAAATTATCGCTTCCGCCTAGTCCATCATCTACATAGAAGTTTTCTTTTAGAAACTGTGATGCCAGAGGATACTGTCTGGCATTTTCCTTTGCCAATTCTTGTAGGCATTTAGTTGCCAAATAGGGAGCTGCTCTTGTTCCATATGTTACAGTGTTCAGTTGATAGTATGAGAGTGGTTCTGAAGCATTTGTCCGCCAAATTATCATTTGAAAACGGCGGTCCTCAGGAGACACCAAAACTTGCCGATACATCTTTTCTACATCTGTGGAGAATACGAATTTGGGTAGTCGAAACCTTAATAAAATTGAAAATAGTTCACTTTGTACTATTGGTCCTGTATACATCAAATCATTTAAAGAGTGCCCTGATGTTGTTTTGGCTGAAGCATCGAATACTACCCTCAATTTGGTTGTGGAGCTGTCCGGTTTTAGAACGCAATGATGTGGGATAAAATAGTTTGGTGAGCGAATAGAATTTGATGATATCTTCGTCATGTGTTTCATATTTTCGTATTCATCCATGAATTTCTGATATTGACTCCTCAATTCGGGGTTTTTCTGCAGTCGATGTTCTAACGACAAGAAACGATTTAGAGCGATTTTGGGTAATGGCCAGTCATTTATATTGGTGAATTGTGCCGGCTGGGGAGAAATAATACGCGGAAGGACAAATGCTTCGAGTTGTGTTGTAAATCCATTAATTCTAGAATGCAGTGCTATGTTAACTCGGTGCTGTGTTTTAGTGGTGGTGCTGCCGATTCCACTAATGTTTGCCGATGACGGCTGCATTGGGATACCAAGTCGTTTGACTAGACGCTCGGTGATACAGTTTACCTGGGATCCTGAGTCAAGTAATGCGCGGCATTCAATTTCTGATGAATCAGTTTTGAGTTTAACTACTGCAGTGCCAAGGATCACAGCTGATGACGACTGTTGACTTGCTGTGGTTAAAGAAGTAGCTTTTGATTTGGTTGAGCACCCTGGTGTTGCAGGATAAGTCGTAGCTTCTACAATGGTTGTTGCAGAGGATGATGCTGCCTGTGGTTTTTCTTCATTTAATTGTTTTGACGGGTAGTTCTTGTTTTCTAGATGCAATAGCGAGTTATGTTTCTTATTGCATTTCGTGCAACCCCTTGATGTACATTGTTTTGAAGAATGACCAGATTTCAGACAATTTACACATAATTTTTGTTTTTGGATGAAATTCAAGCGCTCGTGTGGCTTGAGTTGTTGAAATCGTTGGCAACGATATAGCTGATGAGGACCTATTTTACAAAGCACGCACGAAGGCTCAATTGATTTAGATGGTGCAGCTGTTGCACATACCTTCGAAGATGGCTTTTCTTTTTGGCCCATTGCCTCCATTGATTGAAATCGAGTTTCCAGAAAAGCTAGGAAGTGTTTGGATTTGTGATTGATTGTTTTGGATTTGTGATTGATCTTTCATATTGGTTATGAGTGTTTCGATCCAATTTCTTTACGAGGAGGTGCAATAGAATGGGGTCCCAGGATGTAGTGTCGATTCCAAGATTTTGCAATGCATGCAGACATTCCTGAGTTGTGTCATGCAGTTGCTTGATTGATGCAATTGTTGGTCCGACTGCAGGTTGTTGGATCAGCTGCTGTATTAATGTTGCAAAATTCGTCTATTGTCGTATCGCTCTTTTAGCATTTCCCAGGCTGTCTCATAATTTTCTGCAGTCGCTGAAAGGTGACTTATGAGCCTTTCAGCTTCACCTGCTACATTAGCCTTCAGGTACCACATTTTTTGGACCGCAGGAATCCGCTGATTACCTACAAGTTGCAGAAATAAGTCATAGAAGATCCTCCATTTGAGGTAGTCACCGTCAAACCTAGGAATTGTTATCTTAGGCAGGGGTACTCCAATAGGCTGATCATATGGAGTCGGTGGATCGGGAGCCACTTGGGAAGCCTTCTTAAAATTTTCAAATATCCTTGCTTCGAAGGTAGTGTATGCAGTCATGTTGTATCCTTCTTGAACCGGATCATGACTGGTTTCCCATATGGTGAAATGTAGGTTCTGGATTTGGTCCCATAATTTTTCTTTCAGCTTCATATTCTCGGCTGTCGGATCCATTGTGAGCAATCGCTCTAGAGACCCCATCAGTACACCTTGCCTTCTTATTAAAGCGATAGTTGCAGATGTCTTACATCCTACCTCACCAGCGGGTTTGATTATTGGTGTGGGTTTGTCGGTGATTGCTTGTTGAACTGCCTCCCCTGTAGATGATTTCATCACAGCTGTCTCAAAAATATCCTTGTATTTGTCGACAAGCTCTGAGATGTTTTTGTAGTAATCTTTAGCAAAGTAATCGTGGTCTAACGGAATTTGATCGAGGCAACGGATTTTGCTGTCCGTGGTCTCAAATTCCGACCAAGCGCTATCTAGCCTTTTGAATCGATCCTCATAGTAAACAACAGTTTTCCTGATAGCTGAGTCCTTTTTAAAATTGCGGACTATAGTTTCGATCAAGTCACCTGCTGCCAGCTGTGATTCTATCAGCTTGTTGAAAGTATCCATATTTGGTTTCTCAGGAGTAAAGATTTGAGTTGTTGAGTCTTCTAGCTGCCTGAAGGGGAATGCTCCAGTGTAGAAATTTGTTGATAAATATTGATCCTAGCTGCCTGAAGAGAATGTTCCAGTGTGGGAAGTTTTACGATGTATGTCAATCCTAGCTGCCTGAGAGGAGTGATTTCAGTGTAGACAACTTCAAAGACGAATATTGATCCTGTGTCAATCACGTCGGGGTCACCAATGTTTAATTCAGTAAATGAATAAGGTTAAACTATTTTGTTTAACCTGTTTGGGTTATCTTCAAGGCGATTCACCAGGAAGATTTATTGATGCAACTCAAGCCCTTGAAACTTGGTTGCGTGGAGATGGTTAAATCACTTTTGGTAAAACAGCTTTGTTTCTTTGCAAAATGTAATTGAACCAATGTTTTATTTAACTTTCTTTCTTATATACTAACTTATTGATATGTCATTAAAATTTTCTACTATTAATTGTATTGCTTAATAAAATTTAGGTCATAAAATTTTGCTTTATTAAGCGTATTGCTTAAGTACAAGTTCATTGTACAAAAAACAACCATTTATGCATGATTGCAAGTTTGCAATTATTTATGACCCAATTTTGATATTCTTATGCAGAGTAATTATAAACAGTGTCTTATTTCTTTTGTTTAATTTTGAAGTGCAATGAACGGTTTAAAATAATAAGTTTGTTTAATTGTGAGGTGCAATGAACTACAGGAGAAGTGAAGTTTAAAATATAGGTCAGTGTTTTTTTTTTCTTTTTGTGAAAGTATGAACAATATATATACATATATATATATATATATATATATATATATATATATATATATATATATATATATATATATATATATATATATATATATATATATATATATATATATATATATATATATATATATATATATATATATATATATATATATATATATATATATATATATATATATATATATATATATATATATATATATATATATATATATATATATATATATATATATATATATATATATATATATATATATATATATATATATATATATATATATATATATATATATATATATATATATATATATATATATATATATATATATATATATATATATATATATGTATATATATATATATAAGTTAGCACAACTCAGAATTTCAATACGGATGTTGAAATACATAAAAGTCAACAACCATCTGCGTCAGCTATTTATTCTACAATTGCAAAAGAATGATAAGAAACTTAAAAACAAAGGAAACACTAGACGCAAACTCAGCGTTTTTTGGGTACAATGTTGGTTGAAGTGAATTGTGGTTTTTTGAAGCCAAAGCAGATCATATTTGGAAGTAAAAGAATAAAGTAGATTTTTATAATTTTATTTTAATTTCATTTTATATTTTAATAAAAACTTTACAAAAAACTAAGACCCTGTTTTTTGTTAACTGGCGCCCAACGAGTGTTGAAACTAGAGGAACCCATCGATTGAATATAAAGGAGTGCTAAATCTCATATAAAAACACAATAGCTAAACTACAACAAAATAGAAGAAGCAGCTATCTATCAACAGTTGAGGAAACCACATCAATTGGACTAAAATTAAAAGCAACTGCAACCAACAAAGGAATCAACTATCTATATTGAGGAAAACTCATCAATAAATTAAGTTTTTTCGTTTCAATGTAAGTAGAGTGCTTATGAAATATTTAAGAGTGAAATAGATATTGAATTGCGATTGAAATTCTGTTTTTGAAAAAAAGTGAAGCATACTCTCGTATTAATGAAGATATTGAGTCATTATTAAAGAAATTTAAAAGCTTAGAAATTATAGAAGACTTAGAAATGGCAATTACTGCAGATAAGTTAAAAACTATTGTGGAGAGTGCAGTTAGCAGTGCTCTCGTAGTACAGGAGAGACAATTTGAAGAAAAATTAAAGGAATTAGGAAAAAGGGTGACCGAGTTGTCTGGAAATGTACCGGAAGTAGAAAGATATGAAGAAGCTGCTATTGGAGATAACGTGTTGTGCAGGGAAACTTTAGATATAGCAAAATCTTTACCAGAATTTGAAGGAAAGCATGAAACTTATGTTTCATGGAGAAAGGCAGCACACACCGCTTATAGAGTTTATGAAAAATATAATGGGAGTTCCACCCACTTTCAGGCTTTGGGAATAATTAGAAATAAAATTAGGGGTACAGCCGATATGATTTTGGCTTCTTTTGACACCCCTCTAAATTTTAAGGCCATTATTAATAGACTCGATTTCACCTATGCGGACAAGAGACCTATTTATTTAATAGAACAAGAAATGTCTACCCTTCGACAGGGAAATCTAACTCTTTTAGAGTATTATGATGAAGTGGAGCGGGAGCTCACACTTCTAACAAATAAAACAATAATGAATTATGATGGTGATCTGGCTGCATCATTAAATTAAAAATATCGAATGGATGCATTACGAGTCTTTATTTCAGGCGCAAAAAAATCTTTAAGTGACATTCTTTTTTCGGCAAAGCCAAAGGATCTTCCATCAGCGCTGGCATTGGCTCAAGAGGTTGAATCAAACCATGTGCGCTATAATTTTGATAGCAATTATGCTAAAAGTATGGAGGAAAAAACACAACAGAAATTTTTTACGAAAAACGCTAGGTTTGTTAATAATAATACCACACAAGGAAAAAATCCTTATTATGACAGACGACAGGATAGCTCAAAAGAACAAAAGCAGGAGGTGGAACCGATGGATATCGATTCATCATCCAGGTTCAAACAGCCCCAAAAAATTAATAATCAATGGCGAGTCCAACCGAACATAAACGTGAGCCCGGCAATAAAAAGACCAAATAGTGGTGCCACCAGGTTCACAGGCTTGAAGCAACAGCGTGTCAATCATATGTCGCATGAAGGAAATGATCATGTAGATCAAAATTACCAGTATGAAGCTGATGCGGAAGTGTCTAATATAGAAAATGAAATTTCGGAATATGACCAAATTAATTTTTTAGTCATGACTCCCTGCTCCCCTACATAGAAAGGATGATAGCAGGGAGGAAAATTAAATTATTAATAGACACAGGCGCATCAAAAAACTATATAAAACCATTACCAGAATTAAAACATGTAAGAAATGTTGATGAGACATTTATGGTGAGGTCACTTCATGGCTTCAATTCCATAAAACATAAATGCACTATTAATCTTTTCAATATAAATACTACCTTTTTCATTCTTCCAAACCTGACGTCGTTTGACGGAATTATAGGACTTGATTTATTAAAAATCGCAGATTCTAAGCTCGATTTAAAAAATAAAAAACTGGAATATAAGACTGGATCAGAGCCCATTTAGTTTTTTAAATGTATGAGTGTAAATTTTACAAGTGTGGAAAAAATTGAGGTACCTCAAGAGGTATCCGAGAGATTTCGAAAAATTATAGAAAAAAGAAAGAGTGTCTTCGCTGAACCTGATGAAGCGTTACCCTTTAACACAAATATTATTGCGACTATTCGCACTGAGGATGAGAATCCAATATATTCAAAGTTATACCCATATCCAATGGGAGTAGCAGATTTTGTAAACACAGAAGTTCGTAACCTTTTAAAGGATGGCATCATCCGCCCATCCAGATCACTCTACAATAACCCTGTTTGGGTGGTAGATAAAAAAGGGACTGATGAATATGGAAACATTAAAAAACGACTTTCAGAAAACTGAATTCGAAAACAGTGTCTGATAGGTATCCCATTCCGAATGTAAGTGTTATATTATCAAATTTGGGTGAGGCTAGATATTTTACTACTCTAGACCTTAAATCGGGATTTCATCAAATATTATTGGCAGAAAAGGACCGTGAAAAAACTGCCTTTTCAGTGGGAAACGGGAAATATGAATTTTGTAGACTACCGTTTGGGCTTAAAAATGCACCGAGCATTTTTCAGAGAGCTATCGACGATGTTCTTAGGGAACAAATAGGAAAGTCGTGCCACGTTTACGTTGACGACGTTATAATTTTTTCAAAAGATATGGAAACCCATGTCGACCACATCGCTTGGGTCTTGTATATGCTCTGTGATGCCAATATGAGAGTTTCTCGCGAGAAATCGAACTTCTTCAAGGAAAGAGTTGAGTTTTTGGGATTCGTGGTATCGCGAGGTGGTATCACAACGAGCCCTAGTAAGATAGATGCAATAAAAAATTATAAACAACCCAGTACGGTTTTTGATTTAAGATCCTTCTTGGGACTGGCAAGTTATTATAGATGCTTCATTATGAACTTTGCATCGATTGCAGGGCCTTTGACCGATATACTGAAAGGTGAAAATGGCAAGGTTAGTGCCACTCAGTCTAAAAAAATAGTTGTGAATTTTGACAAAAGGCAACTTCAGGCTTTTAATAAACTTAAAGAGGTCTTAGCATCCGAGGATGTTATGTTACTTTACCCGGATTACGGAAAACCGTTTGACCTAACGACTGACGCTTCGGCCTATGGACTTGGTGCGGTTTTGTCTCAAAATGGCAAACCAATAACCATGATTTCAAGAACTCTGAAGGGTGGGGAGTTAAATTTTGCCACCAATGAACGGGAGTTACTGGCGATTGTATGGGCTTTGAAAAGCCTTAGAAATTATTTATAGGCGTTAGGAATCTGAATATCTTTACAGACCACCAACCGCTTACTTTTGCGGTTTCGGATCGTAACCCTAACTCGAAAATAAAAAGGTGGAAAGCATTCATCGATGAGCACAACGCTCAAATTTATTATAAACCGGGAAAGGAAAATCACGTCGCCGACGCTTTATCGCGACAAAACCTTCTTGCTTTACAGGGTGTTCATACCCTACAAAATAATAACACTTTTGGTAAGAGTTCAAGCTCTGATATTGCAACAATACATAGCGAAGTCTCTTTATCTTATACTATTGAATCAACTGATAAACCGATTAATTGTTTTAGAAATCAGATAGTGATTGAGGAGGGTACAGAGCTACCAACAAGAACATTTGTTTTGTTTGGAACAAAAACGAGACACATAATAAACTTTTCAGATAGAGCACTTTTGATGGCTAAAATTTGTGATACTGTAAAGGAAGATGTGGTAAATGCAATTCATTGCGAGCTACCAATTTTGGCTTTAATACAACATAGACTAATTGAGACATTTCCCTCAACAACATTTCGTTATGGAAAAAATTTAGTTGTGGATATCACAAATAAAGACGAACAAAGAGAAATTGTCGTAACTGAACATAACAGAGCTCATAGAGCAGCTCAAGAAAATACCAAACAAATTTTGGAAGACTATTTCTTTCCAAAAATGACACAGTTGGCAAATGAGGTTGTCATAAATTGTAAGGTTTGCAAAAAAGCGAAATACGATCGCCACCCGCAAAAACAAGTCATTGGTGCGACACCAATTCCATCATATGTGGGGGAAATTTTGCATATTGATATATTCTCAACAGATAAAAAATATTTTTTAACTTGTGCAGACAAACTCTCCAAGTTTGCAATAGTTCAACCTATAGACTCGAGAACTATAATAGATGTAGAATCACCGATTCTACAGCTGATGAATTTCTTCCCTCGTACGAAAGTAATATTTTGTGACAATGAACCGTCATTGAATTCTGAAACAATAAAGTCAATGTGGAAATTGTCAATGCACCACCGCTTCATAGTACTTCGAATGGACAGGTCGAGAGATTACATAGTACTATTTTAGAAATTGCTAGATGCCTTAAACTAGAAAAATCCATTTGTGATACAGTGCAGTTAATATTACTAGCAACCATAGAATATAATAGAACGATTCATACGGTCACAAACAAAAGGCCTATTGATGTAATTCATTCTGATTCATTGGAGCTTGAGGTTGATGTGAGAAACAGAGTACAGAAAGCCCAAGAGTCTCAGATGAGACGATTAAATGAAACAAGACAGAATCGAACATTTGAAGTGGGTGAAAGGGTTCTTGTTAAAACAAATAGAAGATTAGACAATAAGCTTACACCATTATATGTTGAGGAAACTGTAGAAGCCGATTTGGGGACAACCGTTCTCATTAAAGGGTGGGTGGTCCATAAGGACAATTTGAGATAAGTCAAATTTTATTGATTTCTTTTTAACCGTAGGATTCTTGTGGTGGTCCTTCTTGTCGCGGTGGTGACCGCAAAACTAACAGACTATTCCAATTCAAACTACATCCCTGTATCAGATGGTTACGTGACAATTTGGCAGGATTTTGAGTATTTGCGGCATACAACGAACCTTACATTGTATTCTGAAGTGGCTGATGATACAGAGAGACTAAAAGAACATTTTCCCCAATCACACATGAAAAAAATTATTAGACTCGGACATAGGACATGTAAGAACATTAATAACAACAATAGATGTTCATCGTAGGCATACAAGAAGTATAAAATTTTTGGGCACGGCACTTAAGGTGGTTGCTGGGACACCTGACTACGATGACTTCGAGGATGTGAAATTTAATCAAAGGGAATTGATTCAGGCAGAAAATAGACAGATTCTCATAAATACAAGAATACAGGCGAAAATCAATAATTTGACAGATACAGTCAATATTATAATAAAAAATACCAAGGCTAAAATGGTGGATACAGAACATTTGTACGAGACCTTGCTTGCTAGAAACAGAATTGCTGTCGCGGAGCTTGAAAGCTTGATGTTGTCAATAACTCTTTCAAAAATCGGTATAGTAAATCCACAGATTTTGGATTCTAACGATTTGCTTGGTATAAATAGTAAGCACTCTACAAATGTAACTATACAGGATTTAATGGAAGTTGCTAGTATAAGAGTCCTATTAGATGATAAGTTTTTACATTTTTTAATTAAGTATCCAAGACCAGATATGGTTTGCAAGAAAGTAACATTGTAGCCTGTTCAACACAACTACACAATTCTTAATTTTAATGGCGAAAACAGCGTGGCAGATTGTGAAAATCAAACGTTACCGATTGGAAACTGTAATGCAACCCTAACAACATCATTCTGCAGGAAGCTGGTACATTCAACATGCGCACAGCAACTCCATTCGGGTGGTCATGCATATTGCACTTCTCGGCCTTCCCATCTTGAGTCGGTGACAATAGTTGATGAGGGTGTTGTAATTGTAAGTGATGACACCTTTACGGTAAAAACAAATGATGACGTAGAAACCACCATCACGGGCACATTTCTACTGACTTTCAGTGGAGAAGCAAAAATTAATGAAACCCTATACAGAAATCACAGAAGTATAATAACAAAATTACCGGAGTCACCGATAATTGCCCTACTTAATGTTACAAGTCATGAAAACATACTGAGTCTACCATACCTTCAGAGATTAAGTGCTGAAAACTTGCGACATATAGAGGGCGTAAAAAACCAAGTGATTTCTGGTCCTTTATTGTCTGCTGCTACTCTTCTTGTATTGCTGGCTTTGGCATTCTGTTGCTTCAGGTTTCACTATAGGCTTAGAAAACACCGTCAGCAACGTGCTCTGGAATCTGCGGTTGCGGGATTGAAGAAGTCCGGGGACGTCCTTCATTTAGGCGAGGGAGGAGTTAGCACAGCGTCAGCTATTTATTCTACAATTGCAAAAGAATAATAAGAAACTTAAAAACAAAGAAAACACTAGACGCAAACTCAGCGTTTTTTGGGTACAATGTTGGTTGAAATGAATTGTGGGTTTTTGAAGCCAAAGCAGATCATATTTGGAAGTAAAAGAATAAAATTCATTTCTATAATTTTATTTTAATTTCATTTTATATTTTAATAAAAACTTTACAAAAAACTAAGACCCTGTTTTTTGTTAACTTATATATATATATATATATATATATATATATATATATATATATATATATATATATATATATATATATATATATATATATATATATATATATATATATATATATATATATATATATATATATATATATATATATATATATATATATATATATATATATATATATATATATATATATATATAAGTTAACAAAAAACAGGGTCTCAGTTTTTTGTAAAGTTTTTATTAAAATATAAAATGAAATTAAAATAAAATTATAGAAATGAATTTTATTCTTTTACTTCCAAATATGATATATATATATATATATATATATATATATATATATATATATATATATATATATATATATATATATATATATATATATATATATATATATATATATATATATATATATATATATATATATATATATATATATATATATATATATATATATATATATATATATATATATATATATATATATATATATATATATATATATATATATATATATATATATATATATATATATATATATATATATATATATATATATATATATATATATATATATATATATATATATATATATATATATGGTGCTTATATGTGTATGTATATTTTTTTAGCAATTTATATTGCTTATAACTCATAAGATATTGAACGGATTTTTATATTTCTTGCGTAGTCCAATTCTGTCAATAACATTACCCATCAATCAGTATACTTTTAATAGAAATCTGCACTATGTTTTACGCGTAAAAATATTCTATAAAATATAATTATAAAATTTACAAATTTAAACATTTTATTTATTTTCTTTTGTTAACCCTTTTATAACGACTTCTTCATTTAGGCGAGGGAGGAGTTAGCACAGCGTCAGCTATTTATTCTACAATTGCAAAAGAATGATAAGAAACTTAAAAACAAAGAAAACACTAGACGCAAACTCAGCGTTTTTTGGGTACAATGTTGGTTGAAATGAATTGTGGGTTTTTGAAGCCAAAGCAGATCATATTTGGAAGTAAAAGAATAAAATTCATTTCTATAATTTTATTTTAATTTCATTTTATATTTTAATAAAAACTTTACAAAAAACTAAGACCCTGTTTTTTGTTAACTTATATATATATATATATATATATATATATATATATATATATATATATATATATATATATATATATATATATATATATATATATATATATATATATATATATATATATATATATATATATATATATATATATATATATATATATATATATATATATATATATATATATATATATATATATATATATATATATATATATATATATATATATATATATATATATATATATATATATATATATATATATATATATATATATATATATATATATATATATATATATATATATATTTATATATATATATATATATATATATATATATATATATATATATATATATATATATATATATATATATATAAGTTAACAAAAAACAGGGTCTTGGTTTTTTGTAAAGTTTTTATTAAAATATAAAATGAAATTAAAATAAAATTATAGAAATGAATTTTATTCTTTTACTTATGATATATATATATATATATATATATATATATATATATATATATATATATATATATATATATATATATATATATATATATATATATATATATATATATATATATATATATATATATATATATATATATATATATATATATATATACATATATATATATATATATATATATATATATATATATATATATATATATATATATATATATATATATATATATATATATATATATATATATATATATATATATATATATATATATATATATATATATATATATATATATATATATATATATATATATATATATATATATATATATATATATGGTGCTTATATGTGTGTGTATATTTTTTTAGCAATTTATATTGCTTATAACTCATAAGATATTGAACGGATTTTTATATTTCTTGCGTAGTCCAATTCTGTCAATAACATTACCCATCAATCAGTATACTTTTAATAGAAATCTGCACTATGTTTTACGCGTAAAAATTTTCTATAAAATATAATTATAAAATTTACAAATTTAAACATTTTATTTATTTTCTTTTGTTAACCCTTTTATAACGACTTCTTGTTAAATGCAAATATTTTAATTTCAGCATTTGCCGTTTACCATCTTCAACATCAAGAAAATTACTTTAACAGGATCGCTAATATACATACATACTAGTCCAATTCACAATCTTGTGCAAATGGTCTTGCATAGTAGCATTTGCGAAATGGTATAGTATATTTATACTCACCACTAACAATTGTTAAGTGATGAGTATCAGTATGCAATACCATTTTGCAAATGCTACGATCAAGACCATTTGATCAAGATTGTGAGTTGGGCTACTATATATAGCACTATTTTGGTCAACAATTTATATGCTATGGTCACAAAGTTTCTTAAACAAACATAGAAATTATATTTAAATTGTATGATTCTCTTCTTAAGAAACCCTCAAGTACGTATTGGTACTTTTCGGAAATTATATAATATATAATAGCCCAATTCACAATCTTGTGTAAATGGATTTGAATCCTAGCATTTGCAAATTGGCATAGTATATTGATACTCACCACTTAACAATTGTTAGTGGTGAGTATCAATATGCTATACTATTTTGCAAATGTAACGATGCAAGACCATTTGCACAAGATTGTGAATTGGGCTAATGTGTTTCAATTTAATTTGTATTTTTATTGGTATATTAAGATGTGTATACTATGGTGCACAGGCTTAATGAAAGGGTTAATCAATATATTTTTATTTTCTTCTTTATATAGTTTTTGACAATACAGTAGAAAATACAAAAACAAAATGCCTGTTGTTGTGTTGTAGATGTGAGCTATTTGTGTTAATATCCCAGCCAGCATTTACATATAAAAATAAGGGTTTTGTAAGCGTTCAAATGTAAGCAAAATACTGAAAAAACGCTGCTGTGACCTTTACAAAAGACATCAAAGCAAACGATTTATAATCGAAAAGCACCCAACTTTATAAGCGTTAAAAAGACGCTTGCAAAACATGTTTTTTAAGTAACGTAATTACACATTTTCTAAATGCTTAAAAAACATGTTTTGAAAATGCTTAAAAAACACGTATTTTATTATGCTTAAAAAACACGTTTTGAAAATGCTTAAAAATCACGTATTTTCAATGAAATTTGTAAGCGTTTTAAACATTTACTTTGTTTTGGATATGTTTTTTATTGATACATTTAAAAAATCATTTTTAGTATTAAATTTTTTTTCTTAATAGAAAAATATTAAATTAAAATATAAAAATAGGAACTTCATTGTTGTTTCATTTAAAAAATCATTATTACATAGTATTTTAGTTTATTTATTTTTTGTTGTTTTAATTTTAATACGATTTTTTGCGTACTGGAAATATGACTTAGAGGCAAACACAAAGTCTCCTTCCTTGCCTCCATTTTCAGCGAAAGTTTCTGCAATAGAATTTAAATATGAATATAAAAATGTAACTAGAAACCTATTAAACGTATTTCACTTACGACGAATGGCAGTGGCGACAGTGAAGGCCCTAATGCACTTCTTATCTGCAGTTCCTCGCCAGGAAAAGCTCTCAGCAACGTTGTCAGTCATGATCTTCTGCCACGCTTTCGTAACAAATTTTCTCGAATTGGATTTTGACAATCTTTTTAGATCTACCTTCTAAAAATAGAAATAAAATCGACATCAGTATACAGTCACCGGATATTTCAAATTTAAATTCTTACCAGCAAGGAAAATTTATCTATATCTTCCAGTATAGTTTTCTCAAAATTGAGGAAGCCTTCAATATTAGCAAACGGCTTGCTTGGTATAATAGTAGCGTTATTATGTGATGCCGCTTTTTTAAGTTCAATGATTTCTTTTCTCATCCCCTCAACATTTTCTGTTAGGCGCAGCAATATTAGCTTATTTTTTTCCTCCACCTTTTCAACAGCCTTAGTATTAATACTTGTCAAAAACTCAAATCTTAAGTAAAAATCCAACAGTGTGAAAACAAATTGTTATGATTTGTTAAATAATACGTAAAGAAACTTAACAGTATTATGAAATTCGTCATTTTTAGAAAAATTTCCAAACAATCAAATTTTTCATTTTAGCAGGGTTGTCTATTGCACCAACAAGCATAGGAATAACAAAAAGAGTTGTGTTTTGCTTGTTTGCGGCATATATAAAGAAAAAGAAGAACGAAAAAATGTACTTTATTGCAAATTATTTAATTATGTTACGTTTTATTTGGAATGTGATATTGTAGAAACAAAATGTAATGAGAAAATTTTCTTTAAGATTTTTTGACAGTCAGACTGAGTTTGATTTGATTTTCATCTTATGTCATGTGCATCCTGTGTGAGGAGGAAGGCAAGTGGTGAGAAGCAACACTACTCTCACAGCTGTTTGATTAGTGGTGGTTGGCAAAGCGACAGCCACAGCTGTGTTGTTGTTTACTAATGAATAGGCAAAATAAAAGATTTTTACACAGGGCAAATTGCTGAATAGGATTTCAATATGGAGCTTTTTGATGTATAGAAATCAAAAGCTAGTGAGCTCCAAAAGAAAAGTACTTATTTTTTACAAAAAGCTATACAGGCAAGTTGCCAAGAAAAAACCTAAAAATTATCTTAATAAAATAAAATAAGAAGAAAAAAAAAATCCAGCATTTACCATTCACCGAACCAAGCCACAACCATCGCTGTCACATCCATAGGATAGGTTAGGTTGAACAGGCTGCCGGTTTCTAACAACCGGCCCACTTGGGTCCTTAGGTCCCTTTGTGATGCCTGGGATGGATAGTAGGGAAGTTCAGAGAGGTGTCCCTCCTATCCCAGAGTATCTTATGAATGAATTTATTCCCCTAACGTCGCATTCCCCCAGGTCTGCTAGTTCGGGTAGTGACGGATTTCCCAAGTATGACGCCCTATTTCTATATAGTGCTGGACATCGACAAAGGAGGTGTTTGACAGTTTCTTCCTCCTCCTCATTCTGACAACTTCTACAGAAATCATTAAAAGGAAGATTTAATCTTCTGGCATGGACACCAATAAGACAGGGCCCTGTTATGATCGCTACGAGTATACGCAGCTGTTGACGAGGGAGCCCCAGTATGGTTGCAGATCTTGCGAAGTTATACAGGGGCCAGATGGATCTGGAAGCCTCACAAGTGATTTCATTTGTCCATCTGGTTTGCGCCTCTCTAAATAGTTGGTGCTGAATTTGTATTTTACAGCTTTTTAGTGGGACACCTACTAACCAGTCGATGTCATTTTCATGTAGGCGGGCACCGGCCTTGGCTAGAGATGCCCGGCATTCTTTAACTAATTCCGATGTTGTGTAAACACCAGATAGAGCATGTAGTGCCGCCTTACTGTCGGTACAAATTCGGATGTCCTGAACGAATATCCTGTAGTACCTTAACCAGTTGGCTGCCCTTTTGATTGCTGATATTTCAGCCTGAGTGATGCTACATTGGTTTGGTAGCTAAAGTTTATCCTACGTTGCATTTGTGGGATGTAGAAACCCCCGCCCACTCCGATGCCTGACTTTGACCCATCAGTGTAGATCTCGAGCACATCCTCATATTGGTGTATGTAGTTTGCCTCAGAGGATGTGCCCGAGAAGTCCACCAGGAATCTTTTGTCGGGCATCAGAGTAGGCGAGCAGTAGTCAGTGTGGTCGGGAAGATCTGAGATTTGCCCTAATATCGTCGCATGGCCTACCATGCACCTGAGGCATCAAGTCTAACCGCCGAGTTCATGGCCAGTTGTTTGATCATGAGTTCAGCAGGAAGCCAATGCAGCATGGTGAACAGTGCTTTGGATGGAGTAGTGCGAGGTGCACCCGTGATCAACAAAGCAGATGTTCGAAGTACCTTTTCTATTATTTTAGAGTATGTGGCTTTATTTAAGGAAGTCCACCAGACGACAGACCCATACATTAGTATGGGCTTAACCACCATTTCAAAAAGCCAATTGACGTTTTTGGGACTTATGCCCCACCTGTTGCCAATCGCCCTTTTGCAGGTGTATAGAGCAATAGCAGCCTTGGCTGCCCTAGCTTGAACGTTGGGGTACCATGAAAGCTTAGAGTCCAGTATAATACCGAGATACTTCACGCTGTCTGATAACCTAAGGGTGACTCCGTTGAGAGTCGGTAGCGTGAAAGTCGGAGTCTTGTATTTTCTCGTAAAGAGAACAAGAACCGTCTTTTGAGGGTTAGCATTAAGATCACTTTCAACGCTCCATTTACTTACGATACCTAATGCCGATTGAAGACGTTGAGATAGAGTATCTAGAAATTTACCAGATATTGCTACTGCTACGTCATCCGCGTAGGCTACTGATTTAAACTTCATAGAGTCTAGTTCCACCAGTACCGAATTTATGGCGATATTCCATAGGATAGGTGACAGAACACCTCCCTGGGGAGTACCTCCCCTAACCGTTTTTTGAATAGTCGTTTGCCCCATCGTGGAGGAAATTACCCTATTTGTTAAGAGTCCTCGTATGAAGCTAATTGTTGACCGATCAATGTTCAGTCTTTCTAGTTCCATAATGATCGTACATTGTTAAAGGCACCCTCTATATCAAGAAAGGCCACGAATGTATATTCTTTGTTTGCCAGACATTTTTCAATTAATCCTACAAGCGAGTGAAGTGCCGTCTCAACTGATTTGCCCTTCGTATAGGCTTGTTGGGAGGTTGATAGGAGGTTCGGAGAAATTGTTGATCTAAGGTGTAGATCAGTTATCCGTTCCAGAGTTTTAAGGAGAAAAGATGATAGGCTGATGGGTCTAAAATCTTTCGGGTTTTCGTGTTTAGTTTTACCCCCTTTGGGAATAAAGACCACGGAACATTTGGTCCATGCTATCGGAATATAGGACCAAGTTAGACAGGCCGAGTATATCCGAATGAGCCATGGAGTGATAACGTCTGCATTACGCTGTAGGTCAGCTGGAATAATGCCATCGGGACCCGGTGATTTGAACGGGTCAAAGCTGTTGATGGCCCACATTATTTTTTCCCTATTTAGGGTAATCGTAGCCATGTTAGAATGTATTGAATGTATGGCTGCATTCTCTCCCGTGTAGGGAGTGCAACCGGGAAAGTGCGTGTTCATTAGTACCTCTAGGGTCTCCTGACTACTGGTGGTCCATCCGCCACCTGATTTCTTAATGAAACTGGGGACAGTTGGAAGAGTAGCCAGGATTTTGCGAAGGCGACTAGTCTCAGAGGCTCGCTCAACATTGCTGCAGAAGGACTTCCATGACGTTCGTTTCGCATCCCTAACGAGGTTTTTGAACCTGTTTACAGAGGCTTTGTAGGCTGACCAGTTACCCAGTCTTTTTGCCTCATTGAATAGTCTGCGACTCTCCTTGCGAGCGTTCGCTAAGACTCCACCATGGTGGCTTTTTCTTCCCACGCAGTATAATAGGTCTGCATGATTCGGCCGTCGCTAAGTTGAAAGCATTTGTTAAATTGTCAACCGCGATGTCAATAACGTGCCTATCGTTTATGATTGGCGATTGTGTAAGAAAGTCAGAGAGAATAAGCTTTTGCTCTTCCCAATTTGTTTTCTTCCTATTTATTATGGGCGTAGCCCGATCAGTCAGAATCCCTATAGTGAATTCAATATAGCGATGATCAGAGAAAGAACAGTCATTTGATACCTTCCATTCCCTAATCATATCAGTATGCGTAGAACTAACTAGCGTGATATCTAGAACCTCCTTCCTATTTGATATGACGAAAGTGGGTTCTGACCCGACATTGGATATGTCTAAGTTGTTACAAAGAATGAAATCAAATAAAGACTCACCCCTTGTATTTGTGTCAGAGCTTCCCCATACGACATGATGTGCATTTGCGTCTGCTCCGAGAAGGACTGGCAAGTTACGTTGGTTTGCCATTTTAATTGCATCGCGAACCTTTGCGGGCGGGGATTCGCATTCGTGCGCCATGTAGCTCGAGAAGACTATTATCGTGCCCATAGTCGTCTCCCAGGCTGCTGTGGTGGTATCTTCGTCACTGAAATCAGATAACAAAGAGATATTTAGCTTGCCCCTGGCTACTATGCATTCTCTAATCCTACCTGTCTTATTCGCATGCAATAGCCTGAAGCCTTTCGTACCTAGTCCGCAAACCCTGCCTTTGTGAAGCCAGGGTTCTTGGACTAATGCGATCTCCTCCCCTCTTTCTATGAGCCGGAGGAGCATTGTGGCGGATGCTGTTTTAGAGTGGTGAAGGTTCACCTGAGTGACCCTCACCGCCATGGTGTAACGGCTTGATGGTGACGTTGATGTCCTCCTGGTCAGAGTCCAGAAGGTCATCTTCGTCAACTGCCTCGTCTAGCTGGTCAAAGAATTCTCCAACCCAACCTGAGTTGGAGTTGGTGTCCCCCTGAGAAGCTAGACTAGCAGTGTTATCGACCGATATTGCGTCTGCATCCGGTTGATCACCTTCCTGAGCAACTTTGTCCCTTTTGTCGCCCTTGAAGATACTAAGGAAGATGGCCTCAAAACCATAGAACATCTTCCCTTGTTTCTGCTCGAGCGGCAAAATAGATTCGTTGTTCAGAAAGATGACAACCCGTCTGTATGCTCCTACAGGTTCTGAAACAGAGACAACCTTCCAATTTTTGGTAGGTATGTCACTGTTGCAGGCCTGCAGAAGCGCCAGTATATCCTCTGGTTTCGATGGTTCATCGGGGATTCGAGCAACCGCCTGCTTGTATAGCAGAATCGATCGCTCATCCGAGAAGGCCATGAGCTTTATTCGCCTCCCACGAGCCCATCCGGCATCTTCGGCTTTAGGGGTAGGCCCCGGATTGTCTTTAAGGACTTTCCAGAACACCCCCATCACCTTCTTTCGTACCATGTTCCACTTGGCGTAGGTCATGGAGTAGTCTGCGTCACCTCTATCAATGACAGCTTGAACAAGGTGACCTTTGGCCACCTCGCTGAAGGTTCTGTGCACCGATCTGTGACGCTTTTCGATGGGCTGTTGGCCCTACAAATGAACCTCCTCATCTGAACGTTACCGTTTAGGTGTCACATCCATCGTGCGACAAGTTATCAGTCAAGCACCACCACTCCAGGGGTGTCCGGGTAAATCCTATCGACTCGAGACTACACTGACCGACAGAATACGAACTGTTAAGAAAAACATAAAATATATATTTAATGTTTAGAAACTCTAGCTATCTTCATTCCTCTGGATTTTTAGTGAGACCAGAGTGCGCAGATAGGGTTCTGAGCTCACAACCTTAGGTTTCCGGTCGCGTCAGAGTAGTTTTTCTACCAGAAAGTGTTTATCTTAAAATAAAGTCAGGAGTGAGAACTGTAATATATACATATAAATTTAAATTGCGTGCTTAGACTTACTTGTTTTAACCCATTGAACTTCAGACACTCCACGAACGACAGGCGGTCTGGCATAAAACATCCGTGAGAAGGAACACACATAAAATGTAGAAAACAGCATATTAGTAAAATAAAAGAAAACAATTAAATAACTAAAATATATGTAATTAAGTTCTTTGATGAAAGAAATCGTTAAATTAAAGTAATTATTTTTTAAATTTGTTAGAGATTTTGCCTCATATTTTAAATTTTTCATTGCCATATAAAACAAAATGACTTATTACATTCTGTTCCGCTTGTTTAACTTTTATTTACAATAAAATCATGGTTTAAATATGTCAGGCTAAAGAAAATCATAAGCGGTAAGTAAAAATGGGAAAATAAGATATCGCAAGCGGTCCAGTTCGGGGCATCTAACATCATTGTTTATGATGTCGTGGTGAGGTTTTCTAACCTCAAAAGGGGTGGGAAAGTATCCTGGCAGACCATCACCTAGAGGATTTCATAAGGTGTGTGTGTGTGTAGGGAGCGAATTTAGCCTTGCTTCGGGTTTCTTTATTATCATTTTTTTCTTTTCCTTGAACTACATCATAGAGTAGCTGGCATTATTTATTTTTTTGTAGCTGTATAGATTACCAGACTGGTTGGCAAGATCCCCTCCATCGGCGAGCTTCAGCCGAAGCTAACGCCAGCATGCCAGCGCGGCCAATAATTCTCCCGTGTAGGGAGTGCAACCGGGAAAGTGCGTGTTCATTAGTACCTCTAGGGTCTCCTGACTACTGGTGGTCCATCCGCCACCTGATTTCTTAATGAAACTGGGGACAGTTGGAAGAGTAGCCAGGATTTTGCGAAGGCGACTAGTCTCAGAGGCTCCCTCAACATTGCTGCAGAAGGACTTCCATTACGTTCGTTTCGCATCCCTGACGAGGTTTTTGAACCTGTTTACCGAGGATTTGTAGGCTGACCAGTTACCTAGTCTTTTTGCCTCATTGAATAGTCTGCGACTCTCCTTGCGAGCGTTCGCTATTTCAAGACTCCACCATAGTGGCTTTTTCTTCCCACGCAGTATACTAGGTCTGCATGATTCGGCCGTCGCTAAGTTGAAAGCATTTGTTAAATTGTCAACCGCGATGTCAATGTCGTGCCTATCGTTTATGATTGGCGATTGTGTAAGAAAGTCAGAGAGAATAAGCTTTTGCTCTTCCCAATTTGTTTTCTCCCTATTTATTATGGGCGTAGCGCGATCAGTCAGAATCCCTATAGTGAATTCAATATAGCGATGATCAGAGAAAGAACAGTCATTTAATACCTTCCATTCCTAAATCATATCAGTATGCGTAGAACTAACTAGCGTGATATCTAGAACCTCCTTCCTATTTGATATGACGAAAGTGGGTTCTGACCCGACATTTGATATGTCTAAGTTGCTACAAAGAATGAAATCAAATAAAGACTCACCCCTTGTATTTGTGTCAGAGCTTCCCCATACGACATGATGTGCATTTGCGTCTGTTCCGAGAAGGACTGGCAAGTTACGTTAGTTTGCCATTTTAATTGCATCGCGAACCTTTGCGGGCGGGGATTCGCATTCGTGCGCCATGTAGCTCGAGATGACTATTATCGTGCCCATAGTCGTCTCCCAGGTTGCTATGGTGGTATCTTCGTCACTGAAATCAGATAACAAAAAGATATTTAGGTTGCCCCTGGCTACTATGCATGCTCTAATCCTAAAATAAAAATTAAATAGAGTAAAAATAAAAACTTCCGAAATCAAAACGAAATTGATCCGAACAGGAACTATTGCTACTTCCTCCAAAGATATTTTTTAGTGAATGAAACTTGAAAATAAGATCTATTGTAGATCGTAAATTGTGTTTTTTTAAAACTGTCCAAAAATTTTATTTCAGCGGTAGTATATGGGGAAAATAAAGTTGCAAGGTGAGTGTATTTAATATTATTTTAATTCACTTTGGTGAGTGCATACATTTCTAAAACAATTTTTTTCAGAAGCGGACTAAATTAGCAAAATAAACGGCTGTGGAAAATGTGGAATAGCTAGAGAGGCATCAAGCAATAGTAGTTGTGCTGCAACTTAAAATCTACAATCAATTTTTAGAAGTTGCACTCTAGTTTAAGGACTAGCACAAAACTATTGAAGATGGTGACATATTTTCAGCTAACTGCGGCCGAAAATCACGAAACAAAGCTGTGAGTTTATATAGAAAACTACTAGCTATTCTTGGGCTATTATTCAAATACTAACATTACTCTGTAGTTTCTATCCTTTCCTTCCTAATCGAGCAATTAAATTTTTATTAAGAATTTAATTTTACTTTATCCTATTTAAGCCTCGATTTTTACTAAAACGGATTGAAACACTCAAATCTATGAATCTTCATGAACCTATCAATCCCTCCCATCGCATCGCTACTGGTTATGGACTCTTATTATAACCTAACCGGACCTACGCTGTCACGAGCATCAAAACTATTTTTGCTTGTCATTGCCTATTTATACTTTCTTCGGACCCCACGTAGGGCGCCATTTTGTAATAAGCTGCTTTGGTACTTGTGCCAAAAGATTACAGCCGTTTATTTTGCTAATTTAGTCCGCTTCTGAAAAAAAATTGTTTTAGAAATGTATGCACTCACCAAAGTGAATTAAAATAATATTAAATACACTCACCTTGCAACTTTATTTTCCCCATATACTACCGCTGAAATAAAATTTTTGGACAGTTTTAAAAACACAATTTACGATCTACAATAGATCTTATTTTCAAGTTTCATTCACTAAAAAATATCTTTGGAGGAAGTAGCAATAGTTCCTGTTCGGATCAATTTCGTTTTGATTTCGGAAGTTTTTATTTTTACTCTATTTAATTTTTATTTTAGGATTAGAGCATGCATAGTAGCCAGGGGCAACCTAAATATCTTTTTGTTATATGATTTCAGTGACGAAGATACCACCATAGCAGCCTGGGAGACGACTATGGGCACGATAATAGTCATCTCGAGCTACATGGCGCACGAATGCGAATCCCCGCCCGCAAAGGTTCGCGATGCAATTAAAATGGCAAACTAACGTAACTTGCCAGTTCTTCTCGGAACAGACGCAAATGCACATCATGTCGTATGGGGAAGCTCTGACACAAATACAAGGGGTGAGTCTTTATTTGATTTCATTCTTTGTAGCAACTTAGACATATCAAATGTCGGGTCAGAACCCACTTTCGTCATATCAAATAGGAAGGAGGTTCTAGATATCACGCTAGTTAGTTCTACGCATACTGATATGATTAGGGAATGGAAGGTATTAAATGACTGTTCTTTCTCTGATCATCGCTATATTGAATTCACTATAGGGATTCTGACTGATCGGGCTACGCCCATAATAAATAGGGAGAAAACAAATTGGGAAGAGCAAAAGCTTATTCTCTCTGACTTTCTTACACAATCGCCAATCATAAACGATAGGCACGACATTGACATCGCGGTTGACAATTTAACAAATGCTTTCAACTTAGCGACGGCCGAATCATGCAGACCTAGTATACTGCGTGGGAAGAAAAAGCCACTATGGTGGAGTCTTGAAATAGCGAACGCTCGCAAGGAGAGTCGCAGACTATTCAATGAGGCAAAAAGACTAGGTAACTGGTCAGCCTACAAATCCTCGGTAAACAGGTTCAAAAACCTCGTCAGGGATGCGAAACGAACGTCATGGAAGTCCTTCTGCAGCAATGTTGAGGGAGCCTCTGAGACTAGTCGCCTTCGCAAAATCCTGGCTACTCTTCCAACTGTCCCCAGTTTCATTAAGAAATCAGGTGGCGGATGGACCACCAGTAGTCAGGAGACCCTAGAGGTACTAATGAACACGCACTTTCCCGGTTGCACTCCCTACACGGGAGAGATTGCAGCCATGCATTCAATACATTCTAACATGGCCACGATCACCCTAAATAGGGAAAAAATAATGTGGGCCATCAACAGCTTTGACCCGTTCAAATCACCGGGTCCCGATGGCACTATTCCAGCTGACCTACAGCGTAATGCAGACGTTATCACTCCATGGCTCATTGGGATATACTCGGCCTGTCTAACTTGGTCCTATATTCCGATAGCATGGACCAAATGTTCCGTGGTCTTTATTCCCAAAGGGGGTAAAACTACACACGTAAACCCGAAAAATTTTAGACCCATCAGCCTATCATCTTTTCTCCTTAAAACTCCTTAGATCAACAATTTCTCCCAACCTCCTATCAACCTCCCAACAAGCCTATACGAAGGGCAAATCAGTTGAGACGGCACTTAACTGGGTTGTAGGATTCATTAAAAATTCCCTGGCAAACAAAGAATATACATTCGTGGCCTTTCTTGATATAGAGGGTGCCTTTAACAACGTACGACCTGAATCCATCATTATGGAACTAGAAAGACTGAACATTGATCGGTCAATAATTAGTTTCATACGAGGACTCTTAACAAATAGGGTAATATCCTCCACGATGGGGCAAACGACTATTCGAAAAACGGTTAGGCGAGGTACTCCCCAGGGAGGTGTTCTGTCACCTATCCTATGGAATATCGCCATAAATTCGGTACTGGTGGAACTATACTCTATGAGGTTTAAATCAGTAGCCTACGCGGATGACGCAGCAGTAGCAATATCTGGTAAATTTCTAGATACTCTATCTCAACGTCTTCAATCGGCATTATGTATCATAAGTAGATGGAGCGTTGAAAGTGGTCTTAATGCTAACCCTCAAAAGACGGATCTTGTTCTCTTTACGAGGAAATACAAGACACCGACTTTCACGTTACCGACTCTCAACGGAGTCACCCTTAGGTTATCAGATAGCGTGAAGTATCTCGGTATTATACTGGACTCTAAGCTTTCATCGTACCCCAACGTTCAAGGTAGGGCAGCCAAGGCTGCTATTGCTCTATACACCTGCAAAAGAGCGATCGGCAACAGGTGGGGCGTAAGTCCCAAAAACGTCAATTGGCTTTTTGAAATGGTGGTTAAGCCCATACTAATGTATGGGTCTGTCGTCTGGTGGACTTCCTTAAATAAAGCCACATACTCTAAATTAATAGAAAAGGTTCTTCGAACATCTGCTTTGCTGATCACGGGTGCACCTCGCACTACTCCATCCAAAGCACTGTTCACCATGCTGCATTGGCTTCCTGCTGAACTCATGATCAAACAACTGGCCATGAACTCGGCGGTTACACTAGATGCCTCAGATGCATGGAAGCGGGGTAACGTAGGCCATGCGACGATATTAGGGCAAATGTCAGATCTTCCCGACCACACTGAATACTGCTCGCGTACTCTGATGCCCGACAAAAGATTCCTGGTGGACTTCACGGGCACATCCTCTGAGGCAAACTACATACACCAATATGAGGATGTGCTCGAGATCTACACCGATGGGTCAAAGTCGGGCATCGCAGTGGGCGGGGGTTTCTACATCCTACAAATGCAACGTAGGATAAACTTTAGGCTACCAAACCAATGTAGCATCACTCAGGCTGAAATATCGGCAATCAAAAGGGCAGCCAACTGGTTAAGGTCCTACAGGATATTCGATCAGGACATCGGAATTTTTACCGACAGTAAGGCGGCACTACATGCTCTATCTGGTGTTAACACAACATCGGAATTGGTTAAAGAATGCCGGGCATCTCTGAATGAGATGGCGAGACATGCGAACCTAGGGTTCTTCTGGGTACCGCGCCACGCTGGGTTGCCCGGTAACATTATCGCGGACGGTCTAGCCAAGGCCGGTGCCCGCCTACATAAAAATGACATCGACTGGTTAGTAGGTGTCCCACTAAAAAGCGCAAATCAGATGGACAAATGAAATCACTTGTGAGGTTTCCAGATCCATCTGGCCCCAGTTTAACTTCGCAAGATCTGCAACCATACTGGGGCTCCCTCGTCAATAGCTGCGTATACTCGTAGCGGTCATAACAGGGCACTGTCTTATTGGTGTCCGTGCCAGAAGATTAAATCTTCCTTTTAACGATTTCTGTAGAAGTTGTCAGAATGAGGAGGAGTAAGAAGCTGTCAAACACCTCCTCTGTCGATGTCCAGCACTATATAGAAATAGGGCGTCATACTTGGGAAATCCGTCACTACCCGAACTAGCAGACCTGGGAGAATGCGACATTAGGGGAATAAATTCATTCATACGATACTCGGGTTGGTTTAACACCGACCCAACCCCTGAGATAGGAGGGACACCTCTCTGAACTTCCCTACTATCCATCCCAGGCATCACAAAGGGACCTAAGGAACCAAGTGGGCCGGTTGTAACAAACCGGCAGCTTGTTCAACCTAACCTAACCTAACCTAACCTAATTTTTATTTTTGAGATTGGTATATCAGTCGTAAATGGTTTTAACTCGTAGCGCAAGAAGAACACGGTCAGACAATATGCCAACTACAAGGGCAAGTACTACAAGTAGCACCGAAACATCTACCACAGTCGTAACATCGACAGCGTCAGTGCCAGGCACTTATACAATAACAGCCTTCGTCACAGGAAGCAACCCAATAATGGCAACTTCACAACACAACGTATCTATCAGTTCAGAAGGTGCGGCTCAGAGGCCTGAATCCCCAAATTTTAACAGTACCACTGCATCGAACTATCGCCATGAGCTCCGATTTTGATTAAATTCAAAACATAGATAGATCTGGGTTTAAATGAAGACATTGATTATACATTTAAAAAAAAATAGGACCACGAGGGGAGGGAAATTTCGTCCTCTTTGAAACTATCTATCCTATTTTGATGAAATTCAAAATATAGATAGATCAGGTTTTAAAAGAAGACAAATGCTATAAATTTTTCCAAAAATAATACCACGGAGGGGAGGTACAGTAGTTTTCCGGTTTAACGAGCCAGTACTTTGTCAGGCCCGTTCGTTAAACTGAAAAGTACGTTATACGCAGTACTTATGTAGAATAACCAGTTTATGGATAAATAAATAACTAGAATTGTATTTTTTATTGTAAGATAGCGTTACTTTTTTCTACTCGCTTTGTTTTTAGTTATTTGTATAAGAAATTTCTTAAAATAAGTTTTTTAACTAATATTATGAATCTTATTTGTTCGTTAAACTGAGCACAAAAAAATATTTTTGTTCGTTATATAAGATAATCAATGGAGCGAATTGATCTTGAACTGTCGAAATGTCGTTCTCTTTGAAACTATCCATCCGATTTCGATGGCATTCAAAACATAGATAGATCTGAGTCTTAAAGAAGACATAGGCTATACATTTGTTCAAAAATAAGACCACGAGGGGAGGTAGGGGCAAATTTCTTCCTCTTTGAAACACCTATCTGATTTTGATGAAATTCAAAACATAGACAGATCTGAGTCTAGAAAAGCACATATGCTATACAATTTTAAAAGAATAGGACCACGAGGTGAGGCACGGGGAAATTTCTTTCTCTTTGAAACTATATGCGATATTGATTAAATTTAAAACATAGATAGATCTGAATCTAGAAAAGCACATAGGCTATACATTTTTAAAAAATGGGAGCACGAGGAATGGTAGGAGGCAGTTTCTGCCTCTCCGAAACTATCTAACATAGGAAGATCGGAGTCCAGGAAATTTCTTCCTCTTTGACATTATTATTGTCAAAGAGGATAGTGAAAATAAAATGTCTAAAGCTAAGTACTATTTTCAAATTTGCGAAAAATGTTGATCAACATTAGTTTTTTCATACGAAAAATATGACAAGTAACCAATTATAATAGCCCTTGAAAGTATGCTGCAATTGTGTACGTTTTAAAAAAACCCAATGTGTTTATTGTAAATTCCACACGAAAAAAGTGGTGCTTATATTATTTCGCATGAAGACTCAAAATGTTGAGATACATTTCATATGTTTTTCACAAAATAAACAGAGTACTACTTCTGCAACAATTTTTCATGAGAAATTCGTGAAATTTTTTTCATATGAACTTTTGACAGCAGTTCGCACGAAATGATGAACACAGTACCATGCTTAAGACGGAAATAGGCTCATATGATTTATATCTTTTGTAACCCTTCCTGCTTTAGGTATGATTGTAGCCACTGCAAAGTTTAACTGGATATGATATTAATCCATATATTATATAAAAATGAGGTGTATGTTTGTTTGTTTGCAGATTTTTGTTACGGCATCACGCCCGAACGGCTGAACCGATTTAAATGAAATTTAGTACACAGATAGATATGTGGCCCGCAATTAATATAGGCTATACATGTTTCCCGGAATTTGTACCGGGAGGGGATAAATGGGTCAAAGCATCCCCCTATACATAGCTCTGCCATTTGTCATTTGTTATGGCATCACGGCTGAACCGATTTAAATGAAATTAAGTACACAGATAGATATTTGACTCACAATTAATACAAACTGCATCTGTTTCAAGAATTTCGGACCAGGAGCGTATAAAATGGATCAAAACCTCTCTCTGCGCATAACTCTGTCATTTGTCAACCGATTTTGAAAATTCTTTATTGGTTTGCTTTCCTTTAGGTCTTATAATTTACTTTTCAAAATCGGTGGGTATATTTGATCCCCCTCCCTCGCCCGAAGGCTTAAATCTGGCATTTGTGAACAGCACATTTTTGTTACGGCATCACGCCTAAACGGCTGAGCCGATTTATATGAAATTTGGTACACAGATAGATATTTGGCCCACAATTAATATAGGCTATATTTATTTCGCAGATTTAGGACTGGGAGGGGATAAAATAGGTCAAAACATCTCCATACACATAACTCTGTCATTTGTTATGGCATCACCCCTAAACGGCTAAACCGATTTAAATGAGATATTTGTTGCCCGTATTTCGGACCGGGAGGGGATAAAATGGGTCGAAACCTCCCCCTACGCATAACTCTGTCATTTGTCAACCGATTTTCAAAATAATTTATATTTTAAGAAGATTTGCTTGCACTTAGGCCCAATAATATGTTTCCCAAAATTGGTGGGTATATTTGACCCCCAAACATCCTCCCCCCTCCCCAATGCTTAACTCTGTAATTTGTGCACCGATTTTGGAATTGTTTTTTTTGTTTGAAAGGTTTTGCTTGCAGTTCGATCTCATAAGTTTTTTTTCTGAAAATGAGTGGAGTGGGGCGGAGGTTGGGGAATTCGGTCCCCCACGCATAACTCTGTCATTTTTCAACTGATTTTAATTTCTTTTTTATTTTGAAGGAGTTTGCTTGCAGTTATGTTCCATAATTTTTTCCAAAAACGGTGGGGAAGTAAGGTTTTGCTTGCAGTTGGTATCCATAATTTTTTTTAAATGGGTGTGGCGATGGTGGGGGACTTTGGTCTCCCACGCACAACTGTGCCATTCTTCAACCGATTTTAAATTTTTTTGTTTATTTTGAAGGGGTTTGCTTGCAGTTAGGTTTAATAATTGTTTCCAAAATCGATGGAGGAATTACGCCCCCCCAATTTTTTTACTCGATTATTTGTGAACCGATTTTCAAAATTATTTTTTTGCTTGAAAGGTTTTGCTTGCAGTTTGGTCCCATAATTTTTGTTACTAAGTGGGGAGGGGTGATGGGGGAAAGTTTGGTCCCCAACGTTACTCTGTCATTTGTCAACCGATTTTTAAAATAATTTTTTGGTGTGAAATGGTTTGCTTGCGGCTTGCAGTTTGATCCCATAATTTTTTTCATTATAGGGGGAGGGGTGATGGGGGAAAGTTTGGTACCCAACGCATTACTCTGTCATTTGTCAACCGATTTCTTAAATTATTTTTTGGTTTGAAATGGTTTGCTTGCGGCTTAGTCCCTTAATTTTTTTCGGAAATCGGTGGGTAAATGTGCCCACCCGCCTCTGTCATTTATGAACCGATTTTTATTTTTTTTTTACTTTTTAAAAGCCTGAAGCTTATTCCCATAATATTCTTTCGAAAATCGGTGGGGAAATTTGCTCCCTCATGACTAACGCTGTCAGATGTGAGCCGGATTTAAAAAAAATTTAGTGTTTGCTTGAAGTTTTATTCTGTAATATTTTTCCCAAAACCTGTGGGGAAATTTGCTCCCCCCGACGCATAGCCCTGTCATTTGTCAACTGATTTTAAAATTCTATATTTATTTGAAAAGTTTTGCTTGCAGTTTGGTCTCACAATTTTTTTCCAAAATCCGTGGAGAAATTTGCACTATTGTGCACGGACACCCATTTCAACTAACGCTAAATTGCGTCCGTTTTGTAATTTGTTCCATAAGGTCTTTGCATTGAAGTCGGTTTTTTCAGAATTATGTTTGAAGTGGTATAATTGCAGTTTGTGAAAATTGGGTGGACAAAGTGGTAGCCCAATATATTAACTATCGCATAACCACAAACTAGGACAGAGACGAAGAAAAATAGTGATCAAAAATGAGAAACCAAGTTTTTTTCCCTCTCGGCTATTGTAGAAAAGATAGACATATAGTGATGTGAAGATGGAGAAGTAAACAAAACAAAATAAAAGTTTTAGCTCACAGTGAAAATGTGTTTAATTAGCATAAAACTGCAAAAAAGTATTGCTTTATAATGTAAAAAAATTAAATAAAGCATTTAAAGTGTGTTTAAGTCCTTTACCCACACTACCACTGACAGTGGCAACAACACTGGAAAAGAAAAGCTTAAAATAGTTGAACATGCTAAGAAAAGACAGTTAGTGAAGTTCCGAACATTTAGACAAAGTTCAATAAGGTGCGACTCGCTACAAGATGGCGACAGTGTGTTAACTGAGCTTACTAATATTAGTAGGATTTTCGCTACAGTGTTGTTGCCACTGTCAGTGGTAGTGTGGGTAAAGGACTCTGATGAGTAGACTTGGTGGTCACGAAACAGCTGTCAGTTCAACCTTCCGTACAGCCAATTTTTTCATTGAATGTTCAATATTTATATGCTTTAGAATTTCTTTCTTAAATAAAAAATAATTTGATCGAAAGATTAAATTAAAAATGAACTTAAGCCAAACTAATTTAATAACTTTGGATAAAAACCACACAGTTCGACTAAAAATTCATAACTCAATTATTAAAAAAATAAACTATTTGTTTTAATTGCAAACAATGAAAATTTTTATTCCGTTTTACAATCGGCTTTCGTTTAAGTGAATATGTAATATCTTCCCTCTCTTTTGTCGCGTCTGTTTAGCCTGTGGCATAACGCCCCCATTTCTCGACTGATTTTGAAAATATTTTATTTGAAAGTACAAAAAAAAACTGCGTCCGGACTCCCTATTTGTAGACAAACATACCATTTGATCTAAAACAAAAAGTCGTCCGTTTTGTAATCTGTTCCATAAGAACTTTGCATTGAAGTTGCTTTTTTTTTTGCAGAATTATGTATATTTGTCAGTCTTTCCTCCTGGCTATCACAAGACTGCATCTTCTGAATCGATATATATATATATATATATATATATATATATATATATATATATATATATATATATATATATATATATATATATATATATATATATATATATATATATATATATATATATATATATATATATATATATATATATATATATATATATATATAGATATATATATATATATATATATATATATATATATATATATATATATATATATAAAACCATCGCTATATGCATAATAAAAAAATTTTTAAGTGTGGTTGATTGTTTCTTTTTTTACGACTTAACGGCTAAACCGACATAGAGCCAATTCAAACTGAATGTCATATTGTCCATTTTGTTAAGACGCTGTTTTATTCAGAGACTCCTCGGTTTTATACTTGGAATATCCCTCAAAGACAATGGAAACGTAGAAAAGTTGGTAAAATAGTCGAAAACTGGCCAGGGTTAGATCAGGAGACACTATCGGTCGTGTATATACCGTGCATGTTAGCAATATGGAATGCTATTGTCTACGAATGTTACTACATAGCATAAAGGAAAAACATGTTTTTCTGATCTCAAAACTATTGATGGCTATGAATGCCATACTTTTCGAGAAGCATGCGAGGTGTTGGTACTAATGGAAAACGGCAGTCAATGGGAACTAGCTATGCAGGAAACTGCTTTATGTTCTTCTCCACGCAAAATGAGGGACCTATTTGCTATTTTGATTGCAATGTGTGGATTATCAAAACCTTTGGATCTTTGGGAGCGATATAAAAATGATTTATCCCAGGATATTCTGCGCCGAAAACAGATAAACAATGCAGAACTTATTTTCGATGAAACGATATATAATGAGGCTCTCATAATTATTGATCACAAGGTGATTGCTATGGTAGGAAAAGATGTAAGTAACTTTGGTATTACACGGCCAAATCGATTGGAAAGTGTGCCTGATGAGTTGCCAAGAGAACTTAACTACAATACTTCTGCGTTAAATGCTCAAATTGAGGAGATGTTGCCAAAATTGATACCTGAACAAAAAAGAGTTTTTGATCAAGAAGTCAATAAAGGAGATGGAGTTTTATTATTTTTAGATGCACCGGGAGGCACTGGTAAAACATTCGTCTTAAATCTTTTGTTGGCACAAATTCGTAACGATTCCAATATAGCTCTAGCAGTAGATTCTTCGGGTATAGCTCTAACTCTTCTTAATGGTGGTCGGACGGCGCATTCCGCTTTTAAATTACCAATAGAGTTAGCAGAAATTGAATCTCCAACGTGCAATATAACCAAAACTAGCGCTGGTGGTCTATTGCTCCAAAGATGTAAATTATTGGTATGGGATGAATGTACTATGTCCCATAGACATGCAGTAGAGGCATTAAACCGAAGTATGCAAGATATCAAAAGCTGTGATAAGATAATGGAAGGAATGGTCGTATTGCTTGCTGGGGACTTTCGACAAACTTTACCCGTAGTCCCAAGAGGAACTCCAGCTAACGAAATTAAGGCCTGCATAAAAGCTTCATCCTTATGGAACAAGGTTTCAAAAATTAGTTTGACAGCTAATATGCGAGTAGCTCTTTTTAATGACCATGAAGCTGGAGCTCATGCCACTGAACTGCTTGAGATTGGAAATGGCCAAGTTTCGAGAGATGTAAATGGAGAGCTTTCCTTTCCAAAGGGATTTTGTAAGTTAGTTTCTTCAGGAGAAGAGCTAATATCCAAAGTTTATCCAAAAATTAACAATAATAAGGAAAACGGAAATTAGTTGGACGAGAGAGCTATACTAGCATCGAAAAACAATTGTGTAGCAAAAATTGACCATCAAATTTTGGAAAAAATTTCAGGTGTTTCTACAATATATACCTCAGTTGATAGTGTAGTGAACGAAGATCATTCTACTTCATATCCAATTGAGTTTCTGAACTCTATCGAGATATCTGAAGTTCCACAACATAAAATTGAGTTGAAAATTGATGTCCCTATTATATTTATGAGAAACATTAGCGCACCAAAACTATGCAATGGAACAAGACTTAGTCGCAATCTAATTGGAGCAACAGTTTTGACAGGCTCATCAAAAGGGGAAGATGTTTTTATTCCCCGTATATCAATATTATCAAAAAGTCTGCCATTTCAATTTAAATGTTTGCAGTTTCCAGTAAAACTGGAATTCGCTATAACAATAAACAAATCGCAAGGTCAGACACTAAATGTGGCAGGTCTAAACTTGAAATACCATGCTTTTCTCATGTAGCCTGCTCGCGTGTCCCAAGTGCTAAAAATTTGTTCATTTTTACACCAAACGGAAGAACACCGAATATTGTGTATAGAACTGTCTTATCACCTCTACAGTAGTTACATTTGAATAATTGAATAACAATATTTTTAAGAATATATATATTAATACATACATTTATTGGTTACGCTTTCATAATACGAAATAGAAGTTATACTTCAAACATTAGTTTTAAAAATAGAGACTATTTATTTATTTATTTTATTGATAAGAATAAAAACGATATTTTACTATAGCTATATAAGTAGAGACGCCTAGCCAATTTGATATCATTAAAGGTCGAATTAAAAACATAATTCATATATTTTTTTTTAATATCTAAAGCCACAACTCTCCACCGCAACATATTAACCCGCGCATCGCCGTGTCAAAAAAGCTAGTTAAGGAATAAAACAGTGTTAAAGCAACATTTACATAAATCGACTTAAGCACTTATTCCATATTGCCACTGATTTGGTTAAACCCCTACTGATTTTGCGTTCCATGAGCACTTGGATATATGTACATATGTATGTACATATTTAGAGGAAGGTACATTTACATAAATACATACTACGTACATATCGCACCCCAAATACAAAAGGGTCACAACTCAAAATACTAAAATTTTCAGGAGAGACAAAAAACTGTTTATGTGCAGAAGCAACACACTTAACATAAAAATAGACATAAGTGTATTTTTCCAGGTAAAGAAGATATTGATGTGAAAGAAATTTTTGCAGTAGTTAGAGATGTATACTCTGAATTAATTTATGGAAAAAAGTCTGTTTTGGAAAATTTTGATTTGTGACCCTTTTGTATTTAGGGTGCGATATATGCAATAAGTTTAATTGGCATGAATGTATAATGTTACGTATTTATTTTGTTTTTGATTATATTAAAAAAACTTATAAATGAAAGCAATCAATATGATGATGTTGAATGTTAACATAAAAACATCCTAAATATGTTGTCAGTTGTCATAAAAAGTTTATTATAAAAAGACCGATTTTCGAAAAAATTTGTGGAACCCACCTGCAAGCAAGGCCTTTCAAACAATAAACGAATTCTGAAAATCGGTACAAAAATGGAGGAGTTATGCGATTATCAATATTTTGGGGGGGAAAATACCATGCAATTGGAAGAAGGTGTGTACATACATTTCTATTTTTTAGTACTATAACTGATCAAAATGATGCTCGAAATTATAACCATGACAAAACATATTTCTTTTTTCAAATTAAATATTTGAAGAGTATTCATTTTTAAGAACTACTAGATAAATCGAAAATATCTACATACATTAATTTGGTTTTTGTAATATTTGTGTGAAAACTATTCAAAAGTATATATTTTTTATTAAATAATACAAAATAAAACCAAGGTAAATAACACGGGAAGCAAAATGAATATCTCCTTTTTGCTTAGTTCTTACAACATAGACTTTAAAATTAAAAATCGATTTTTAAAATTATTAGTCCACAAAAAATAATATCTTGGTGCAACTACAACGTTATATTAGTTTAACTATTTTCAGTTCTACCCTTATAAGCAGGGAAATAAGAAATATGCCCTAAAAATGTGTTTGATGCGCATAAATATGCACAAAAAATATGCTCCTAAAATTTCAAAGCTATTATTAATATGATTATTTTGAACGTATTTGCTTTGTGAATCCAAATTGATTATTAGGCTAAGATTCTTAACGTTATATTAAGAAAGAATTGGGCATGATTAATATTCCAAGAACAAGGGAAAAATTAGCCTAATAATCAATTTGGATTCACAAAGTAAATACGTTCGAAATAATCATGTTTACATGTTCATATATACTTAAGTATAAAATCAAACCAAAAAAGTTTGTCTTGAGTAGAACAAAAATCTGAAAAATGGGAATGAAGAAAAATAAACCGATGGCAACGCTGGGAAAGTGCACTTTAATATCAGCTTGAGAGTGATTTAATTCTCGTATTAAATTTTCACGAAAAAGTCGTATATATAAGAATTAAAATCACATTCAACAAGTGGTGATAAGCAAATATACGTGAGCACTGACGATGGAAGTGTAGCGGCTTCCGAAAGTAGCGCTACTCTGTTCTGCTGTGTAAGTTGTGAAAAATGAAGCTGGTGTTAATTTTTCCCTTGTTCCTTGGAACATTAATCATACCCAATTCTTTCTGAATATAAGGTTACGAACCTTAGCCTAATAATCTATTTGGATTTAAAAGCTGTTCACTTAAAATGATTGAAAACTTCATCATTTCGTTAATGACTTTTATAAAATTATAGACATAGATTTTCACTAATACATCGCGACCTCAGTTTTGTTTTGGCCCACCGACCATTTAAAAAAAAATTGAGTTAGGTATGGGGTATATATATTTTGAATACCCTCATTCAGAATCCAAAAACTGTTTCGCGATATTGTTCCTGGTTTCTGAGATATCAAGCATTCATTGTGCTCGATATCATCATTTTTGATAAATTTTTTGTAAAAAAATTTTTTTTTTAAATAAAAATCAAAAATCAAGTACAATACCAAGTTTCATCAATATTAACTTTTTTTCCATGTAAATATCTTTTCTAATAACATTTATACGCTTATTTTCAACAAAAAGTAGAAATTATCATCTCAATAACAAGTTACTCAATACAGATAGTATACACAGATGGTATACACATGGAGCAACAAAAGCTACTTTTTACAAATAAAATAAAAAAGTGGCTACTGGAGCACAAGACAAGATATTTTACTTCCAGTAAAAATTTTAATTTCTAATCGGATTGATTAAAAGTTCACATAAATGTTAGTTTTTCTTGCAAACATATGAGCTATACATAAACGAACACTCTCGAAAACATTGATACTGGTCAAAAAATCCGCAAGAGTAATTATAAACTTTTAAAGCTATGAATAAACTCGCAATTAGATGGAGAGCTAGTGGAAGTTTCACTAGAGGTCTGCGTGTAAAGCTTAGTACTCTGTTCAAATTTGCGAAAAATGTTGGTCAACATCGGTTTTTCCTACGAAAAATATGACAAGTAACCAATTATAATAGCCCTTGAAAGTATGCTGCTATTGTGTACGTTTTTAAAAAGCCCAATGTGTTTGTTGTAAATTCCACACGAAAAAAGTGGTGCTTATATTACTTCGCATGAAGATTCAAAATGTTGTAGTTACATTTTATATTGTTTTCACAAAATAAACAGAGTACTACTTCTGCCAAAATTTTTCATGAGAAATTCGTGACAATTTTTTTATATGAACTTTTGACAGCAGTTCGCACGAAATGATGAACACAGTACCATGCTTAAGGCTGAAATTTTTTAGGGAAGATTTTTATCTTTTTAAGCTGGGTAACTACAGCACAGTGTGATATTTCGACAATCTGGTGGACAAAAATCTATTTTTTCAGCTGAAATTTAGGCAAACATTTTAATCAGATGTTAAAGACAACTTCTCTTCAAATAAGAATGCATACAAGTTTTATGTGGGAAGCAGCTGTGAAATCTGCCAAAGGTCTATTACTGAGAACAGTGCAGAATGCATTGCATACCACCGAAGAGCTTTCAACCGTTCTAATAGAAGTAGAAGCAGTTCTGAATTCGCGCCCAATCGCTCCAATGAGCTGCGACCCCAACGATGGCGAAGCGTTAACGCCAGCCCATCTTCTAATAGGCGAAAGCCTACGAGCGCTGCCTCAAGAATCGCGATTAGAAGACGAAGACAAGCTAACGTACTTGAGGAGGTGGAATCTTTTATGCGGACTCAGGCAGAGGTTCTGGCACATTTGGGCCAAAGACTATATCCGCAGTCTTCAAATACTCACCAAGTGGACAGAGAATCAACCAGCCATAACGATAAGTCAGCTCGTCGTCATTCAGGACAAGAATCTTCCACCCCTGCAATGGACAACGGGTCGGGTGCAAACCGTAATAACCGGCGGCGATGGAAAAGTAAGAGTCGCGGAAGTAAAAACTACAAAAGGCGTTTATAAGCGACTAATACAAAAATTAGCGTTGCTGCCGATTTATTGAAGACTAAAGTCCTTCAATGGGGCCGGAGTGCTTAGCCGATGCTCAAAATATAGTTATAACAAAGTTTGATTCTAATATTTATCAATGAATTCAAAATTAACGTTACTTGCATTACCAATTCTTTTCATGACAGTAGAACTGTCACTTTGCTATAATAAATATAACCGCTTCGGAAATTTAGTATATAAGATCATTTGTAGCCATTTTGTTAAAAATAAAGATTTTTCTTGAAATAGAACCGTACAAGTCAAGACGTCTAAATTTCAAAGCTAATGAAAGCAATTTAAATCTCTAAAAAGGCTTCGAGATTATTCAGACACTTCAACAAAGGAATTATGAATTTAAAAGGGTCAGATTTTTATGTAACTACATTAATGTTATTACATTAAGATATTTAAGAAATCTATTATTTGACATATTGTCATAATTTTATTTTAAATGAAGTTTATTGGCTGATAGTTAAGCATTGTCTATATGCATTTCATTGGCGCTTTACCAAATCGTCAGTAGACTTCAACCATAAGCTTGAACAGTTACAAACCTTTTATCTTATGCACAGACTTTCAAAACCCACTTGAGAATTTACAAATGATAATATTTTTGAAAATCACAAAAGAATGAAGGTACGTTTACACTTGGCAAATATTTGCCGAAAAAAACGTCACCAGCAGACAAGCTAAAATTGTGTTTCCTTTAATTATAATATTTTTTTATATATCGGTTCGCATTTATTAATATATATATATATATATATATATATATATATATATATATATATATATATATATATATATATATATATATATATATATATATATATATATATATATATATATATATATATATATATATATATATATATATATACATATTTATATATATATATATATATATATATATATATATATATATATATATATATATATATATATATATATATATATATATATATATATATACATATATACATACATACATATATATATATATATATATATATATATATATATATATATATATATATATATATATATATATATATATATATATATATATAAATAGGTTTTTGCAGCATAATTAACTATATTTTGTGACATAAAAACGAAGCTAAATAACCATAACCCCTATCAAAAGTAGTGGTTACGTTTTTGGGCAATTATTTGCCAAGTGTAAACGTACCTTAATTAGAAACTTACACAAAGCCCAATAAATAATTTGTATTTATATGTATTCGAATTATATTCTAACATTATTAGACTGTAATTATTCGATTAATCGAGCAAACATTATTCGAGTAAATATCCTAGTGATAAGTCAACTGTATATTCTCATAGGCACTTGTTGGCGAATCATTAAGTGACGCAGGTCCACCACAAAAGGATGTATTTGGTTCCTCACAGGAGTAGAAGATATGTATCGATTTTCATTTAAATCGGAGAAGTGAAAATTCCAAACCATCGTTTTCATGTCGATATTTTTCTTTTTTACCCTTTGAATTACATATCGTTTTTTGCTAAGCTTGAAATAATTTTTTTAAGTTTACATTTTTGAGAAGTTTATCATAAGCTTAAAATCAGGAATCAGATATTAAGAACGGAAAACTTAAAAAGTTTGCATTGAAAAAATCAAATATTTTTAAGTAAAAACTATTTTTTTATTCTTATCAGAAAATAAAAATGAAAATATATATATTTAAAGTACAATATAATTTTGTATATGAAAAGAAAAACTAAAAACGTTTCTTTTTGTACAAAAAAACTTTTAATTTGAAATTTCTTTATGCTAGAATTTAAATTTCGGCGAAAAGTACTTGCATAACTGTAAATGCCGCAATTGCCTCGAAATTATATGGCGTTTCCTTCAACAACTTTCTTAACATACGTGTGCTTTTATTTTTGCATAAGATCAGAAATGCCACAATATCTTATTGATAAATCCTGTTTGCCAGATCATTCAGGTGAAAAAAGATTATAATTCCTTTACACCGTTTTCTTATATCCGATTGGCAGTTTTTCATACATGTCTCTGGAATGTGCTTATACAAACACAACGCAACTAGCTTTAAGCACTTCTTATTTTATTATTTTTCACAATAGGAAATCATATAGACTATATCAACAATTTATAGTATATTTTGTTTAATATGTATGCTTATGTTTGCCGTTTTAACTTAACTTATGAATAATACTTTCCTGTAATCTAAATATAACGTTAACTCTTGTTGTACACGACTTCAGCTTACAAATAAATCAAAAATAAAATAAATAAATATTTTTTTATTTTCTGTACAGCTTAATATATTTTTTGAGCTTCAATGATAAATATTTTAGAAACACAAATAAAAAAAGTTTTCAGGGCTTTGCTTAAAATAGATCTGTATACCCTTCACCAAAAATGGTAAGGGTATATATAGGTTTGTCATTCCGTTTGTAGTTTCTACAGTAATCACTTGCGACCCCATAAAGTATATATATTCATTGTCCTTATAAAAATCTAAGTCGATTTAGCGGTGGCCGTCTGTTCGTCTGTCCGTTTTTCTGACCGATGTTGAAAGGTATAATTCACAGGTCCTAGAAGACTTATGGACCTAAATGTTGAAGTCGCATGACTGGCTTTTCCTGAAGATTTTTGCATGTGAAATTCAGGAAAATCGGTTCATATATAACAGAGATATATCCAAAAAGCTACTTTGTTCCGATTTTCATGTGTTTGTGAATTTCTATGACCCGATACGTCTGGTTGTACTCTAAACTCAATTTATCTGTCAAATTCAGCTTTGAGAAGCTTATTGTAAAGCATCATCGAAATCGGTCCATAAATCGCTAAGATATTGGCAAAATAAAAATATATATATACTATGTGTGTCATACTATATTAAAACTGTTGTAAAAAGAACTAACATCGAACAAATCACCTTCTGCACGCCAGCCTGACCACTTACTCGTCCACCAACGAGCTCATCTGTGAAACAGTGTATGTTCTTGTGTTTTGTACAAATACATTATTCGTAATAGAAACTGTTCTTAGATTTTCTGTACGTCATGTGTTTGTTGTAATTTTACCCTTTTTGTATGGTTGTAATTAGTTTTCATACATTATTATTATTATGTATTAGTTTTCGATGCGATGTCCATCATTCACAAGCTTCTAACTCGTGAACCGTAAAAGTTATAGACCTGAAATTTTCAGAGGATATCTATAATTAAGGTTACCGAAACAACAAACAGTCAAAATAAAATATAGTGATAATAAAAAACAGGTAATACTGATGTATTCGGCTCACCCTCTATATATTTTTTGGTGCAATCACCGTTTTTTATTAGATTTGATTTAGTGTCAAGAGGTGTGAAAATTTTTTTCAAGGATGGAAAACCAACATTTTAAAATGGTTTAAAAATTCAACTTAAAATGAACTTTTCAAGCAATTTTTTTATAATATACCTACAATTATATTATATATAAAAAAAATAGGAATAGTTCTCTTGAAAGTTATTTTTCATAATTAAAACTAGAATTAAAGATCTTTAACCGGACTTTTAACCGGTTTTATATACATATTTGCAAAATATTTGTTCGTAATTCCGACCTATTGGCAAAATATTTAAGGTGATATTTTGAATATTTGGAAACCAGAATATTTATTATGGTTTTATGGACGATAAAAAAACTATAAAGAAAAATAATGTTGTTCTTCTCCCTTTTATCAAAAACAATAATAATTTTTAAGTTTTAAATTCGATTTGGTCTTTTTTAATTTCTTTAAAAAGTTAATTTCGGTATTTTGTTGTCTTTGCTCAAATATTAGAAGATTGCGATTTTTACTTTATTAGAAAAAATTTAGGCCCTAATGGTGTAAATCACTTCATTAACTTGAAATGTATATACACTGAAAATAATCCATGCAATATTTTACGAAAAAACTTTCGTAGTGACTTTTTTTTAAAAATACACTCCATAGAAGTCATGAAAATGTAAGTTTGCGATCCGGAAGTAGTGCAAATTTCGAACATTTCTAATGATTATTACATAGGGTTGTCATTGCAAGAAGTTCTCTTTTTCGGTACATAATCAGTGAATTGGGAGCGATGTATATATAGGAAAATTTCCTTTTTTGCGTTCTATAATATTTTTATCCAGGAAAAAGACTAAAAAGTTACACATTTTCACAACGTGTTTCTTTTTATAACGCAAAACACTGTTTTCATGTATATTTAATTAAATAACTTTTAATTTTTAGACGAAAATTAGTTCATAAATTTCTTTATAAAATCGATTTTTCCAAAAGCTTGGTGGATTTTTTCTAAAACTGTAAAGGAATTACAACTTTTTATGTGACTAAAATAAATTTTAACGTACTTACTTGCTTTTGCTGAATAAGAATATAGTAGTAGATCATGTTGTTGTTGGTTTAAGTAAAAATTTTCCAATAGCACAAAAACCATAATTAGTTATGTAAAAAGTAATTTACAAAATTTATATTTTTGAAAGATTAATTTTTAGGTTATACAGTAATTTTGACTTCGCTGCACAATCAACTTTTCGCGATTTTTTCTACAGATAAGTAAAAAATGCTGTTAGTTTCAATGTTCTTCGTTACCTTAATGTGCTAACTGCCAGTCAAGACGATGCGGGTTCGATACGGGTGCCGTTAATAAAATTTTTTTTCTAATTAAACATAATTTTTCAAAACTCAACAAATATAATACATACACTTTGTTCAAAAAACGTCATACCATAAAAGGAAAAGAGCATACATTAAAATAAATTATTTATCGAAAATAATAATTTAAGAATTATTTTTTGTTAAAAAAATAAACAAAACTCAATATATCGTCAGCTTTTCATTGGTTTGGCGCACCGAACATTAAAAAACATTGAGTTAGGTATGGGGTGTAATATATTAAATAACCCCTTTCAGAATCCAAAACCTGTTTCGCGAAATTTTTTATGGTTTCAAACAAGTAAGATGGTTATGTTCGGCTATGCCGAATCTTATATACCCTTCACAAAGATATATACAATTTATATCTTTGGTCGCAAGGTTAATTCGAGTTAGGACAAAGTGTATTTATCATTATAATTCTGTTTATTTCTCTTAACTTAACTGTTATTTCAATATAAATTAAATTACAAATTAATATGGTATAAATTTGCTAGCATTAGCTTAATCTAATTTCCCTGATTTTACACAGCGATTTTAAAATACTCACTAGCCAAAATCGAGTTTAGTCGTTATTCCTTGTGGGCACAGATACATGTGTTTTCAATTATACACGAAATATCTAAAATTAATTTTTAGGTTATACAGTAATTTTGACTTCGCTGCACAATCAACTTTTCGCGATTTTTTGTACAGATAAGTAAAAAATGCTGTTAGTTTCAATGTTCTTCGTTGCCTTAATGTGCTAACTGATATTTGATTTGAATATAATTCAAATCTGCCAAAAAAGTATGTTAAATATGCAGGCATACAAAGTGCGTTTAAAAAAGTATTTTGAAGAATATTTACAAAAAGCAAATGAAGTTAAGGCAAAATGCAGCTAAGATTAATTTTCTGTGTCATAATAGTTTTAAAATGCCAAAACTTAAATGCATTTATCTTAAAAGTGAGAAGCGGGCTTAAACATCGATTTTATATGGGATTTTAAAGAATAGTGAGACAAATTAATAGTTGTGTGCAGTTAAGTCAAAACTGCACTAAAACACAGGGCAGATGAAGCAATACTACTGTTGTATACAATTAGTTTGCGTTAAATAATGAAAATATGAATTTTGAATCATTTGAGCTCAAAAGATATTGGTTTTCTAAACATTTTTCGCAAGTTTTCTATTCGGTACTAAAAAATTAATCCTAAATAACTATTTTATTGATTTTATTTATTTACTATTATTAATTTGTTTACTATAGTTTATTTTTTTGGTTCCTGACTCTACTATTTTATGAAATAATTATTAAGGAAAGAATTTTCTTTTATACCTACTATGTTCTTAAAACTGACTGTCAAGAAAACCAAATGTGCATAGAAATCAGCTAAGTACAAATAGTTCAAATCGCATATTTACTTTTTATAGGCATGTCGCTGCGCACTTTTTTAAATCACAATATTGTATTGTCACTGAAAACCCATGCCTGGGCAAAATCAGAAAGTTACCTTAAAATTAATTACGATTTTTCACTCGAACAGACATACATCAAAGCGAATAAATAAAAAACGTAGTAAAATAAGTATTTTAACATTTAAAAAAAGAGAATTTAAAAAAAACGGTTGCCGTGATCTGAATCTGACCACGTTTCGAGAGAAAAGTGTAGACATATCGCTCAACGGTATGCACCACGGCGGCTACAACAAATAAAGGAGTTTAATTTCAATCTAGATAAGCAGCTAATGTTTTTTAAACAGTTTAAGCTCAAGTAATTAAAAATGGTAATTATAGCATGAGCCTCTGTAGGTCAGGGTATGATATGAATGACTGCCAGTCAAGACGATGCGGGTTCGATACGGGTGCCGTTAATAAAATTTTTTTTCTAATTAAACATAATTTTTCAAAACTCAACAAATATAATACATACACTTTGTTCAAAAAACGTCATACCATAAAAGGAAAAGAGCATACATTAAAATAAATTATTTATCGAAAATAATAATTTAAGAATTATTTTTCGTTAAAAAAATAAACAAAACTCAATATATCGTCAGCTTTTCATTGGTTTGGCGCACCGAACATTAAAAAACATTGAGTTAGGTATGGGGTGTAATATATTAAATAACCCCTTTCAGAATCCAAAACCTGTTTCGCGAAATTTTTTATGGTTTCAAACAAGTAAGATGGTTATGTTCGGCAATGCCGAATCTTATATACCCTTCACAAAGATATATACAATTTATATCTTTGGTCGCAAGGTATAACTGTTAATTCGAGTTAGGACAAAGTGTATTTATCATTATAATTCTGTTTATTTCTCTTAACTTAACTGTTATTTCAATATAAATTAAATTACAAATTAATATAGTATAAAATTGCTAGCATTAGCTTAATCTAATTTCCCTGATTTTACACAGCGATTTTAAAATTCTCACTAGCCAAAATCGAGTTTAGTCGTTATTCCTTGTGGGCACAGATACATGTGCTTTCAATTATACACGAAATATCTATGCAATAATTTCCAAATAACTTTCTTAATTACTGTTTTCGTAAAATATGCAAACTTTTGTATATAATTTGTATATAATTTATTCAATTGAGAGTTTTTTCTTTAAATATCTAATGTGTAATTTACGCATCAGATACATACCTATTTGTTGAGATTACGTGTATTAGTTGTACAAAAAGTATATTACGAAATTGGTATTCTTAAACAAGAATTTTTAGGTTACAGTTCATTTCGCATTAACTTATTTTCTAAAAAATTTTTTGCAATGTTTCTATTTGATACTAAAAACTTGTATCCCAAATAAATATTTGATTGATTTTATTTATTTACTAATAATTTACTTGCTATAATCAATTTTTTCTTTTATTGATTTTAATATCTTATGATAAATAAGTATATTAATTAACATTAAAAAAAAACATTTAAAAAAAATAAAAGTTTCAGGCGCCGTGATTTGAACCCGGCTCCCGAGAGAAAAACAACAATTGGGAACCGCTTAGCGCTCTCAGCCAAACATCCACAAAGTTAAATGGGTTTAATTTAATATAAATACTTAACAGCTGGCTGTTACAAAAGATCAGATGATAGGGATAGTTTCCAGATTTGATGATTTATTGTCATTTTGACGATTTTCGGTGTCAAATATGGGATTTTAACGACTAAACGATTTTTACCTTAAATTTGACGATTTTTAAGAATTATAAGTTAGTTAATACAATATCTTAGAACTTTTAAAACAATTTTGATTTTGATTAAGAAGTTTGCAGCTTTTGCTACAATATGTAATAGAAGTAAGGAGTAAAAGGGATAGTTATCCCAATAGCTAATAATTTTAATGTTAATAATTTTACTATTATATGTGTTTTAAAACCTCTTCTCTCCATAATTTATCAACTGCTGCATACATACATATGAATGCAGCGCCGGCCCTAGCATTTGGCCAGGGTGGAGCGAGATTTGAAATCGGCGGCCTTTGGTCAACAGAAAAAAATATTATACATATAGTTTTTTTAAAACACGTTTTTGAAGCTGATTTAGCATTTTATTGTTGTATTTATCTGGCTTGATGAATAATTTTGTGTGACTTATTATTTCTTTTCATTTACATACCTATCGTCAATGTAGGCAGCCAGCTAAAACTATGAAAATGCTTTTTAGTTTTAATTAGTTCATATTTTAATATAGTTACAAAATAAGGAAGAATTTTTGAAGCTGGCGACTATTTTTTAACAATATTTTTAAATGAATTTTTTCCATTTCAAAATATATTAAATATTAAAGCTGTGTTAAAATTAGAAACAACAAATTTTGGTTGCAAGTGAGCGATATGTTAAAGGCAAATTCATCTTTCCTGGCAGGTTAAAGTAAATTTGCAATAATGTTAAACTGTTTATCATTTCGACAAAATCCTGCCTTTAACTATTGCCAAGTTGTAATAATGGCCCTAAACAATACAAAGCTTAAAAAAGACAAAATATTTTGCCAGTAGCGGCATTAGTTTTATCAGATCGAGGCGATTTTAATCGACTTAATCGACTTGAGTTACAGAAAAGGGTCGATAATTTTAGGAACATATATATTATTTATCGATTCCTATTATATTAATTAGTCAAATTAATACACTCCTGTTTCTTTAAGAAAGCTCTTAATGCTATATAACATAATTAGTATTTGGCGCCAATTTCAATCACTCACTAGATATTGTATATCTATGTATGTATTTTAATAACTAAATAAAGATACCACGTTCGGTATGTCGTTATATATTTAAATTAATCTATTAAAGGTTACCTTTCTTGGCAAAATTATCTTTATTTATGGATTGAGCATTATCATTTTCAATTGATAAAATTGCCAGGTCTGATATTTTTTCCTGAGCTAGGGTCGATCTTATGCTAAGAACACAACTGGGACGAACGACGAATTTTTGGCTGCGAATATTCGTCGTCAAAAATAAAACATATTTGTGTATATGTAAATACACACAATAACGCCGTCGGACGAAATTCGTCATACGCGGCGAACTCTGAATAGATTTTTTCTATTTCTTACGCCGGCGAACGACGAACAAATCAGTGCCAAGTGACCATGTTTGGTTTTACTTTTTAAGTATTTTAGTAAATAAAGTTAATTTTTACTTTAATTATGGTTTTATTTTTATTTTATAGTGTTTGAAATAAATATAGATAATAATTAACTATAAAAATTGCTTTCAGTTGTGTTTTGTCAATGCCTAATTTTTTAAGTATGTATTATTTTAATATAATCACACTTTGCACACGTTTTCGTCGCTATTTTGCTTCATACGCCAAATTTAAACAGCGAATTTTTATCGACGAATTCATCGCGTTGGGCGAAATTCGTCATTCGTTCTAGTTGTGTTCCTAGCATTAAGTAGGTTTTTATTAGCTTCAATTTACTAAAGGTAGAAATAGCAAGCCGTACTGTACTGTTTCTTTAAGAAAACGTGTCAGCTGTTCGTGTATGGCATGGGAAAACCAATGCAAAAGCTTACCGAATTTAAAAGTCACTTTGCCGCAACGTCCCAATCAGTATAAAATAGAAAACCTAACGTTGTTAAGTGACAGTTGTAAAGCAGTGATGGGTTGCTTGTATGCTAAATGGAATGAGGGTATTTTTTCCCTGTTTTTTGGTAATTTTGGTAATAATAATATCTGTGTGGGAAACAACTTAAAGTAATACATATATATAAGTATGTATGTTTGTACATAAATATACATATATTAGATATATGCATATAATAAAGAAATACATATCGTCATATAAAATGCAAAAGGGCATATCATCGTTTTTAAACATTTTTCAGGAGAGATAAAAAACTTAATAAAAATGAAAAATTATTTAAGAGGACGATATGCCCTTTTGCATTTTATATGACTATATATGCACGTTAAATATAAAAGTGATATAGGTGAAAGGATTAAAATGGTTTCAAACCATTTTTTGTGTATGCACATATAAAAAATATTTTCATTTCTTACATATGTACTTAGCTATGTATTATGTTGATGAAATACATTGGAATTTTTTAAAAAGCCGATTCGATTTTTTTGTTAGTTAGGGCATTTTGCGTTTTATTTAACGATATGTATGTATACATAGATACATATTTATTTGTTATAAATATATAATATAAATATATTTTTATGTACCTTGGTGTAGCTACAATTTTAATACTATTTACATCGTTTAGGTACTTTTTCTTCGCAAGACTCACTATTTGAACATTTTTAATTTCCATCACTGTTTTGTGAACAGCTGTTTCTTTTTCATATTAAAACAACAAAATAGAGCAAAACATACGCACGTTTTTAAATGTTCCATAAGTGGACAAACGTGCTAACAGTACGGTACGGTACGATAGCGGTACAGCAACGGTTGGCTAACGGAGCCTTAAAACTACGCTCGCCTTTCATATTTTATAAATTTTTATAATAAAAATATACAAATGCGCTAGAAATTGCTTTTCGCATTTGGATTTTTTGCGCCCCTTGATACCTGGCGCCTTGTGCGACCGCCTCACTCGTTCCACCCTTGGGCCGCCGCTGTATGGATGTATGTATATCAAATATAACAAATGTTAATAAAACAACGCTAAAGTACAGCTTTGCATCCTAGCGAATTTTTTTGATAAGTTCTAAAAATATAATTCACATAATTATGATGCGTATTTAAAGTAGAAAATTCCAAAAACCATACAATGTTAAATTTTGATTAAACTTAAACGTCCATTTATTCAATATTTTTTGTGGCTTATCGAGTTACTGCACTGTATGTATATTATTTTTCTAAATGCAAAATGCAACTAAGATGATAGGTATAATTATTAATTTTTTCTCGATGTAAGAAATTCTCACAAATTACAGAAACGAGGCACAGGGATAGTTGCCAAATGAAATAGGGATAAATTCGTAAAATTTCGAGCGAAAAATCGTCAAAAACGTCAAAATAATTATCTTAAATCGTCAAAAGTAAAAACAATTATTTCGAGGATAAAAAATAATTTTGTATAGAAATCTACTTAGTAAACAGAATGATAATTAATAATAAATAATATAAAAAATTAATTCACAGTTTTACACAAAATTCGTATATTTTTATCAATATATAAAATAAAATTATCAATTGTTGTTTTAACTTAATAAACAGTATAATCACATGTTTAGTGAATTTTGCTTTTAGAAAAATAATATAAGTACAGTGCAGTAACTCGGTAAGCCACAAAAATATTGAATAAATCAGCTTTTAAGTTTAATAAAAATTTTACATTGTATCGTTTTTGGAATTTTCTACTTTAAATACGCAGTATAATCATTTGAATTATGTTATTAGAATTTATAAAAAAATTTCGCATAGGATGTAAAGCTATACTTGAGCGTTTTTTTTAGTGTTTAAACATTTTTATATTTGATATACATCCATATGTATGTATGCGGCAGTTGATCAATTATGGAGAGAAGAGGTTTTAAAAAACATAATAATAAAAATTTTAACATTAAAATTATTAGTTATTGGCATAACTATCCCTTTTACTCCTTACTTCTATTACATATTGTAGCAGAAGCTGCAAAGTTCTTAATCAAAATCAAAATTGTTTTAAAAGTTCTAAAATATTGTACTATTCTTAAAAATCGTCAAATTTAAGGTAAAAATTGTTTAGTCGTTAAAATCCCATATATGACACCGAAAATCGTCAAAATTACAATAAATCATCAAATCTGGCAACTATCCCTACCACCTGATCTTTTGTAACAGCCAGCTGTTAAGTATTTATATTAAATTAAACCCATTTAACTTTGTGGATGTTTGGCTGAGAGCGCAAAGCGGTACCGAAAAAATAGATTATAGCAAATAAATTACCCTGCAAAAATTATTGGTCTACATGGTCCATTTTAGCTGATATAGACTAGTTACAACATGGCCCTGTGTAATGCAGCTATGGACCACTTTCAAACAAATGTGCGTGTTTTAGCACGAAAAGTAGTGTTGCCAAGAATGTTGTTTCATAAAATATCATCAATTACCAGCAATATGGTAGCCCTGATGGCACAAAAGTTTCTTTGTGGTTATAATGAATGTTTGTAATTAAAAGCTTATTTTTTTTTGGTAAAAGCGAAAAAATAAATAAAAGTGAGTTTTGTTTATAATAAATCAAAAATGCAGTGTAGCTTCCATCGTAAAAGGAGACTTATGAAAGCACTTAGTACGTAGACTACAAAGTGAAAATAAAAATTAGTTTTCTGTTTGTGAACCATGGAATAGTGACATAGAGTAGTTTCAAAACTAGCCCCTGTAGTTGCCCCATGGAGTAGTTACATGGTCTAGTTTTTAGGTTAGTCCGATGTAATGCAAAGCTGGACCACGTGGTCCAGTCCTAGGACATCGCAATGTTAAATGGACCACGTCTAATGCATACGTTTGGAGTAGTTTGGGACTAGTCCTGGTCCATTATGGAGTAGTCCTTACACGCATGTATGGACTAGTCGCGATTTTTGCAGGGTATTAGTAAATAAATAAAATCAACCAAATATTTATTTGGGATACAAGTTTTTAGTATCAAATAGAAAAATTGCAAAAAAATGTTTAGAAAATCAATATATTTTGAGCTCATATGATTCTAAATTTATATTTGCATAAATTAATGTGAAATGTATATATGTAACCTAAAAATTCTTGTTTAAGAATACCAATTTCGTAATATACTTTTTGTACAACTAATACACGTAATCTCAACAAATAGGTATGTATCTGATGCGTAAATTACACATTAGACATTTAAAGAAAAAACTCTCAATTGAATAAATTATGTATGTATGTATTACAAAATACTTTATTACGTAATAGCTACATATATACAAAAGTTTGCATATTTTACGAAAACAGTAATTAAGAAAGTTATTTGAAATTATTGCATAGATATTTCGTGTATAATTGAAAGTACATGTATCTGTGCCCACAAGGAATAACGACTAAACTCGATTTTGGCCAGTGAGAATTTTAAAATCGCTGTGTAAAATCAGGGAAATTAGATTAAGCTAATGCTAGCAATTTTATACTATATTAATTTGTAATTTAATTTATAATGAAACAACAGTTAAGTTAAGAGAAATAAACAGAATTATAATGATAAATACACTTTGTCCTAACTCGAATTAACTGTTATACCTTGTGACTAAAGATATAAATTTTATATTTCTTTGTGAAGGGTATATAAATTAAATTATAATATAATTATATAATTAAATTTTTTTCATTCATTTCTTCTTTATTTTTGGAACGTAAATTCCTTATGGCGCGCCATGCACATCAACGCTTTGAATAACAAAAATTAATGCTTGGGGAGTAAAACAAAAATTTGTTGAAAATGAAAATGGCGAGAAGACTGGTTAGAAATATACGGGCATCAAATTGTGTTGCATACTTTTAGGTTTTTTTAGATTTTCATTTGTGACTTGGATAAGTGGTCCATTGCAGTGATAGCTGAAGCTGTTTCTCCTATCTGATATTTATCCATTTACATATATAAAAGCAGACGCGGATCCAGCTTGAGCTTTAGAGGGGGGAATTCTAAGTGAAACATACTATTTTGCAAAACTTTTTTAGAAATTCTATAGAAATTTACTCGTTTGGAGGGGGGGGGGTATCCTGTTTCCCCCCACCCCTTGTATCCTAATATTTATCAATGAATTCAAAATTAACGTTACTTGCATTACCAATTCTTTTCATGACAGTAGAACTGTCACTTTGCTATAATAAATATAACCGCTTCGGAAATTTAGTATATAAGATCATTTGTAGCCATTTTGTTAAAAATAAAGATTTTTCTTGAAATAGAACCGTACAAGTCAAGACGTCTAAATTTCAAAGCTAATGAAAGCAATTTAAATCTCTAAAAAGGCTTCGAGATTATTCAGACACTTCAACAAAGGAATTATGAATTTAAAAGGGTCAGATTTTTATGTAACTACATTAATGTTATTACATTAAGATATTTAAGAAATCTATTATTTGACATATTGTCATAATTTTATTTTAAATGAAGTTTATTGGCTGATAGTTAAGCATTGTCTATATGCATTTCATTGGCGCTTTACCAAATCGTCAGTAGACTTCAACCATAAGCTTGAACAGTTACAAACCTTTTATCTTATGCACAGACTTTCAAAACCCACTTGAGAATTTACAAATGATAATATTTTTGAAAATCACAAAAGAATGAAGGTACGTTTACACTTGGCAAATATTTGCCGAAAAAAACGTCACCAGCAGACAAGCTAAAATTGTGTTTCCTTTAATTATAATATTTTTTTATATATCGGTTCGCATTTATTAATATATATATATATATATATATATATATATATATATATATATATATATATATATATATATATATATATATATATATATATATATATATATATATATATATATATATATATATATATATATATATATATATATATATATATATATATATATATATATATATATATATATATATATATATATATATATATATATATATATATATATATATATATATATATATATATATATATATATATATATATATATATATATATATATATATATATATATATATATATATATATATATATATATATATATATATATATATATATATATATATATATATATATATACATATTTATATATATATATATATATATATATATATATATATATATATATATATATATATATATATATATATATATATATATACATATATACATACATACATATATATATATATATATATATATATATATATATATATATATATATATATATATATATATATATATATATATATAAATAGGTTTTTGCAGCATAATTAACTATATTTTGTGACATAAAAACGAAGCTAAATAACCATAACCCCTATCAAAAGTAGTGGTTACGTTTTTGGGCAATTATTTGCCAAGTGTAAACGTACCTTAATTAGAAACTTACACAAAGCCCAATAAATAATTTGTATTTATATGTATTCGAATTATATTCTAACATTATTAGACTGTAATTATTCGATTAATCGAGCAAACATTATTCGAGTAAATATCCTAGTGATAAGTCAACTGTATATTCTCATAGGCACTTGTTGGCGAATCATTAAGTGACGCAGGTCCACCACAAAAGGATGTATTTGGTTCCTCACAGGAGTAGAAGATATGTATCGATTTTCATTTAAATCGGAGAAGTGAAAATTCCAAACCATCGTTTTCATGTCGATATTTTTCTTTTTTACCCTTTGAATTACATATCGTTTTTTGCTAAGCTTGAAATAATTTTTTTAAGTTTACATTTTTGAGAAGTTTATCATAAGCTTAAAATCAGGAATCAGATATTAAGAACGGAAAACTTAAAAAGTTTGCATTGAAAAAATCAAATATTTTTAAGTAAAAACTATTTTTTTATTCTTATCAGAAAATAAAAATGAAAATATATATATTTAAAGTACAATATAATTTTGTATATGAAAAGAAAAACTAAAAACGTTTCTTTTTGTACAAAAAAACTTTTAATTTGAAATTTCTTTATGCTAGAATTTAAATTTCGGCGAAAAGTACTTGCATAACTGTAAATGCCGCAATTGCCTCGAAATTATATGGCGTTTCCTTCAACAACTTTCTTAACATACGTGTGCTTTTATTTTTGCATAAGATCAGAAATGCCACAATATTGTTACGTTTTTAGTCCTTTACATAAAAACGGTTTTATTATTTTCACAGGATTCGTTGAATTGCAATAAAATAAAACACGGATATTTATTTTACAAATAAATTCTCAGTAACACTTTATTTATTACTTTAAAAACACGTACAACTAAACGCGATGTACACACTAACTATTCTTGGCGATGTTTACTCGTCTAAGTTTAAAAACACACTTCTTCCTGTCGTCTGGCAGCCTCCCCTTATATAGTAAATTATAAAACCTTCTGGTAACTTCGCTAACTTTCTGGAATGTAGTTGTCTCTTTTTGTCTTTAAGTATACGGCATGATCATTTGGTCTTGCTATAGTGTAGTGTATGTGCGTGTGTAGATGCATGAGATTTTTCTTCTGTTTGTTTATCTTCGCACACACACATACTCTAATGCTTGCAACTTAACAAATTACGCTGTCATCAAGTCTACATCTTTTGCAGTTTAAGTTTAATGTCACTGTTTGTAATTGCGATTAAGCAGTCTCGAATAGTCTTGAAAGTTCTAGCTACCGTTTCCTGAAGATTCCGGAAACTTCCATTTTCCGTTATTTTGAATTCTATTGGCAGTTGTCGAGTGATGCCAAGTTTAATTGTGGTACTTGGTTGCCAGGTTTTGATTTTATTACAGTGATTTAGGGGTATAAAGCAGATAATGATCGGGTTGTCAGTTTGTGTCGTTACATTTGAATCTGCATTTTCATTTCGTAACACTGCCGCCCACTTAAGCCTGTTCGTCCCGAATAGGCACACAATCACCTTTTCCATAGTGCGCCAGTCGTTCCAGGTGTACGATTTTCATTTTGGACCTTGGGCTGTTGTACTTCTGTATCCTATAGACGACATCGTTCAACCTTTTAATAACCTTATACGGTCCATCCCAATGAGTCTGCAATTTTGGAGACAATCCCTTCTTTCGTTGTGGGTTGTAAAGTAGAACCAATTGACCCTCATTGAATCCCTCAGAATTTGCAGCTCGGTCATATCTAGCCTTCATCTTGTCACTGGCCATTCTAATTCGGTTGCGTACAAATTCATGTAGCTCATTTAAATTTTCTTGCTCTTGGGAAGAGCTGGTGCCTTCTTCACTTGTTGGTGTAGGCTTAACGCCAAATTCCAAATCACCAGGCAATTTTAATTCCGTCCCGAAGACAATTTTAGCAGGTGTTCGTGATGTCGAGTCATGTACAGCTGACCTATAGGCCAACAAAAATTTGGGAATGTGCTCGTCCCAGTCCCTTTGATGCGCGCTTACCACTTTTCGCAGGTACTCCTCTAGAGTGCGATTAAATCTTTCTACCATGCCATCGGACTGTGGGTGCAGCGGCGTCGTTCTTGTTTTCTTTATCCCATATAATTCGCACATTTCCCGGAATATAGCAGACTCGAAGTTTCTACCTTGGTCAGAATGTAATTCTATTGGAACACCATAGCGACATACCCAGTTGTTGACAAATACATTCACAACTGTCCTTGCTTCTTGATTGGGTATGGCATATACTTCTGGCCATTTACTAAAATAGTCCATCACCACAAGAACATAGCGATTCCCGGCGTCGCTGACGGGAAAAGGACCTGCTATATCCATTGCTATCCGCTCAAATGGTGCACCTGAGTTGTACTGTTGCAGCTGTCCTCGACTTTTTCTTGCTGGTCCTTTTGCTGCGATGCACTGTGGGCAGTTTGCTATCCAGTCGGCTACGGCTTGTTGACACCCAACCCAATAAAAACGCTGTTTTAGCTTCTCCAGCGTTTTTGTCACTCCCAGATGACCGCCACTAGGACCATTGTGGAACTCGTGCAAAACCTTATTCACCTTGGAGGATGGCACAACTATTAGGTTGGAAGCCATTTTACCATCTGCACTTTCCCATACGCGGTACAAGCACCCGTTTATCAGCTTCAGGCTATTCCACTGAGCCCAATAAGATTTCACAAGTGGGCTTTCAGCTGATATTACATTGCGAGCAGGTCTTCTATTTTCCTCTTTGGCTGCTATAATTGTCGCCAATATGGTGTCGTTTCTCTGTGCCGCTGACCAGTCCTCATCGGAATCGATGTGCGTTAGCCGAACATCAATAACGCATTCCTTCTTTTCGGCCTTAACACAATGTCTGCACTCCAAGCTGCAGGGCCGTCGTGATAAAGCATCTGCATTGTTATGCTTTACGGCCCTTCTATGCTCTATGCTGAAGTCGTAGCTTTGAAGACGTTCAATCCAGCGCGCTAGCTGCCCTTCAGGATTTTTAAACTGCAACAGCCATCTCAATGCAGAATGGTCGGTCCTCAGCGTAAAGTGTTGGCCATACAGGTACTTATGGTAGTGTTTTATGCACTCCAACACTGCCAAAAGCTCACGTCGTGTCACACAGTAGTTTCTCTCAGGCTTTGAGAGTATACGGCTATAATAGCCTATCACTTTTTCTGTGCCATTGACAACTTGCGACAACACACCTCCTATGCCATAGCCGCTCGCATCGGTATCAAGCAAAAATTTCTCTCCAGCTATGGGGTAGGCTAGTACTGGTGACGTACTCAGTAAATCCTTTAGTGTCTGGAACGCATTCTCCTGCTGTTCGCCCCAGTGATACGGCCTCGACTTCTTGGTTAGCTCATGCAAGCTTGCAGCGACGTTGGCAAAATTTGGTACAAAGCGTCTGTAGTAGGTACAAAGGCCCAGAAAGCTGCGCAGTTCATGAAGATTTTTCGGACGAGGCCAGTCCTTTACTGCTCGTATTTTATCTTCATCCGTTGAAATTCCGTCTGCGGTAACTCGATGGCCCAAATACTTTACTTCTCTCTGGAACAATGCACATTTCTTCACGCTAAGTTTTAAACCAGCTGATGATATGCGTTGAAGAACCTCCGCCAAATTTTTGAGGTGCTCATCAAAAGTCCTTCCCATCACGACGATGTCATCAAGGTACACCAAGCAAGTCTTCCAGTGAAGTCCTTTCAGCACTCGTTCCATTAGGCGTTCAAAAGTAGCTGGAGCATTGCAGAGCCCGAATGGCATAACTTTAAACTGCCATAATCCATCGCTCGCGCTAAAAGCAGTTTTCTCCTTATCTTTCTCTGCAATCTCCACCTGCCAATATCCGCTTTGTAGGTCTAACGTGGAGAACCATTTCGTTCCAGCCAGCGTGTCTAAGGTGTCGTCAATTCTTGGTAGTGGATAACTGTCCTTCTTAGTAACGTCATTGAGCTTTCTGTAGTCAACGCAGAATCTCGTACTGCCATCCTTCTTTTTGACTAAGACAACGGGCGAACTCCAAGGACTTGAAGATGGCTCGATTACACCACTCCGCTCCATTTCATGAACAAGTTCTTTTACCTCATTCCGTTTTGCTAGGGGTACACTTCTGGGTGGCTGTTTGATCGGCCTCGCTTCGCCTGTATTTATTTCATGTTTCACTATTGCCGTTCTCCCTTGGCTTTGATCTTTCAAGGCGAAGACGCTGGTGTGCCTTTTTAGCAGCTGTTTAGCTTTATTTCTATCAGGAGCTGCTAATTCTGCTACCCATTTCCCCACGTGTTCTTCAAATTGTTCACGCTCTTTTGCGGACATATTGGCTGGTTCAGGCTTTCGCTCGCAGTTTATTATTGCCTCTGGTGGAGTACATTGGCCTATAGCAGAATTTCCGCTGACGACTTTTTTGTTGCCTGATAAATTAAGTACTCTTATAGGGATCTTTCCTCCTTTGCAAGTTTTTACGAGGGCTTTTGCTGTTAATAGCTCGCTCTTAATTTCTGTTGGTTCTACTACCCACAACCGATTGTCCTCACAATCTCCCTCCATGCGTGCCCATATTACTGATTCAGACTGCGGTGGTATCGTCTGGTTTTCAATAGCAACTAGTTTCCTTACGCGCGTTTGATTGTCATATCCAACATCAAGCGGTATTTCAACATTACGCCAAATCATCACTTGTTGCCCCATATGCAGGTTGATGCCATGGTTTATCATAAAATCGGCTCCAATAATAACCTCGTCAACAATATCGGCAACGATAAACACATGTTTCACGCTTATATTGGCTATAGTCACCTTCGCTTCAGTCTTACCGTAGACAGTGGCAGGCTCCCCAGTAGCTGTACGTAGTCTTATATTCCTTAAAGGTTCACACTTCCCCTTCACTATATCGGGCCTGATTATTGACTGCGACGCTCCTGTGTCTATGGTGAAGATGTGCTTTTCGCCGTTGATGTATCCACATGCAGTAAGGTTGCTATTTTTCTGCTGCATTACTGATATGGAGATTGTGGGGCCGTCGTTTGTGGGAGCTAGCTCTTGCCCCTTAGTGCTAGCTCGTTTTAGTTTAACGGGGACTCTTGTGTTGTTTGTTGGTTCACCCGTTTACTATTCCTTGGTGGCGAAACAGATCTGGCTCTTTTTCTTGGCGCCTTGCAGTTGCGCTGGAAGTGGCCAATTTTGCCGCAGTTATAACACTTAGCTTTTACTTTGCCGTCCTTCTCCGCCAATGCTTGTCTCACTGCCTCCTTGATGCTAGAGACTAGATCACTCTCATTTTCGGCAATGACCTCCACGTTCCGCACCTTGCACACCTGTGGCTTCCAAATCACCCTAGCAGTCTCCTGAGCTAGTGCAAATGAAACCATTTCTGCGAATGTAGCCTTTTGTGTAGCACACACTGCAAGCTTGATGTCAGGATCACGGATGCCATTAACAAACGCCTCTGTTTTGACATGATCCAGGAATGGGTGGTTTTCACCTGGATACGTAAGCTGCACTAACCGCTCAATTTCCATTGCGAAATCTTGTAGAGACTCATTGGGCTTTTGTCCTCTACATCGCAATTCCATGCGGTATATATCTCGCTTATGTTCGCCACCATATTTCCGCTGCAGTGCCGCCATTATGTCATCAAAATTATTTCTGCAGCTCCCTGGTACGGTTTCAAGTACTTCTGCTGCGGCTCCTTTTAAGGCCAAAATCAGCTCTATGGCCTTTTCTTCACTGTTCCAACCATTTTTGCTGGCAACTGTTTCGAACTGGAACTTGAAGATGTTCAAAGGTGCGCTGCCATCGAAACAAGGCGTCTTTACTCTGCTGGAAGCCTCTGGAATAACTCTCACTGGCCCTCCTTGACACTGAAGATTAACAATTTTTGCTTCCAGTTCATGTAATTTCTCGTCCACATCTTTTACATGCACTTCGACGCCACCAATTTCTAGGCTATGAAGTTTATTCTCTAGTTCTGAGAGTTTCTCGTCAAATTTGATGACTTGTACCTCAATGCCATCTACTCTTCTATTTATGACCTCAGAAATTTCCACTAGCTTCTCATTTGTGGCCTTAGATATTTCCTGAACTTCAGCCTTAACTTCAGCTAGCAGTCGCTCGTTGTTAGCTCTAGATGTTTCTTGAACTTCAGCCAGCATTCTCTCATTGTTACCTCTAGATGTTTCTTTAACTTCTTGAAATTTTTCCATCATAGCGGCGAACATTGTGCTTAAATCCATGTTGCTTGTCGTGGCACGAGTACATACCTCTATTTCCTCTTTATCCTCAAATTCGTATGTCCCGATGTCGATGCCACGCTGCTTGAACTCATCTATCAGCCTCTTCTGAAGTTCCACTTTATTGCCTGTTGTTGGCAGTTCCAGCTTACTCAGCTCTTTTTTTAGCTGCTCAACTTTTAGCTCTTCAAACTTCATGGCTTCTATTTTTTTTTAATGTCCTTTTGTAATTTTTATTTTAATTAATAATGTTTTTTTTTATTAATGTCCTTTTTATTATTATTAATGTCCTTTTTATTAATTAATAATGTCCTTTTTTTTTTTATTAATTAATAATGTCCTTTTTATTTTATTTTGCAATCCCACTTCTGACACCAATTGTTACGTTTTTAGTCCTTTACATAAAAACGGTTTTATTATTTTCACAGGATTCGTTGAATTGCAATAAAATAAAACACGGATATTTATTTTACAAATAAATTCTCAGTAACACTTTATTTATTACTTTAAAAACACGTACAACTAAACGCGATGTACACACTAACTATTCTTGGCGATGTTTACTCGTCTAAGTTTAAAAACACACTTCTTCCTGTCGTCTGGCAGCCTCCCCTTATATAGTAAATTATAAAACCTTCTGGTAACTTCGCTAACTTTCTGGAATGTAGTTGTCTCTTTTTGTCTTTAAGTATACGGCATGATCATTTGGTCTTGCTATAGTGTAGTGTATGTGCGTGTGTAGATGCATGAGATTTTTCTTCTGTTTGTTTATCTTCGCACACACACATACTCTAATGCTTGCAACTTAACAAATTACGCTGTCATCAAGTCTACATCTTTTGCAGTTTAAGTTTAATGTCACTGTTTGTAATTGCGATTAAGCAGTCTCGAATAGTCTTGAAAGTTCTAGCTACCGTTTCCTGAAGATTCCGGAAACTTCCATTTTCCGTTATTTTGAATTCTATTGGCAGTTGTCGAGTGATGCCAAGTTTAATTGTGGTACTTGGTTGCCAGGTTTTGATTTTATTACAGTGATTTAGGGGTATAAAGCAGATAATGATCGGGTTGTCAGTTTGTGTCGTTACATTTGAATCTGCATTTTCATTTCGTAACAATATCTTATTGATAAATCCTGTTTGCCAGATCATTCAGGTGAAAAAAGATTATAATTCCTTTACACCGTTTTCTTATATCCGATTGGCAGTTTTTCATACATGTCTCTGGAATGTGCTTATACAAACACAACGCAACTAGCTTTAAGCACTTCTTATTTTATTATTTTTCACAATAGGAAATCATATAGACTATATCAACAATTTATAGTATATTTTGTTTAATATGTATGCTTATGTTTGCCGTTTTAACTTAACTTATGAATAATACTTTCCTGTAATCTAAATATAACGTTAACTCTTGTTGTACACGACTTCAGCTTACAAATAAATCAAAAATAAAATAAATACAGCTTAATATATTTTTTGAGCTTCAATGATAAATATTTTAGAAACACAAATAAAAAAAGTTTTCAGGGCTTTGCTTAAAATAGATCTGTATACCCTTCACCAAAAATGGTAAGGGTATATATAGGTTTGTCATTCCGTTTGTAGTTTCTACAGTAATCACTTGCGACCCCATAAAGTATATATATTCATTGTCCTTATAAAAATCTAAGTCGATTTAGCGGTGGCCGTCTGTCCGTCTGTCCGTTTTTCTGACCGATGTTGAAAGGTATAATTCAGAGGTCCTAGAAGACTTATGGACCTAAATGTTGAAGTCGCATGACTGGCTTTTCCTGAAGATTTTTGCATGTGAAATTCAGGAAAATCGGTTCATATATAACAGAGATATATCCAAAAAGCTACTTTGTTCCGATTTTCATGTGTTTGTGAATTTCTATGACCCGATACGTCTGGTTGTACTCTAAACTCAATTTATCTGTCAAATTCAGCTTTGAGAAGCTTATTGTAAAGCATCATCGAAATCGGTCCATAAATCGCTAAGATATTGGCAAAATAAAAATATATATATACTATGTGTGTCATACTATATTAAAACTGTTGTAAAAAGAACTAACATCGAACAAATCACCTTCTGCACGCCAGCCTGACCACTTACTCGTCCACCAACGAGCTCATCTGTGAAACAGTGTATGTTCTTGTGTTTTGTACAAATACATTATTCGTAATAGAAACTGTTCTTAGATTTTCTGTACGTCATGTGTTTGTTGTAATTTTACCCTTTTTGTATGGTTGTAATTAGTTTTCATACATTATTATTATTATGTATTAGTTTTCGATGCGATGTCCATCATTCACAAGCTTCTAACTCGTGAACCGTAAAAGTTATAGACCTGAAATTTTCAGAGGATATCTATAATTAAGGTTACCGAAACAACAAACAGTCAAAATAAAATATAGTGATAATAAAAAACAGGTAATACTGATGTATTCGGCTCACCCTCTATATATTTTTTGGTGCAATCACCGTTTTTTATTAGATTTGATTTAGTGTCAAGAGGTGTGAAAATTTTTTTCAAGGATGGAAAACCAACATTTTAAAATGGTTTAAAAATTCAACTTAAAATGAACTTTTCAAGCAATTTTTTTATAATATACCTACAATTATATTATATATAAAAAAAATAGGAATAGTTCTCTTGAAAGTTATTTTTCATAATTAAAACTAGAATTAAAGATCTTTAACCGGACTTTTAACCGGTTTTATATACATATTTGCAAAATATTTGTTCGTAATTCCGACCTATTGGCAAAATATTTAAGGTGATATTTTGAATATTTGGAAACCAGAATATTTATTATGGTTTTATGGACGATAAAAAAACTATAAAGAAAAATAATGTTGTTCTTCTCCCTTTCATCAAAAACAATAATAATTTTTAAGTTTTAAATTCGATTTGGTCTTTTTTAATTTCTTTAAAAAGTTAATTTCGGTATTTTGTTGTCTTTGCTCAAATATTAGAAGATTGCGATTTTTACTTTATTAGAAAAAATTTAGGCCCTAATGGTGTAAATCACTTCATTAACTTGAAATGTATATACACTGAAAATAATCCATGCAATATTTTACGAAAAAACTTTCGTAGTGACTTTTTTTTAAAAATACACTCCATAGAAGTCATGAAAATGTAAGTTTGCGATCCGGAAGTAGTGCAAATTTCGAACATTTCTAATGATTATTACATAGGGTTGTCATTGCAAGAAGTTCTCTTTTTCGGTACATAATCAGTGAATTGGGAGCGATGTATATATAGGAAAATTTCCTTTTTTGCGTTCTATAATATTTTTATCCAGGAAAAAGACTAAAAAGTTACACATTTTCACAACGTGTTTCTTTTTATAACGCAAAACACTGTTTTCATGTATATTTAATTAAATAACTTTTAATTTTTAGACGAAAATTAGTTCATAAATTTCTTTATAAAATCGATTTTTCCAAAAGCTTGGTGGATTTTTTCTAAAACTGTAAAGGAATTACAACTTTTTATGTGACTAAAATAAATTTTAACGTACTTACTTGCTTTTGCTGAATAAGAATATAGTAGTAGATCATGTTGTTGTTGGTTTAAGTAAAAATTTTCCAATAGCACAAAAACCATAATTAGTTATGTAAAAAGTAATTTACAAAATTTATATTTTTGAAAGATTAATTTTTAGGTTATACAGTAATTTTGACTTCGCTGCACAATCAACTTTTCGCGATTTTTTGTACAGATAAGTAAAAAATGCTGTTAGTTTCAATGTTCTTCGTTACCTTAATGTGCTAACTGCCAGTCAAGACGATGCGGGTTCGATACGGGTGCCGTTAATAAAATTTTTTTTCTAATTAAACATAATTTTTCAAAACTCAACAAATATAATACATACACTTTGTTCAAAAAACGTCATACCATAAAAGGAAAAGAGCATACATTAAAATAAATTATTTATCGAAAATAATAATTTAAGAATTATTTTTTGTTAAAAAAATAAACAAAACTCAATATATCGTCAGCTTTTCATTGGTTTGGCGCACCGAACATTAAAAAACATTGAGTTAGGTATGGGGTGTAATATATTAAATAACCCCTTTCAGAATCCAAAACCTGTTTCGCGAAATTTTTTATGGTTTCAAACAAGTAAGATGGTTATGTTCGGCTATGCCGAATCTTATATACCCTTCACAAAGATATATACAATTTATATCTTTGGTCGCAAGGTTAATTCGAGTTAGGACAAAGTGTATTTATCATTATAATTCTGTTTATTTCTCTTAACTTAACTGTTATTTCAATATAAATTAAATTACAAATTAATATGGTATAAATTTGCTAGCATTAGCTTAATCTAATTTCCCTGATTTTACACAGCGATTTTAAAATACTCACTAGCCAAAATCGAGTTTAGTCGTTATTCCTTGTGGGCACAGATACATGTGTTTTCAATTATACACGAAATATCTAAAATTAATTTTTAGGTTATACAGTAATTTTGACTTCGCTGCACAATCAACTTTTCGCGATTTTTTGTACAGATAAGTAAAAAATGCTGTTAGTTTCAATGTTCTTCGTTGCCTTAATGTGCTAACTGATATTTGATTTGAATATAATTCAAATCTGCCAAAAAAGTATGTTAAATATGCAGGCATACAAAGTGCGTTTAAAAAAGTATTTTGAAGAATATTTACAAAAAGCAAATGAAGTTAAGGCAAAATGCAGCTAAGATTAATTTTCTGTGTCATAATAGTTTTAAAATGCCAAAACTTAAATGCATTTATCTTAAAAGTGAGAAGCGGGCTTAAACATCGATTTTATATGGGATTTTAAAGAATAGTGAGACAAATTAATAGTTGTGTGCAGTTAAGTCAAAACTGCACTAAAACACAGGGCAGATGAAGCAATACTACTGTTGTATACAATTAGTTTGCGTTAAATAATGAAAATATGAATTTTGAATCATTTGAGCTCAAAAGATATTGGTTTTCTAAACATTTTTCGCAAGTTTTCTATTCGGTACTAAAAAATTAATCCTAAATAACTATTTTATTGATTTTATTTATTTACTATTATTAATTTGTTTACTATAGTTTATTTTTTTGGTTCCTGACTCTACTATTTTATGAAATAATTATTAAGGAAAGAATTTTCTTTTATACCTACTATGTTCTTAAAACTGACTGTCAAGAAAACCAAATGTGCATAGAAATCAGCTAAGTACAAATAGTTCAAATCGCATATTTACTTTTTATAGGCATGTCGCTGCGCACTTTTTTAAATCACAATATTGTATTGTCACTGAAAACCCATGCCTGGGCAAAATCAGAAAGTTACCTTAAAATTAATTACGATTTTTCACTCGAACAGACATACATCAAAGCGAATAAATAAAAAACGTAGTAAAATAAGTATTTTAACATTTAAAAAAAGAGAATTTAAAAAAAACGGTTGCCGTGATCTGAATCTGACCACGTTTCGAGAGAAAAGTGTAGACATATCGCTCAACGGTATGCACCACGGCGGCTACAACAAATAAAGGAGTTTAATTTCAATCTAGATAAGCAGCTAATGTTTTTTAAACAGTTTAAGCTCAAGTAATTAAAAATGGTAATTATAGCATGAGCCTCTGTAGGTCAGGGTATGATATGAATGACTGCCAGTCAAGACGATGCGGGTTCGATACGGGTGCCGTTAATAAAATTTTTTTTCTAATTAAACATAATTTTTCAAAACTCAACAAATATAATACATACACTTTGTTCAAAAAACGTCATACCATAAAAGGAAAAGAGCATACATTAAAATAAATTATTTATCGAAAATAATAATTTAAGAATTATTTTTCGTTAAAAAAATAAACAAAACTCAATATATCGTCAGCTTTTCATTGGTTTGGCGCACCGAACATTAAAAAACATTGAGTTAGGTATGGGGTGTAATATATTAAATAACCCCTTTCAGAATCCAAAACCTGTTTCGCGAAATTTTTTATGGTTTCAAACAAGTAAGATGGTTATGTTCGGCAATGCCGAATCTTATATACCCTTCACAAAGATATATACAATTTATATCTTTGGTCGCAAGGTATAACTGTTAATTCGAGTTAGGACAAAGTGTATTTATCATTATAATTCTGTTTATTTCTCTTAACTTAACTGTTATTTCAATATAAATTAAATTACAAATTAATATAGTATAAAATTGCTAGCATTAGCTTAATCTAATTTCCCTGATTTTACACAGCGATTTTAAAATTCTCACTAGCCAAAATCGAGTTTAGTCGTTATTCCTTGTGGGCACAGATACATGTGCTTTCAATTATACACGAAATATCTATGCAATAATTTCCAAATAACTTTCTTAATTACTGTTTTCGTAAAATATGCAAACTTTTGTATATAATTTGTATATAATTTATTCAATTGAGAGTTTTTTCTTTAAATATCTAATGTGTAATTTACGCATCAGATACATACCTATTTGTTGAGATTACGTGTATTAGTTGTACAAAAAGTATATTACGAAATTGGTATTCTTAAACAAGAATTTTTAGGTTACAGTTCATTTCGCATTAACTTATTTTCTAAAAAATTTTTTGCAATGTTTCTATTTGATACTAAAAACTTGTATCCCAAATAAATATTTGATTGATTTTATTTATTTACTAATAATTTACTTGCTATAATCAATTTTTTCTTTTATTGATTTTAATATCTTATGATAAATAAGTATATTAATTAACATTAAAAAAAAACATTTAAAAAAATAAAAGTTTCAGGCGCCGTGATTTGAACCCGGCTCCCGAGAGAAAAACAACAATTGGGAACCGCTTAGCGCTCTCAGCCAAACATCCACAAAGTTAAATGGGTTTAATTTAATATAAATACTTAACAGCTGGCTGTTACAAAAGATCAGATGATAGGGATAGTTTCCAGATTTGATGATTTATTGTCATTTTGACGATTTTCGGTGTCAAATATGGGATTTTAACGACTAAACGATTTTTACCTTAAATTTGACGATTTTTAAGAATTATAAGTTAGTTAATACAATATCTTAGAACTTTTAAAACAATTTTGATTTTGATTAAGAAGTTTGCAGCTTTTGCTACAATATGTAATAGAAGTAAGGAGTAAAAGGGATAGTTATCCCAATAGCTAATAATTTTAATGTTAATAATTTTACTATTATATGTGTTTTAAAACCTCTTCTCTCCATAATTTATCAACTGCTGCATACATACATATGAATGCAGCGCCGGCCCTAGCATTTGGCCAGGGTGGAGCGAGATTTGAAATCGGCGGCCTTTGGTCAACAGAAAAAAATATTATACATATACTTTTTTTAAAACACGTTTTTGAAGCTGATTTAGCATTTTATTGTTGTATTTATCTGGCTTGATGAATAATTTTGTGTGACTTATTATTTCTTTTCATTTACATACCTATCGTCAATGTAGGCAGCCAGCTAAAACTATGAAAATGCTTTTTAGTTTTAATTAGTTCATATTTTAATATAGTTACAAAATAAGGAAGAATTTTTGAAGCTGGCGACTATTTTTTAACAATATTTTTAAATGAATTTTTTCCATTTCAAAATATATTAAATATTAAAGCTGTGTTAAAATTAGAAACAACAAATTTTGGTTGCAAGTGAGCGATATGTTAAAGGCAAATTCATCTTTCCTGGCAGGTTAAAGTAAATTTGCAATAATGTTAAACTGTTTATCATTTCGACAAAATCCTGCCTTTAACTATTGCCAAGTTGTAATAATGGCCCTAAACAATACAAAGCTTAAAAAAGACAAAATATTTTGCCAGTAGCGGCATTAGTTTTATCAGATCGAGGCGATTTTAATCGACTTAATCGACTTGAGTTACAGAAAAGGGTCGATAATTTTAGGAACATATATATTATTTATCGATTCCTATTATATTAATTAGTCAAATTAATACACTCCTGTTTCTTTAAGAAAGCTCTTAATGCTATATAACATAATTAGTATTTGGCGCCAATTTCAATCACTCACTAGATATTGTATATCTATGTATGTATTTTAATAACTAAATAAAGATACCACGTTCGGTATGTCGTTATATATTTAAATTAATCTATTAAAGGTTACCTTTCTTGGCAAAATTATCTTTATTTATGGATTGAGCATTATCATTTTCAATTGATAAAATTGCCAGGTCTGATATTTTTTCCTGAGCTAGGGTCGATCTTATGCTAAGAACACAACTGGGACGAACGACGAATTTTTGGCTGCGAATATTCGTCGTCAAAAATAAAACATATTTGTGTATATGTAAATACACACAATAACGCCGTCGGACGAAATTCGTCATACGCGGCGAACTCTGAATAGATTTTTTCTATTTCTTACGCCGGCGAACGACGAACAAATCAGTGCCAAGTGACCATGTTTGGTTTTACTTTTTAAGTATTTTAGTAAATAAAGTTAATTTTTACTTTAATTATGGTTTTATTTTTATTTTATAGTGTTTGAAATAAATATAGATAATAATTAACTATAAAAATTGCTTTCAGTTGTGTTTTGTCAATGCCTAATTTTTTAAGTATGTATTATTTTAATATAATCACACTTTGCACACGTTTTCGTCGCTATTTTGCTTCATACGCCAAATTTAAACAGCGAATTTTTATCGACGAATTCATCGCGTTGGGCGAAATTCGTCATTCGTTCTAGTTGTGTTCCTAGCATTAAGTAGGTTTTTATTAGCTTCAATTTACTAAAGGTAGAAATAGCAAGCCGTACTGTACTGTTTCTTTAAGAAAACGTGTCAGCTGTTCGTGTATGGCATGGGAAAACCAATGCAAAAGCTTACCGAATTTAAAAGTCACTTTGCCGCAACGTCCCAATCAGTATAAAATAGAAAACCTAACGTTGTTAAGTGACAGTTGTAAAGCAGTGATGGGTTGCTTGTATGCTAAATGGAATGAGGGTATTTTTTCCCTGTTTTTTGGTAATTTTGGTAATAATAATATCTGTGTGGGAAACAACTTAAAGTAATACATATATATAAGTATGTATGTTTGTACATAAATATACATATATTAGATATATGCATATAATAAAGAAATACATATCGTCATATAAAATGCAAAAGGGCATATCATCGTTTTTAAACATTTTTCAGGAGAGATAAAAAACTTAATAAAAATGAAAAATTATTTAAGAGGACGATATGCCCTTTTGCATTTTATATGACTATATATGCACGTTAAATATAAAAGTGATATAGGTGAAAGGATTAAAATGGTTTCAAACCATTTTTTGTGTATGCACATATAAAAAATATTTTCATTTCTTACATATGTACTTAGCTATGTATTATGTTGATGAAATACATTGGAATTTTTTAAAAAGCCGATTCGATTTTTTTGTTAGTTAGGGCATTTTGCGTTTTATTTAACGATATGTATGTATACATAGATACATATTTATTTGTTATAAATATATAATATAAATATATTTTTATGTACCTTGGTGTAGCTACAATTTTAATACTATTTACATCGTTTAGGTACTTTTTCTTCGCAAGACTCACTATTTGAACATTTTTAATTTCCATCACTGTTTTGTGAACAGCTGTTTCTTTTTCATATTAAAACAACAAAATAGAGCAAAACATACGCACGTTTTTAAATGTTCCATAAGTGGACAAACGTGCTAACAGTACGGTACGGTACGATAGCGGTACAGCAACGGTTGGCTAACGGAGCCTTAAAACTACGCTCGCCTTTCATATTTTATAAATTTTTATAATAAAAATATACAAATGCGCTAGAAATTGCTTTTCGCATTTGGATTTTTTGCGCCCCTTGATACCTGGCGCCTTGTGCGACCGCCTCACTCGTTCCACCCTTGGGCCGCCGCTGTATGGATGTATGTATATCAAATATAACAAATGTTAATAAAACAACGCTAAAGTACAGCTTTGCATCCTAGCGAATTTTTTTGATAAGTTCTAAAAATATAATTCACATAATTATGATGCGTATTTAAAGTAGAAAATTCCAAAAACCATACAATGTTAAATTTTGATTAAACTTAAACGTCCATTTATTCAATATTTTTTGTGGCTTATCGAGTTACTGCACTGTATGTATATTATTTTTCTAAATGCAAAATGCAACTAAGATGATAGGTATAATTATTAATTTTTTCTCGATGTAAGAAATTCTCACAAATTACAGAAACGAGGCACAGGGATAGTTGCCAAATGAAATAGGGATAAATTCGTAAAATTTCGAGCGAAAAATCGTCAAAAACGTCAAAATAATTATCTTAAATCGTCAAAAGTAAAAACAATTATTTCGAGGATAAAAAATAATTTTGTATAGAAATCTACTTAGTAAACAGAATGATAATTAATAATAAATAATATAAAAAATTAATTCACAGTTTTACACAAAATTCGTATATTTTTATCAATATATAAAATAAAATTATCAATTGTTGTTTTAACTTAATAAACAGTATAATCACATGTTTAGTGAATTTTGCTTTTAGAAAAATAATATAAGTACAGTGCAGTAACTCGGTAAGCCACAAAAATATTGAATAAATCAGCTTTTAAGTTTAATAAAAATTTTACATTGTATCGTTTTTGGAATTTTCTACTTTAAATACGCAGTATAATCATTTGAATTATGTTATTAGAATTTATAAAAAAATTTCGCATAGGATGTAAAGCTATACTTGAGCGTTTTTTTTAGTGTTTAAACATTTTTATATTTGATATACATCCATATGTATGTATGCGGCAGTTGATCAATTATGGAGAGAAGAGGTTTTAAAAAACATAATAATAAAAATTTTAACATTAAAATTATTAGTTATTGGCATAACTATCCCTTTTACTCCTTACTTCTATTACATATTGTAGCAGAAGCTGCAAAGTTCTTAATCAAAATCAAAATTGTTTTAAAAGTTCTAAAATATTGTACTATTCTTAAAAATCGTCAAATTTAAGGTAAAAATTGTTTAGTCGTTAAAATCCCATATATGACACCGAAAATCGTCAAAATTACAATAAATCATCAAATCTGGCAACTATCCCTACCACCTGATCTTTTGTAACAGCCAGCTGTTAAGTATTTATATTAAATTAAACCCATTTAACTTTGTGGATGTTTGGCTGAGAGCGCAAAGCGGTACCGAAAAAATAGATTATAGCAAATAAATTACCCTGCAAAAATTATTGGTCTACATGGTCCATTTTAGCTGATATAGACTAGTTACAACATGGCCCTGTGTAATGCAGCTATGGACCACTTTCAAACAAATGTGCGTGTTTTAGCACGAAAAGTAGTGTTGCCAAGAATGTTGTTTCATAAAATATCATCAATTACCAGCAATATGGTAGCCCTGATGGCACAAAAGTTTCTTTGTGGTTATAATGAATGTTTGTAATTAAAAGCTTATTTTTTTTTGGTAAAAGCGAAAAAATAAATAAAAGTGAGTTTTGTTTATAATAAATCAAAAATGCAGTGTAGCTTCCATCGTAAAAGGAGACTTATGAAAGCACTTAGTACGTAGACTACAAAGTGAAAATAAAAATTAGTTTTCTGTTTGTGAACCATGGAATAGTGACATAGAGTAGTTTCAAAACTAGCCCCTGTAGTTGCCCCATGGAGTAGTTACATGGTCTAGTTTTTAGGTTAGTCCGATGTAATGCAAAGCTGGACCACGTGGTCCAGTCCTAGGACATCGCAATGTTAAATGGACCACGTCTAATGCATACGTTTGGAGTAGTTTGGGACTAGTCCTGGTCCATTATGGAGTAGTCCTTACACGCATGTATGGACTAGTCGCGATTTTTGCAGGGTATTAGTAAATAAATAAAATCAACCAAATATTTATTTGGGATACAAGTTTTTAGTATCAAATAGAAAAATTGCAAAAAAATGTTTAGAAAATCAATATATTTTGAGCTCATATGATTCTAAATTTATATTTGCATAAATTAATGTGAAATGTATATATGTAACCTAAAAATTCTTGTTTAAGAATACCAATTTCGTAATATACTTTTTGTACAACTAATACACGTAATCTCAACAAATAGGTATGTATCTGATGCGTAAATTACACATTAGACATTTAAAGAAAAAACTCTCAATTGAATAAATTATGTATGTATGTATTACAAAATACTTTATTACGTAATAGCTACATATATACAAAAGTTTGCATATTTTACGAAAACAGTAATTAAGAAAGTTATTTGAAATTATTGCATAGATATTTCGTGTATAATTGAAAGTACATGTATCTGTGCCCACAAGGAATAACGACTAAACTCGATTTTGGCCAGTGAGAATTTTAAAATCGCTGTGTAAAATCAGGGAAATTAGATTAAGCTAATGCTAGCAATTTTATACTATATTAATTTGTAATTTAATTTATAATGAAACAACAGTTAAGTTAAGAGAAATAAACAGAATTATAATGATAAATACACTTTGTCCTAACTCGAATTAACTGTTATACCTTGTGACTAAAGATATAAATTTTATATTTCTTTGTGAAGGGTATATAAATTAAATTATAATATAATTATATAATTAAATTTTTTTCATTCATTTCTTCTTTATTTTTGGAACGTAAATTCCTTATGGCGCGCCATGCACATCAACGCTTTGAATAACAAAAATTAATGCTTGGGGAGTAAAACAAAAATTTGTTGAAAATGAAAATGGCGAGAAGACTGGTTAGAAATATACGGGCATCAAATTGTGTTGCATACTTTTAGGTTTTTTTAGATTTTCATTTGTGACTTGGATAAGTGGTCCATTGCAGTGATAGCTGAAGCTGTTTCTCCTATCTGATATTTATCCATTTACATATATAAAAGCAGACGCGGATCCAGCTTGAGCTTTAGAGGGGGGAATTCTAAGTGAAACATACTATTTTGCAAAACTTTTTTAGAAATTCTATAGAAATTTACTCGTTTGGAGGGGGGGGGGGTATCCTGTTTCCCCCCACCCCTTGTATCCACGCCTGTAGAAAAGTGAATATCTTTTTGTTTGTTTGTATGTATGTTTGTTTGTGTTGGAAACTCTATTTTCAACTTAATGATTTTATTAAATTATTATTTTAACATAGATACATTTCGAAACAATAATTCATACGTTGAAGAAAAACATACATATATATACTTGCTTTAAAACTTCAATCAAATGACTTGATAATAATTTTCTTTAAAATAAATGTTTATATATAATTACTATTCCTGACAACGTTATTTTAATTTTGAGTAAAAGAACAAGTTTGAGCCTTCTTCTAGATCAGAAGTGGGATTAATACATTTAATTGATATACATCCTTACGATAACGAAAATTGTTTTTTTATCTACAAAAATAAACGCTTTAAAAAAAGATGAGGAAACTTGTGACTTTAAAAGTTGATGAGCTGAAGCAACTGCTTCGGGCGTGGGAATTACCAACGACAGGCACAAAAACTGAATTAATTATGCGCTTAACGGAAATTCTTGGCATAGATGAAATCCAAGAAAACGGTGAGGATAGCAATGTTTACGAAGAAACGTCTTCGGCAAGCACTTCCACAATTGCACAACGTCAAAACGAAAATGCTGTGGGAAATATTTCTCGAAATGATGCCAATGTTATAAACTTACAACAACAGGTAAATGAGCTAAAGGAAATGATACAGAATGCAATGATCATTTTCCAATCAAATACACAACGAAATAACGAAGAACAAGATGTGGCGCGAAATCCAAATATACAACAGGTACCAACAGAAACGGAAAGGCAGAATTTGGGTTGTGATCAAAACAGTAGCGAAAATCAAAATGTAAGTAGTAATGTATACGTTCCTCATTTTGAGCGTTCAACAAATAGTTGTTCTGTGAGGGAAATTGCTGAAACGATACCGGAGTTTGATCCGACTAACGAAATGTCGTTATCTGCTGAGCAGTTTATTGAAAGAGTAGATAGCGCTATACGGAATGAAAAATGCTTAATGCTGGCAATATATAGCAGAATGAAAGGTGTTGCTCGATTATGGTTGGATTCTTTACAGACTTTGCAATCAAGATGGACTATTTTCGCAGCAGAATTACGAAATGAATTTGGATCAACTTACGATGCAGCTGATGTACATTTCAAGATGGTTAATGCTTTAAGAAAGAGTGAAGAAAAGGTAACAGATTATTGTTTTCGTATGTGTGCGCTTGGTAAACGATACGGACTAAGCGAGACATCGATTGTTAAATACACGAGAGAAGGTCTTCAAAGTCGTGAACTTCAAATAGCTATTGCGACTCATAAGATTAATACGGTAAGACAATTGCGTGAAATTCTACATGAATACGAAATAAATATACCTGATAAACGCTTGGTGAAATCTTTCGAAAATAAAACAAAAATAAATAACACGGATATCATAAATAAAAATGTAAGCATAGTTACTAGTCCAAAACAAAATACAAGAAGTGGTAGAGAAATAAAGTGTTTTAATTGTAACGAGGTAGGCCACATATCTACAAACTGTTTAAAACCTCAACGTCGACCACGATGTACAAAATGTAATAAGGTTCACCCGAAGAACGAAATTGAGTGTAGACAAAATACTGCGGTACGAAATATGTTTTGCAGTAATGATGAACATTTCAAAATAAAAGTAAATCTGAATAACAAAATATTAAGCGCTTTTATAGATACTGGTAGTCAGTGTAGCTTGATAAAAAAAATCAGTTTGTGATCAAATTGACTGCAACCGGGAAATTTGTAGAATGAGAATTTCTGGTATATGTAGTGGAATACGCGTTGCTAATGAAAAGATTTTTGTAAACTTACAGATAAATAACGTAGTATTATCTGTTACATTATATGTAGTTGAAGATGAACTCTTATTAACAGATATTTTGATTGGGCAAGATAATTTTGCGAATGATAATGTGAAATTGACAATACAGAATGGTAACGTAAATATTGAAAATAATGATGAATTTAAATTGACTGTCAATCAATTGGAAGCTAATAAAATTACACATGAAAACGTTGATCAGATTGTGAATCGTAGTGAAATTGGTGAAGAGATGATAAAGTGTGATTTGAACGATGAAAAGGTTAAAAGAAAACTAATTGAATTGATTCGAAATAATGTAAATGTATTCGCATGTAATTTACGAAATCTCGGGAAGACTGATTTGGGGGAAATGAAGATAAAATTAACTGATACAAAAATTGTAACACAGACCCCATATCGTGTTCCCGAACCGAAAAAAGTTGTAATTTCAAGTATGATTAAAGAACTTTTAGAAAATGATATAATTACACGGTCAGAATCTGAGTACGCTAGTCCAGTGGTACTGCAGAAAAAGAAAAACGGAAGTGATCGACTATGTGTTGATTACAGGCAGATTAACAGGTTGATACCAAAAGAGAATTTTCCGTCACAGAATATCGAAGAATGTTTGAATGTAGCAAAGAAATACAAATATTTCACAACGTTGGACCTTAACAGTGGCTATTATCAGATTCCAATTGAAACCAATAGTCGCAAATACACAGCTTTCATCACGACGGATGGCCTCTATGAATTTAAACGTATGCCATTTGGTTTGAAAAACGCGCCAATGGTTTTCCAGAGATTGATGTCTAAAATCCAGGAACATGCTGGTAAAGATAATATGATCCACTATATGGATGATATTCTTATTGGAAGCATTACGTTGGACGAGATGTTTATGAAACTACAAACAGTTTTAAATGTACTTAATGATGCAAATTTGACTTTGAACATAACGAAATGTGGATTCTTAAAAACAACAATTGATTACCTTGGACATCGCTTAACTCCAGAAGGCATACAGCCTGGTGAAATAAAATCAAGCGCTATTCAGAATTTTCAACGGCCTACTAATGTTACTGAAGTGCGGAAATTTCTTGGTTTAAGCTCATATTTTCGTAAATTTATTCCAGGTTATTCATTAATATCGGAGCCTATAAGACGACTATTACGTAAAGACCAAAAATTCTGTTGGGACGATCAGCAAGAAGAAGCCTTTAACAACTTGAAATTTAAATTGTCGACAAAACCTGTTATGACAGCTTTTCGTCTGAAGGCTGAGCATGAAATACACACTGATGCGAGTTGCATAGGTTTAGCGGGTGTACTACTACAACGAGATGGCAGTGAACTGAAACCTGTGGCATATTATAGCCGTTCTACAAGTGATTCGGAGAAGAATTATCACAGTTATGAACTGGAGACTCTAGCCGTAGTCGAAACATTGGAAAGATTCCGTTACTATATATACGGTAAACCAATAAAAGTTGTGACTGATTGTAGCGCAGTAAAATCAGCAATGACAAAACGGGAGTTGATTCGACGTATAGCTCGCTGGTGGTTGAGAATACAGGACTTTGATGTAGATATCGAACATCGAAAGGCACACGTATGGAACATGTCGATGCTCTTAGTCGATCTCCGAACGAACCTCCAAGCGATATAGACGTTGCCACACTTAGAGTGGACAAAGTAAATCTTCACAATGATGACTGGTTATATGGTATGCAGATTCAAGACGATACGATAAAAGAAATCATGAAGAAACTAGAAGCAAAAGATAAAATGATAATTAAAGAATATTGTATTGAAAACTTTAGACTATTTCGGAAATATAATCGAAATAAGTTGTGGGTGGTTCCAAAATCGTTAAGATGGAGAGTTGTTGAAGACTGCCATGATAAACAAGGACATCTTGGTATTGGAAAAACGATTGCAAAACTTTTAAGCTATGTATGGTTCCCAAGGATGAGAAATTTCGTGAAGTCCTATATTGAGTGCGCATATAACAAACAAAAAGGTGGTCGCTTTGAAGCTGAATATCATTTTAGTAATATAGAGCCAGTACCATTTAATACAATTCACTTGGATCATTTGGGCCCATTTCCAAAAAGTAGTAAGCGTAACGAGTATATTTTGGTTATAGTTGATTCGTTTACAAAGTTCACAATCACAAAAGCCGTGAGAAGTACTAAAACTAAATATGTTATAGATGTCTTAAATGAATTTTCCAGTTATTTTGGGGTACCGGTACGTATAATTACTGAAAGAGGGACATCGTTTACATCAAAAGATTTTGGAAAATATTGTTCAGATAACGATATAAAGCATGTTCTCAATGCTGTAAAAACTCCTCGTGCTAACGGATATGCAGAACGAACTAATAGAACTTTGCTTTCTATGCTTTTACCTACAACTCAAAATGATAAGCATTGGGATAATAACTTGGTTAACATTCAATGGTCTTTGAACACTATGGTAAATAAAACGTCTGGTAAAAGTCCACACGAGCTATTGTTTTGTTATTCACCACGAGATATTTTACATAACAAAATATTATTGGCAGTAAATAATGGTACTACTCTAACCGAAGAAGATATTCAGAAGGTAAGAGAAGAAGCTTCTCAACGTATTAATGACCAGAAAAGAATTGCTAAGAAACGACTTGATGATAAACATGCAAAACCACATATATATGAAGTCGGTCAACTTGTACTCGCTGAAAACGAGCCTTCGAGCACTGGTTCTTCTCGCAAATTGGAGCCACATTATAAAGGCCCGTTTATTATTACAAAAGTTATTGGTAATGATCAATATATGATTGATGATATTCCCAATTCAAAACGCAAGTCACGACATTATTCATCAACTTACGCTTCCGACCGATTAAAGACATGTTGGACGTTACCTCCTTTATTTGATGACGATAATGATGATGCTATATACATTTCTGAAGACGATAGCCCAGAAGATGGAAGCGAGGTCACTTCAAATACAGGATAGCCGACTGTTGGAAACTCTATTTTCAACTTAATGATTTTATTAATTTATTATTTTAGCATAGATACATTTTTAAACAATAATTCTTCATACGTTGAAGAAAGACATATATATATACTTGCTTTAAAACTTCAATCAAATGACTTGATAATAATTTTCTTTAAAATAAATGTTTATATATAATTACTATTCCTGACAACGTTATTTTAATTTTGAGTAAAAGAACAAGTTTGAGCCTTCTTTTATTTGTATGTTGGAAAGCTATGGACTCTCAGACCAGTGAGCCGATCTTGCTGAAATTTTTACAGTATATTACTGATGATCTGAAAGGAACAATAGTCTATACAATTTTGAAATATTATAAGTGGGCGTGGAAATTTTTATCTCAGGATATTTATGGAAATAATGCAGCTAAAGACTTCAAAATTTGTGTGAGTAACTCTTTTTATAATGTTTTTAAAGAGATATCATTGATTGGATAAGTGGACGTGGCACCTCCCATACATAGGAAACGTATATTTTGACATATCACATGAACTAATGCGGTAAAACACCTAAAATTTTGTAGGAGTTACTCCATTAACTTTATGCATTGTTTTAGAGAAAATAGTCAGACGAAAATTAGTGGGTGTGGCAGCCCCCACATAATTTTTTATATATATTTTTTTTAATATCTTTAGAGCTAATGCAGCAAGAATCTTGAAATTTTGTGTGAGCAAAGCTTTCTATAGTGTGCGTTGTCGATCCAAAATAAGTCCGGATTAGACATGAGGGTGTGGCACCTCCCATAAAGAGCAAGTATTTATTTTCAGATATCTTAAAAACTAATATAAGGAGAGCCTTGAAATTTTGTAGGGATAATTCTATCGATATTGTGTATTGTCTATGGAAAAAGTTTCAAAATTGGACGAGTAGGCGTAGCGCCTTTCATACAGAGCAAATATTTATTTTGAGATGGTTTCAAAACCAATACCAGCGAGATAGATCCGGTTTTAAAAGAAGACAAAGGCTATAAATTTTTCCAAAAATAGTACCACGGAGGGGAGGTATGTCGAAATTTCGTTCTCTTTGAAACTATTCATCCGATTTCGATGACATTCAAAACATAGATAGATCTGAGTCTTAAAGAAGGCATAGGCTATATATTTTTTCAAAAATAGGACCACAAGGGGAGGTAGGGGCAAATTTCTTCCTCTTTGAAACATCTATCTGATTTTGATGAAATTCTGAAACTATCTAACATAGGTAGATTGGAGTGTAGGAAATTTCTTCCTCTTTGACATTATTATTGAACCTACCACACTCCTTTTTTTTTAAACAGTCATACATACTTACCTGAATTGTACAAATAACATTATATATTTGTGAAAGGAATTTTTCATCTTAACATGAATAATTCGCACCGTTCAAAGATAATGAAAATAAATGTCTAAACCTAAGTACTATGTTCAAAGTTGTGAAAAATGTTGATCAACATTAGTTTTTTCATACGAAAAATATGACAAGTAACCAATTATAATAGCCCTTGAAAGTATACTGCAATTGTGTACGTTTTAAAAAAACCCAATGTGTTTGTTGTAAATTCCACACGAAAAAGTGATGCTTATATTATTTCGCATGAAGACTCAAAATGTTGTAGATACATTTCATATGTTTTTCACAAAATAAACAGAGTACTACTTCTGCAACAATTTTTCATGAGAAATTCGTGACAATTTTTTTCATATGAAATTTTGACAGCAGTTCGCACGAAATGATGAACACAGTACCATGCTTAAGACGGAAATAGGCTCATATGATTTATCTCTTTTGTAACCCTTCCTGCTTCAGGTATGATTGTAGCCACTGCAAAGTTTAACTGGATATGATATTAATTATGGAATAAAACAGTGTTAAAGCAACATTTTCATAAATCGACTTAAGCACTTATTCTATATTGCAACTGATTTGGTTAACCCCTACTGATTTTGCGTTCCATGAGCACTTGGATATATGTACATATGTATGTACATATTTAGAGGAAGGTACATTTACATAAATACATACTACGTACATATATGCAATAAGTTTAATTTGCATGAATGTATAATGTTACGTATTTATTTCGTTTTTGATTATATTAACAAAACTTATAAATGAAAGCAATCAATATGATGATGTTGAATGTTAACATAAAAACATCCTAAATATTTTGTCAGTTGTCAAAAAAAGTTTCTTATAAAAAGAGCGAAAGAAAAACAAATTGTTATTGTGGGACTATAACTGATTGATTAGTCATTTGAATAACTTTGCTTTAAATGCAGGCAGATACTTCAAACTGGTATTTATAAATAATACAGAAGATATAAAGAAAAATAGTTGTTGGGAGAAGCAAAAATCAAAAATTCCTTTTATAAAAAGTAGAGTTCAGTGTTTGATGCAAATGGCGTTGCGAAAATGCAAATGGTCGTAGCTTTATTTTAGGATGCCGGAGCTCAATATTCGCTGGATGTGGTTTTGCAAAAGTGCAAATGCAATATATATAACCTTTCTTATTAAAATAAAAACATTAAATAATAATTCTGGCAAAAAAAAACGACTTCAATACAAATAGCCAAATATTGTACGTCATTTAATATAAAAAATTTTCAAATTTGGTTCTTAAAGGGCAGAGTTTGCGATAATCAATATTTGGGGGGGCGTAAATCACCGATTATCAAAAACAAATTATGGGACCAAACTGCAAGCAAACCTTTTGAATCAAAAGAGTAATTTTAAAAATCGGTTCATTAATGGAGGAGTTATGCGATAATCAATATTTGTGTGAGAAGGGGGGAACCAAACTGCAAGCAAAGCCTTCCGAACAAAAAAAGATTTTTGAAAATCGGTGCATAAACATAGGAGTTATGCGATAATGAATATTTAAAGGGGGGGCGGGGGATTTCCTACCGATTTTCGAAAAAAATTGTGAAACCAACCTGCAAGCAAGGCCTTTCAAACAATGGAGGAGTTATGCGATTATCAATATTTTGGGGGCGAAATTACCACCCCCCCCCCTCCCGCTCGATTTTCGAAAAAAAAATTCAGCCCTTTCAAACAAAAAAAGAACTTTGGAAATCGGTTGACTGAGACATGCGTGAACAAACATAAAAAACATACACACGAATTGATAACCTCCTTCTTTTTTGAAGTCGGTTAAAAATACACAAAATTGATACTTTTGGAACAGTATTTGCATGAAACACTGCACTACGCTAAAAATTAGCAAATTTTCACTATTGCAAGAAACGGTATACAATTTTAAGTCTAGCAAAACTGTGACACTGTTTTAAGTGCAATTTTTAACCTATATTTTATTTACTTATTTTTTATTTATACATAAGCGTGTAATATTAAGTAAAATTTTCGTAAACAATTTTATTATTTATACTATGTCTCTTTTCAGTTTTATAATAAATGGAATTCCTCAAAATAAATAAAATTTTGTGTTGAATACGTTCGTGAAGTTAATATTCTTGATACGGTGAAGCCTTTTATTGAAAATGGTGCATTATTAACAAGTGTCCTATGCATTATAATTGGAACGGCAATCATTTATTGGTTATTTTGTATACCATGCAGTTGGAAGAATGTATGTACATTTATATTTTTTAGTACTATAACTGATCAAAATGATGCTCGAAATTGTAGCCATGACAAAACATATTTCTTTTTTTAAATTAAATATTCGAAGAGTATTTATTTTAAGAACTATTAGAATAAATCGAAAATATTTACATACATTGATTTGGTTTTTGTTATATTTGTGTGAAAACTATTCAAAAGTATATATTTTTTATTAAATAATACAAAATAAAACCAAGGTAAATAACACGGGAAGAAAATGAATATCTCCTTTTCGCTTAGTTCTTACAACATAGACTTTAAAATTGAAAATCGATTTTTAAAATTATTAATCCACAAAAAATAGTATCTTGGTGAAAGTACAACGTTATATTAGTTTAACTATTTTCAGTTCTATCCTTATAAGCAGGGAAATAAGAAATATGCCCTAAAAATGTGTTTGATGCGCATAAATATGCACAAAAAATATGCTCCTAAGATTTAAAAGCTATTATTAATATGATTATTTTGAACGTATTTGCTTTGCGAATCCAAATTGATTATTAGGCTCAGGTTCGTAACGTTATATTAAGAAAGAATTGGGCATGATTAATATTCCAAGGAACAAGGGAAAAATTAGCCTAATAATCAATTTGGATTCAAAAAGTAAATACGTTCGAAATAGTCATATTAATGAACAATTAGCTACTGGCTTGAGCTTTTCATATGTTTACATGTTCATATATACTTAAGTATAAAATCAAACCAAAAAAGTTTGTCTTGAGTAGAACAAAAATCAGAAAAATGGGAATGAAGAAAAACAAGCCGATGGCAACGCTGGGAAAGTGCACTTTAATATCAGCTTGAGAGTGATTTAATTCTCGTATTCAATATTCACGAAAAAGTTGTATATATAAGAATTAAAATCACATTCAACAGAGCCACCTGACAAGTGGTGATAAGCAAATACACGTGATCGCTGACGATGGAAGTGTAGCGGCTTCCGAAAGTGGCGCTACTCTGTTCTGCTGTGTATGTTGAAAAATTAAGTTGATGTTAATATTTCCGTTGTTCCTTGGAATATTAATCATACCCAATTCTTTCTGAATATACGTTACGAGCCTTAGCCTAATAATCTATTTGGATTTAAAAGCTATTCACTTCAAATGACTGAAAACTTCATCATTTCGTTAATGACTTTTATAAAATTATAGACTTAGATGTTCACTAATACATCGCGACCTCAGTCTTGTTTTGGCCCACCGACCATTTAAAAAAAATTTTGTTAGGTATGGGGTATATATATTTTTAATACCCTCATTCAGAATCCAAAAACTGTTTCGCGAAATTGTTCCTGGTTTCTGAGATATCAAGCATTCATTGTGCTCGATATCATCATTTATGATAAATTTTTTGTAAAAAAATTTTTTTTAAATAAACAAATAAAAATCAGAAATCAAGTAAAATACCAAGTTTCATCAATATTAACTTTTTATTCCATGTAAATATCTTTTCTAATAACATCTATACGCTTATTTTCAATAAAAAGTAGAAACTATCATCTCAATAACAAGTTAAGGTGTGTTCTCACTATGTGTATTTGCCATATGGAATGTCACATTTTCACATGGTAAATTTGTACATATAGTCTGAACCCCTTCAAACAATAGCCTGTGTTATTTCTCTGTGTACAGTACACATGATTTAGAACGAGTTCTATTTTGAAGTGACAAAGTATCTGACATCAGCTGGTTTTTAATAAAGCAATTGTTTGCGAACGGGAAAATGAGATAAAATAATTTTTAAATTAATAAAGTATTAAATTAAATAAAACAAGTGTAAAATTAAATAAAAGAAGTATATATAACAATAAAATATGTATAACCACTCGGCTGTTTTATGATTGTTTTGCTTTATAGGTTATGTCAAATGTACGTAACATACCAACAGGTGAACACAAAAATTATAAACCTTATGTAAACCGCAAATTTTGACATACAAATGAAATCACATGTGTATAAAAAAGTGGCATTCCATAAGACAAATACACATAGTGAGAACACAGCTTTACTCAATACACAGCAGTTAGAATACACATGGAGCAATAAAAGCTACTTTTTACAAATAAAATTAAAGAAGTGGCTACTGGAGCACAAAACAAGATATTTTACTTCCAGTAAAAAGATGTTCATTTCTAATCGGATTGATTAAAAGTTCACAAAAATGTATATTTTTCTTCCAAACATATGCCGGAAGCAGTGGTGAGAATACAAAAAATTTCTATCGGATATATTTTGAGAAAACTTGATGTAAATATTCTTTGTTGTTTTTCTCCATTCCGACTTTTTGGCATATGGGCTAAACCAATACTGAATTCGCGACATGGTGCATGTGTCCTATAAATCAGCAAAATCATATACATACATAAGTAGCTAAAATGCGACTATGATGCTCTCTTGTTGTTTTTCTATGAGCTGTACATAAAAGAACAGTCTCGAAAACATTGATACTGGTCAAAAAATCCGCAAAAGTAATTATAAACTTCTAAAGCTATGAATAAACTCGCAATTAGCTGGAGAGCTAGTGGAAGTTTCGCTAGCGGTCGGCGTGTAAGGCTGAATTTTTTTAGGGAAGATTTTTATCTTTTTAAGCTGGGTAACCACAGCACAGTGTGATATTTCGACAATCTGGTGGACAAAAATCAATTTTTTTTAAGCTGAAATTTAGGCAAACATTTTAATCAGATTTGAAAGACAAGTTCTCTTCAAATAAGAATATACAAAAGTTTTATGTAATTTGTCAACAATAACAATATAACGGTACTTTCAACCTAAACATTTTCCAGTTAACTAAAAATGAGAAAACCACATTCTGAAAGCTACCAACTTTGAAAAGCGTATAATAGTATGTTTCCACCAACTTTAAATTACGTAGATTTAGGTAAATTACTTCGCAGTATTTAACTTGTGAGTGATTTGGTGTTCGTATTTTCGTAGTCGTATGATGCAGTTACTTTATAAGATGTGCGCAGCAGCTGTAACTGAATTGTTTCCAAATATAGTTTGACATTTAATATTAATTAAATATTCTTTACTGTAATTTCTTTCGAAATTGTCAATCACAATTGATGGATGACCCAGGGGTGGAGTTTGTAATTTTAAATGCAACGCAAAGTTGCATAGATAAATCCAGTTCGAAAAAGAGTACTTTCGACATAATTTAAAATAAATCACCTACCTTGAGGTAATTTGGTCGTATGCAAAATACATGGTAAATCATGCATAAATCAACATGATTTGTTCAAATCACCATAATTTATCGAAATCATGTCGGTGGAAACATACTATAACTTTTTACTGTTATCGTCTTTTTTATAATTATTTTTACATTTCGTAGATGGCCTACTGGTTGACTAATATCATAGGTAACATTGCTATTTATTGCAAAATATGCGCAGTGTTATTTAAGGAAAATTTCATCCTTTTTTTAGTTTGAGAAAAACACTGAATTAAAAAACAAGATTAATTCTAAATAGATATGCAGCGTTATACAACTTTAAAATTACATTTGGCAAAAAGCTGGGTTCATCTATTATACAATTTTATTAGTAGATCCACTGCCACTTTCGTTAACGTATCTCCGTTGCTACCGGCATCTGGTTTGTCTGAGCTAGCAACTCGCTATTACAAATTGTCAGCGGCAAAAAAATACGCAATATTCTTCTTAGGCAGCGATTAACAAAAGTTTGAATGCGTTTTGTTATGTTGCTAGTAACCTTCCAAGTTGTGCATCCATATAAAAGCACTGATTTTACATTTGACACGAAAATTCTAAGTTTGGTTCTTTGGCTTATTTTGTCACTTTGCCAGATTGGGGCTAGTATGCCAAAATATGTCCTGGCCTTGTTTATTCGTGCGCCCACATCAACTTCAGTCCCACCATCTGCTGTAATCTCGCATCGAAGATAACAAAATTGATCTGTAGCATCAAAAGTATCATTATTGATAGTAATTGGCTCTGTTGTTGAACCGATACTTAACGTTTTTGTTTTGCCAGCGTTTATCTTGAGGCCCGTGTATTGCAGCTTTTCCTATAGTTCTTTCGTTGTTTGCTTTAGATCACCAAGCTTGTGTGAAAGCAAGCAGATATCGTCAGCATTTGCCAGGTAGTTCAAATAGTGGTTGTTGATTTTCCACTGCATCCCTTGTCTCTTATTCCCGATGTTATTGAGGACATCTTCCATAACGATGAGAAACAAGATTGGCGATAATATGCATCCCTGTTGCACTCCACTCTCAACCGTAAACTGGTCAGAAAGTTTTCCCTTATGCATGATACTATACTAAAAAAATGTTTTTGTAATCACAATAGTTTGCATTTTATTAACTTTCTTATTTCTCTTGACATATTTTTTAAATTATGTTAAGCCCTTTTGCATTTTATATAACGATATGTAAATTATGTCTTTTATTTATAATTAATCCATTTAATGACCAAAAACGTAAAAACAATTTTGTACATCTAGATTGTCCAAATATCGCACTGTGCACAGTGTGGCAGGTATCCGTCATTGTACCAGATACACATGCAAAAAAGTTGAAAAAAAACACTTTACGTTGTTCAAATTTGGGAAAAAGTTTGATCAAAATTGGTTTTTTTTCATACGAAAAATATGACAAGTAACCAATCATAACTAGGCCTTGAAAATATTCTGGAATTGTGTACGTTTAAAAAAAACCCTTGTGTTTGTTTCCATACGAAAAAAGTGGTGCTCATATTATTTCGCATGAAGACTCAAAATGTTGTAGATACATTTCATATGTTTCTCTCGAAATAAACAGAGTACTACTTCTGGAAGAATTTTTCGTGTGAAATTCGTGTACATTTTTTTATATGGAATTTTGACAGCACTTCGCACGAAATGATGAACAGAGTACCATGATTAAAGCTGCCATAAGACTTATGTGTAAAAAAACAAGCTGAAATTCAGGTTGATAAATTTCGTAAAGAAATTTCTCTTTACTAGTACGCAGTTCCAAAAGAGAAGTACACGGAATTTTGAGATTTATTGTCTGTTACAGGCATGTTATAACAATAAATGGAGAATTTTTCGTCAACTGAAACAAAAATTAATGTTCAGACAATTGTTTGGTCACGGAATTTTTAACATTTCTAATTTTTCGTACATTGTAATTAATTTTTATTGTTTTTGTGTGTTGTAAATTAAAAAAATATATAAATTTGTGTGTATGCAAACAAAATTCTGTATAGAATTCTACACGATTATTTTTCCGTGTAGAAATAAATGCAAAACTCCAAACCTGAATTTCAGTGAGAACTGCATACTACGCTTAAGGCTGAACCCACACCGAATAAGACAAAACTGTTTTTGTGACGTATACTACAATAGCACAGTAGTTCTTATGAGACAACACACCCCAAATTTTTTTTGGTGTGCGTTATAATCATAAGAGTGTGTTTGACTTAAAAGATGAAACCGGATTGTCTTTTCTGGTGTGTTTTCAGGCTAACGCTGACATTTTTTTATGGCTTAGTACATTCATTGAGTAGTTGCAAACAATAAATGTCAGACTTTTTCATTAGTCGATAAGGCCCGCCAGACTGCTCGAAAGGTATACAATATGTGAATAAAATTGGGTTTTGCTCTTTAAAACGCAAATTTTATAGAGCATTTACAAAATTTGTATAAAATAAGCAGTTCAAAAACTTATTTGGGTCTAAACGCGAATATGAAATTGTTTTTTCATTATGTTAAACCGTTTTCGAGATATCCAGGAAAAACTTATTTTTTTTTTGAATTTTTCACATAATATATTATAAGAATTTTATTTTTCGTTGGATCTCAACAATTTTGTGCTTCATTTGCTCGGCATGAAACATCGAGAAATTATTTTTTTAAGATTGCAACGTCTGCAGCTCAATAGATTTTGGTCCGATCAATACAAAATATATGTATGTTTCTTGAAAAGGCAGATCAATGGCTTTAGCATAGGGCTGTCATACATCCTGGTTTTCCAGGATTGTCCTGGTTTTAGACAAATTGTCCTGGTGTCCTGATCCACTCTTAAATTGTCCTGGTCTTTTTGATACAGGTCAATGCAGACAAAAATGTAATTTCTGCTGATTTTTGTTATGAACAGAGGTTAAGGTTCCTGTTATAACGCCGTTTACATGAAGCAATTTGACCAGTATTTCGTCACCTTATTATTGGTTTGACCCATAAACATAAAAAAAATAATTTCAAAAATAGTGGTGATCTTTTTCTTCATTACGATATTTGGATTTATTAAACTTAGTGATGTACAGTTACCATCAAAATCAAAGTTTTCGTATGAGTGAGCATTTCTATATAAAAATTTACACAAAGCCTGGGGCTTACGTCTTTCAATTACTCGGTGAAATAAACACAGGTCGCCTCGCCAGCCCATGTGTTTATTTTCGCGCCTCGTAATTTTAAATGAATTTTCTATTTTTGTTTATTGTTTTTTATGTATGAATTAAATGTTAAGTTTTGTATCTATTGTTTAATTGTTGGACCTCAATTTGAAATATATTGTTGATACATGTATCAAAATAAAAATTAGTTGCGGCTCATTTTTATGTGATTAGTTCTTGGAATATATAAGCTTTTGTTGTACATTCGTTTGTGATATGTATTATAAATGTCCTGGTCGACGGGTTTAGAGTTCTGGCAGCCCTAGTTTAGAAAAATGTAAATTTGTAGCGTTCAAAAACCTAATTTTTCTCACATATTGTGCGCCTTTCGAGCACTCTGTGGGCTTTACACTTGTCTTCAGGAGCCATCGACTTGCACATGGCATTAGCATGACGCCGGCAGAGCAACTGTAAAAAAATCATCAACTTCTTTGTTTTAGTGAATACGTGCGATGTCCATGTTCTGCCTTATTAATGTATTTTGTGGTAGTGCAATAGAAATAGAATATTTACCAATTTTGTTCTGTCTCTATTCTTTTTATTGAAAATGGCTGTTGATGCTGAATCTCATGGCGAACATTGATGCTCAGCCAAATGTTCGGGCATCGATGTCAGAGCATGGACGAAACATGGACATGAGTGGTCTACATTAGCCATATGCGATGTTCGACATGATGTTCATACCAAGTTCATGGCTAATGTAGACCCCAGTTAGCGACTGATGACACCGTCTTGAATTTGTTGCTTGCAACTTCTCAATGAATGTACTAAACCATAACAACATTCAGCCTTAAGCCTGGGGCTCAATTCTGGTTCTGTGATAATGTGATATGAAAAAAAACTTTTCATATTCGTTTTCATCATTACTTTTCACTCTATCTTTTCACAATTACACATTTTCTGATTCTCGTTTGAGTTATGAAAAAATGTTTCATTCCATACGTACCTAGGTACTATGCAGCGTTGTCAACTTTTAAATTTCAAAAAGCACTAAAACGCGATAAAAACGCTCAATTCTGGAAAAAACGCACTAAAATAAAATTTTGTCATTTATTTAAAAATATTATGTATTTTATCATTTCATAAAGTAAAATACACAATTTTTGATGTATTAAAGGACATATCGCACATGCACTTGACAAGTGACAGAACTCAAAAATACTGATTTTCCAGAAAACGAGTTTTAGTTTTTAATTTAATCGCACTTTCATGGAAAAATATAAATGTATCCTCTCCTCAAGAGTTTAGTATACAAGATACATATTTGCATGATTTTTATGCAATATGAAAAGCAATATGACAATTAATATTGTACTATTGACTCTAAAAACGCACTCCTTGAATTGTACAATGTTTGAAGTGCATGGGCGATATAATCAATTAATAACATAAATAAAAAGAACAAAATTGCTGTAATTTATGAAAATATATAAGTATATATTTGACACTAGAACTTATCAAAAAGTTTAATTGTCATTTCTGAATTCAGCGGATAAAAATATAATCGAGTATATGCTGCTTAAATTGCACTCGTTAGTACCAGAGCGATCGAAAATAATATTTTCTTTTATTTGTATGTTTTGCAAAAAAGCATGGAACATTACCAATAAACCTTATTACAGTCGTCAAATCGACTTGGTTGTTGAACTAGCTTAAAGAAACACAACACACTTTTTAAAATTTTAATACGTTAGGTATCGAATGCGGTAATCAATCCAGTCGACACGTGACGAAATTTTTTTCGATGCGAAAGCCTACTCGATAACGAAAGCGGTGATTCGGCCACAGATTAATATATAAAACTTTTTTATTCTTTCAAAAGAGATACCTTCAACTTATGCATAGTGCTTATGCTGACTTTAGACTACATGTTTTTTACATATGGCTTGTTAGGTGTGTGAGACACATGTAACTTCGCATGTTTGTCAAAATTGTCAATTTACAGACGGTTTATAATATTTGCTTTCACACGTACATGTGCAATTACATCTGACATAGCCTCTGAGTGTTCACAACAGCTGAGTTTTTGCACAATTTTCGTAAATATATAAAGCGCTCTTTGCTTTTTAATGTTTTTTAAGCCAAACAACACTTTTGATAATTTAATACAGCTGATGTCAGATGCCTTGTCAGATGAAAATGTCATCTGACAATGTTTCATATGTTTCACACGGCATGTATCACTTTTGCAGTGGGAAATTTGACAAGTCAGATGTGAAATACATGTCGTCTAAAGTCAGCATTAGTGGGATTTACTTGTACTTTCTAATGGCATAAAACATAATTTTTTAGCAGCTACTTGTTGCGAAATAATTGAGCACAAAGTTTTGTGACGCACGTGGAACTAACTTTGAAAGTTGAAATGTGTTTTTCGAATTTATTAGCGAATTTTGTATAATAAAGCACACAAAATCTAATTCATAAAAGAAAGAGGAATATAAGAGAATTGTAAATAACTTATTTACAGCCAATAAATATTGTTTTTTTCAAAGCCGTTTGTGACGCACTCGGCGTGATGCACGCTGTATTTTTTCATAATATAAGTCGGAAGTTATTATTATTCGGCTTAAGTTCACAATAAGTGAATTGATGTAAATTCAAATTATTTTTAAGAGTGGAAATATTAGAATATCTAATCAGACTAGAAGAACGCATTAGTACTACTAATTTCGACAGCCGCTACGCTGTCATCATCAGCATCATTTGTTCGCTTTTACCACGTTTGATCGTGGATACTAGTATTAATGAAACATCAGCTATTTAACCAAATTGTATGAGGAAATATAATATGAGTCCTATTCCTTTTTTTATTAATATGGTGAGCCGAACAAATTTCACCTTCTGATTCTTTATTCCAATTTTTCCAACTCTTATTTTTATTTTTGGTTTTGCTTGTACGTAAGCTCCGCCCACGATAAATCAAGCTATTTGTTGTTGTACATATTTTTAAACAGGTTTCTTTATGTCATAATTTGGATTCTGATTTTCAGTTTTATATTAAACCGCAGAGACTACACATGTATATATCATCTTTGCGGGTGCCGTCGCAAATTTTTTAATATTTGTACGTAATTATTATTTGAACTGAAAATGTGTATGAGTCGGAAGTTATTATTATACGGCTTAAGTTCACAATAATTGAATTCTATTCCAAAATGTACATTTGTATTAGTTATGCGGCTACCTGTTATATTATTCTACCATGGTCAAAATCAAAATGAAATATTTACAAAGAAATGCAATAGCGATATTTGTGTGTACTATTAAATGTTATAGTTTTTATAAGAAAAAAATATGTTTTATTAATGGTTTTGAATTATTTAGAATAAATCGATTGAAATTTAAAAGAATATATAGTGAATTATGGCTCCATGAAAAATTGCCCAAAACCAAATCGTCCAAAAATAGAAATGAAAAATCGCTCAAAATTTCAAAAAGAAAAATCGCCCAAAAATAATGAAAAATCACCCAAAATTTAAAAATGAAAAATCACCCAAAAAAATTAAAAATCGCCCAAAAAAATTAAATATCGTCCAAAATTAAAAAACACAAGAAAAATTCGAAATTATAGTAATTTAATTTTTATATTAAAAAAAATAAAACTTACAGAAAAGCATAAATAGTCTTCGTTTCTTACTGAATTGCAATAAAAGTATGAATAAAAGGCAATATTTTCCATCGGCCAAAAATTATAGTATGGCTCTACAAGGGTAATTTAGATAATTATCATAGATACAACAAAAATTTATAAACATATAATACAGTAATGATCATTTATCGAAGGCCGGAAATTTAAGACGTCAAGGAAACCGCAGCTCAAAATTTTACATATCACATAGAGTCTAAAGTCCTTCCGTCCGCCAAAAGCGTGTTTCAAATTGAATATTCCAAAGGCAAGTAATCTAAAAAATTGTCGTAAGTGAAGCCGAGATTTGATATACTAGAGTTTAAAAACCTTCCGCCCGGTCGAAGGCCGGCTGGCTACACGGAAACTCGTCGAAAGCACGTACCAAGTTAAACATTCCGAAGGCTCCTAATATTGAAAATTGTCGTAAACGAAGCCGAGATTTGACATACCATAGAGTCTAAAATCCTTCCGTCCGGCCGAAGGCCTGCTACACGGAAAGTCGTCGAAGAAGTATCTCAAGTTACACATTCCAAGATTCACTAATATAGACAATTATCGTAAACGAAGGCAAGGTTTGACATACCATAGAGTTTAAAATCTTTTGTGCAGGTGGAATCAAAAATTGGCTTCGCTTACGACAATTTTTAATATTAGTAGCCTTCGGAATGCTTGATTTGGGACGTGCTTGCGACGAGTTTGCTTTGCCGGCCTTCGGCCGGGCGGAAGGACTTTACACTCTATGGTATGTCAAATCTCGGCTTCGCTTACGACAATTTTCAATATTAGTAGACTTTCCGTGTAATTGTCGTAAGCGAAAACCAGACTTGATATACCATAGAGTTTAAAATTCTTCCAACCGGCCGAAGGCCGTCTACACGAAAAGTCGTCGAAGCACGTACCAAATTAAGTATTCCGCAGGCTACTAATATTGAAAGTTGTTGTAAGCGAAGCCGAGATTTGACATACCATAGAGATTAAAATCCTTCCGCCCGGCCAAAGGCCGGCTACACGAAAAGTCGTCGAAAGCACGTACGAAATCAAACATTCCGAAGGCAACTTATATTGAAAATTGTCGAAAGCGAAGCAAAGACTTGATTCCACCTGCACGAAAGATTTTAAACTCTATGGTATGTTAAATATCCGCTTCGTTTTTGACAATTTTTTATATTAATGAACCTTGGAATGTTTAACTTGAGAAATGCTTTCGACGATTTTCTGTATAGCCGGCCTTCGGCCGGGCGGAAGCATTTTCAACTCTATGGTATGTTCAATCTCGGCTTCGCTTAAGACAATTTTCAATATTAATAGCCTTCGGAATGCTTAATTTGGTACGTGCTTTCAACGACTTGCCATGTAGCCGGCCTTGGGCCGGGTGGAAGGATTTTTAAACTTTTACTGCTATAGAAGCCAAATAATGATGGAGATGGAACACATTGGAGAAACTTTCCATTATTTAATATAATATAATATTTTAAATTCTATAGTCGATTTTGATGATTACCAGAATTTTTGGGTATAAAATTTTGGGCGATTTTTCATATGAAAAATAACTTAAAATTTGTATGGAAAAATTTTTGGGCGATTTAGTTTTGGGCGATTTTTCATGGAAACATTTTTAATATGAAAAATCGCCCAAAATTTAGTGGAGCCGTGAACTATAGCGTTTGCAGTGTGAATTGTGTACATGTGTATGTCCGTGTGTGGAAATATAACTTCCAAATGATAACAAAATAAAATCCTTCTTGTGTATTTTATATATAAATAATTATTTATCATTTGGAAGGTCAAAATCATCTCTTTGTTAATAAATAAATGAATTATAAAAAAACAAACATTTATTTCCTTGTAAGTTTGCCCTTACTATTCTCCAAAAGTTTATTTTTCACTTATAAATTTTCTGTGTAAAATAAATTTTCATATGAATTCCCCCCCGATTTTCGAAAAAAATTTATGGGTCCAATTTGCGAGCAAGCCCTTTCAAACAAAAAGAGAATTTTGAAAGTCGGTTGCAAAATGACTGAGTTATGCGTGTACAAACATAAAAAAGTAAAAAAACATACACACGAATTGATAACCTCCTTCTTTTTTGAAGTCGGTTAAAAATGTTGCATAAAGCTGTTTTTAGAGTATTATATAAGCTGTTCGACTTCTGCACAAAATGCTACACTGATATAATGTGTTGTTATTGTTTTTTTAAAACTTTCCATAAACACATTAGATCAGGGTTGCATTTTCTACAGAAATCGAACGGGTTGTGAGATGGTATAAAACAGCTATAAGTAGTACTCTGCTTTTCTTAACACAAACATGTGAAATGTAGCTACAACATTTTAAGTTTTCATGTGAAACAATATAATTGGCATTTGTTTCGCATGTAATTTACTACAAATAGATGTAGTTTTTTTATAAAAGTAAGAAATTGTAGCATACTTTAAGGGCTTGTTAATATTTGGTACATGTCAAATTTTTCGTACGAAATAATTAATGGTGCTCTACATTTTTCACAGATTTGAATAGATTACCAGGTTTTACACGTAAAGTTTTTTTAAACTTTTTTTAGATGTTGAAGTGCATTTGGTACAATGAAGGGACTTTGGTTACCAATCTTAAAATGATAATAATCGTCAATAAAAAAATTTCCAGCACTACACGCAGACTGTTAGAAAAATGTTCACTATGTAGCTCTTGGACTAAATGCTGCGATTCCAACTTTTGGGACCCAAAACGCGCAAACATTTTTGAAAGGGGGCTAAATTGAAAAAGATATATATAAACCAATTTCCAGTCATATTTTGCGAAAAACTGGAAAAAATGGCTAACTTATAAAATGTTTCTTTTGAAAACAACCTAAAATCTCAACCAATTTTCAAAGAAATAGAAGATAATTCTAGACTGGGGCTGCCAGAAGTCTCAACCCGTCGACCAGGACATTTATAATACATATCACCAACGAACTTACAACAAAACCTCATATCTGTGGTCACAACCCTTAACCGCTTGAGTCGTTTTCAAAATTTTTCGGGAGAGCTGTTTAAGTGCCAAAAACTCGCATGCAGCCAGTCATCAGTTTGTTTTTCCTTAACTTGTTTATAGATAATTGTCTTAAAAAAGTTACAAACTTAAAAAATTGGCACCGAGTTGATTTAGAGACGAATGTACTCGATCACACCAAAAATTTTATTTTGTCCTAACTTGACTTAAGCGGTTAAGGGTTGTGACCACAGATATATTCCAAGAACTAATCATGTAAAAGGGAACTTGGGGTTTATTTTGATACATGTATCAACCATATATTTAAAATTTAAGTCCAACAATTAACCAATAGATACAAAACTTAACATGTAATTCATACATAAAAACCAATAAATAAAAAATTAATTTAAAATTACATGGTGCGAAAATAAACATGGGCTGACGAGGCCACCTGTGTTTTATCGAGTAGTTGAACGACATACGCCTCAGGCGACAATTGCTTCATATAAACAGCGTTATAACAGAAAGCCTAACCTCTGTTCGCAACAAAAATCAGCAGAAATTTAATTTTTGTCTGCATTGACCTGTATCAAAAAGCCAGGACAATTTAAGAGTAGCTCAGGACACCAGGGCAATTTGTCTAAAGCCATGACAAATCTTGGAAAACCAGGACATATGGCAGTCCTATTCTAGACTCTTCTTTTTATTACTGGTAAAGCAAACTAACAAAAGAAAATGAGTAAAAAAATTCAGTAAAGTGTGACTTTGGCTCGCACACGAAGTGTTCCGTACATATCACTCATTTGCTGCAACGTCGTCATAACTCAAAAAAACGGAAAAATTGAGTTGATTCACCAGTGCATAGTAAATAATTCGTTTTATTATCTGACAAAGTCTTGTGTTTCAGCAATTGATATTTCACGCAGAATCGTGATATAAGCATATCGTCCTAATTACATAATCTATTTTGTATTATTTGCAATAACGCATTATTTCAGTTGCGCGTCTGCTTTCAGAGATGATAAAGTTGGTACAATTGTTCTTTTTTTAGTACTATTCATACATAAAAAGTACGCATGGTAGTCGCGTGCCTTATTTGGTACTATTAGCAAATTTTCCCAATATGTTGGGTGGTATACATTGAGTATTCAAAAATCAGTTATCTCTACTTTGGTTCTTAATTTAATTCTCTCTCAAGTCTACTTAGATGGCACAGGTTGCCAGTTTAAAGGTTAAAGCCAGCTCACTTGGGTCCTTATAGGTCGCGATGTTTTAAGGTTAGGTTAGGTCGCACACTACTTACATACAGCTCAACCTAATTCAGAGTGTTGCGCTGGCAAGAGGTTACGTATTTACCGTATATTGTAAGACAAAAAACTTACTTTGATGTACGGAAAATACGTACCCTGTTGCTGGCGGAACGCTGAACGCTCTAATTTAAGTTTGGCTGTTAGGCGGTTATTTTGTGAGTGGATTTTTGCACTTACATATTTAAAGCGAATATATAAGAGGTGGTCCTGAGAGAACAGCTTAAGTGGCTGCTAAACACATCAATATTTAGCTTCAATATATATGTTTGTGTGCTTAAAATAGAGCTATTTCGCATCAATAACTCAAAATCTACGTCAGCAAACTTACGTTGTTATTCAAGAAAATTGCAGAAATGTTTTTTATTTTTATCACATCACATTTGACAGTTGGTTTTTGCACGAATTCGCTTTTACTGTAAAGACATATACATCTGCATAATAAAATTTATAAAGACAATCTTTATTATTAAGTTTGACGTTTAGAAAGGCAGTGAAATATGTTCGTTGTAGAGTTGCGACTACATTGCAGCATGGTTTGTTTATCCATTTTAAACGAATTTTTTTAGCAAACGTCAAGTTTTTAAGAATAAAGAAATTAGTAAGTACACGCGAGTACATAAGCTCAGTTCAATAAATGAAATTATTAATAATTGTTAATAGTTATTACTGAAAAGTGTTCACGCGCCGAACACTTTTAGTAATAACTATTACCAATTGTTAACAATTTTTAGTTATTGATTGATTAATTGTTATACGCCAAAAGCTAAGTTGCATTGAGATAAATTCATATTTAGATTGTTTGATTTTTTTTTAGTACTATTTGAGCCGAAAAAGTACTATCTTAGTAGCTCATTGGTTCGAAATGAATTTCTTTTATTTATCATCCCTGATCGTTATGTTCTCTACAAAAGTGTCATATTTTGTTTTATGTCAATATTAATAAGAAGGTAAGATCACTCTCTATATCTTTTATTATTATTTATAGTGTATTATTTTAAGATATGACGTTGTGCATGTAAACATTTTAATGATTTTTAACAGACTTTATTGAGTTAACGTGTTATTGCAGAGAAGCTAAATTTTTATTTCGGTACTCTTTTGTTTTAATACAATAATACAAGGTAGATTTATTCACCAGGTAGTTGCAGTTCCTTGAAAATGTCAAATTATTAAAACAAATACACAACATGGCTTGTGTATTTTGATACAAAATTGATATCCACAAATAAAAAAAAGAGTGAACAGCTGTGGAATCAAGAGTACCTGGTAAGTAAATCTACCTTGACAATAATACAAATAAAATGCATTCGGCAAACAATCATGCATGAAAGCACTTTTTGCTATTATGTAGTTTTGCAGTACATAATTTTGAATAATAACGATTTAATATGAATTATTTTATTGTAGATCATTATTGTTTTTATAAATTATAGTAATGGTATATTTTATGACCTTTACCCCCCGTCTCGACTAGCAATAAATATCACAGCAATAGAGCAATAACGTCAGCAGAAAATGCATAGCAATATTGCTTTCTTATGTTAACCATATGAGAACACGTAGCACAATGCAATACAATGCATTTTTAACAAATACCAGTGCATTTTAGTTCTTATGAACATAGAAAGTAATATAGAATATGAAAAATGTTTTTCTACACAATTTTTTCGCAATATTATTTATTCGGCCATGTCACAGAGTTCAATTCCGTTCGGAAACGGAACTCAATCCACCCCAAGATGTCAAGCCCTAGCTGGAGCATACCCCCGCATACCAGCGCCGCCTACAGTCTGGACACACCTGACAAATTTTCGTATTTTAGTTTTATTTTTTAGATACCAGCAGCTACAAAAATGGAGTGGATTGAATTCCGTTTTCGAACGGAATTTAACTCGGCGACATGGCCGATTATTTCAATACATTTATTAATTTAATTCCTTTTATCAAAACGTCAAACGCAGTACAAAAATGTGGAGCAATTGACGTTTTATGTTTTCAATAATTGTCAACAAAAATTCGTTGGCAATTATTACAACATACATATATTGCAAACACCTGCAATGAGCTGTCTCCACTAGCAATAACATAAATTTGACACTTGCTGCAATATATGCTAACATATTTATTGCTAGTCGAGACGGAGGATTAGAACATGCAATTTTTGTTGTATAAATTTTGTTTTCTTTATTGAGAAAGGGCGAGAGAGGAGTAGATATACAGCTGAAGGCTGGTACCAAGGTAGATTAATTTACTAGGTAGTGTTGAAAGCACATGATTTCCTCAAATTTTTCATACTTCTACCAAACTGTGTGTGAGAGAAAACAAGTGTGAATAAAATCATACATATTTTTGACAGAAGCAGGAAATAAACAACAATAAAAAGCAATGTTGTTTTTGTAATATTGCACTTGTTTTATTCTTGCCACTACCTTGTAATAAATGTATCTTGGCTGGTACAATTTACACACCAGAGTCATTCATAAATGCTGTTCGTGCCGCTATAAAAGCTACAAAGCCATTTAATCGGGTATGTTCTTCAACCCACATTTTAGTGACAATAAGGGATGTTCTGTATTTCTTGTGGAATTAAAATGTGCGGAATTACCAAAGCATTGTCATTGCAAATTAATATTTATAACAACAATGCTTTGATTGTCACTGAAATGTGCGTTAAATATTTCTTTTATATAAATTTCCACTGTGAAAGCCACCACAGTGGAAATTTTTATCTGTCCGCTTTGAGCGTTATTCGCCAAACACAGTTTTTTTTCATAACATCCGACACTAAAAAGAAGCAAACCAAGTATATTAGACTGACACGACTATATTATACAAAACCTAAGATAACGAGCAAAAAAAAAAGATTGTTGGAATTAATAAAAAAAATCACACCCCTAAGTATTATAAACATTTTTACGAGCAACTGTAATTCATATTCTATTGTTTTTTGTCTATATAAATTTTTAAGTTTATATTCGCTCTGCTTGTGTAAGGCGTTAACGTAAACGCCTATGCCATTTTTTGTAATAGATTAAAGTAACACACAACCCGTGTTCTTTAATCTACAACAAAAAACGACTTCGGCGTTTACGCCAACGCCTTACACAATCAGGACTATTACATTCCTTTTTTCCCCGACCAAAAAATGGGTGTTATACGTTAGTAGTGTGCATCTGTTTGTCTGTCTGTTCCCTCGTAGACCCTAAACGGCTGCATCAATTTTGATTTAGTTTTTTGTGTTGGAAAGGTGTCTCGATCGGGAGTGTTCTTAACTATGTTTAAAGAAAATCGGTCCATCCGTTTTGACGTTCACTTATTTTCTAGCGGTATCCTATTGAATATGCGCATCTGTAGCAACGTAGCTCTCAAACGGCTAGATCGATTTTAATGTAGGTTCTTTTGGTTGAAAGGTGATTTGATATAAAACCCAGCAGTTATGAAGTTATCATAAATATTCTTCGGGGGTTTTTAACATTTTTAATTTAATGTTATTATCTGAAGAAGTTGTTTATGATAATTTATAAATTATAACACATACATACATACTTTGAATGACTGTTCTTTCTCTGATCATCGCTATATTGAATTCACTATAGGGATTCTGACTGATCGGGCTACGCCCATAATAAATAGGAAGAAAACAAATTGGGAAGAGCAAAAGCTTATTCTCTCTGACTTTCTTACACAATTGTCAATCATAAGCGATAGGCACGACATTGACATCGCGGTTGACAATTTAACAAATGCTTTCAACTTAGCGACGGCCGAATCATGCAGACCTAGTATACTGCGTGGAGTCTTGAAATAGCGAATGCTCGCAAGGAGAGTCGCAGACTATTCAATGAGGCAAAAAGACTGGGTAACTGGTCAGCCTACAAAGCCTCTGTAAACAGGTTCAAGAACCTCGTCAGGGATGCGAAACGATCGTCATTGAGGTCCTTCTGCAGCAACGTAATGTTGAGGGAGCCTCTGAGACTAGTCGCCTTCGCAAAATCTTGGCTACTCTTCCAACTGTCCCCAGTTTCATTAAGAAATCAGGTGTCGGATGGACCACCAGTAGTCAAGAGACTCTAGAGGTACTAATGAGCACACACTTTCCCGGTTGCACTCCCTACACGGGAGAGATTGCAGCCATACAATCAATACATTCTAACATGGCCACGATTACCCTAAATAGGGAAAAAATAATGTGGGCCATCAACAGCTTTGACCCGTTCAAATCACCCGGTCCCGATGGCATTATTCCAGCTGACCTACAGCGTAATGCAGACGTTATCACTCCATGGCTCATTCGGATATACTCGGCCTGTCTAACTTGGTCGTATATTCCGATAGCATGGACCAAATGTTCCGTGGTCTTCATTCCCAAAGGGGGTAAAACTACACACGTAAACCCGAAAGATTTAAGACCCATCAGCCTATCATCTTTTCTCCTTAAAACTCTGGAACGGATAATTGATCTACACCTTAGATCCACAATTTCTCCGAACCTCCTATTAACCTCCCAACATGCCTATACGAAGGGCAAATCTGTGCCTTTAACAATGTACGACCTGAATCCATCATTATGGAACTAGAAAGACTGAACATTGATCGGTCAACAATTAGCTTCATACGAGGACTCTTAATAAATAGGGTAATTTCCTCCACGATGGGGCAAAGGACTATTCAAAAAACGGTTATGCGCGGTACTCCCCAGAGAGGTGTTCTGTCGCCTATCCTATGGAATATCGCCATAAATTCGGTACTGGTGAAACTAGACTCTATGAGGTTTAAATCAGTAGCCTACGCGGATGACGTAGCAGTAGCAATATCTGGTAAATTTCTCGATACTCTATCTCAACGTCTTCAATCGGTATTAGGTATCATAAGTAGATGGAGCGTTGAAAGTGGTCTTAATGCTAACCCTCAAAAGACGGATCTCGTTCTCTTTACGAGGAAATACAAGACACCGACTTTCATGTTACCGACTCTCAACGGAGTCACCCTTAGGTTATCAGATAACGTGAAGTATCTCGGTATTATACTGGACTCTAAGCTTTCATGGTACCCCAACGTTCAAGCTAGGTCAGCCAAGGCTGCTATTGCTCTATACACCTGCAAAAGGGCGATCTTAAACAGGTGGGGCGTAAGTCCCAAAAACGTCAATTGGCTTTTTGAAATGGTGGTTAAGCCCATACTAATGTATGGGTCTGTCGTCTGGTGGACTTCCTTAAATAAAGCCACATACTTTAAAATAATAGAAAAGGTTCTTCGAACATCTGCTTTGCTGATCACGGGTGCACCTCGCACTACTCCATCCAAAGCACTGTTCGCCATGCTGCATTGGCTTCCTGCTGAACTCATAATCAAACAACTGGCCATGAACTCGGCGGTTAGACTAGATGCCTCAGGTGCATGGAAGCGGGGTAACGTAGGCCATGCGACGATATTAGGGCAAATCTCAGATCTTCCCGACCACACTGACTACTGCTCGCCTACTCTGATGCCCGACAAAAGATTTCTGGTGGACTTCTCGGGCACATCCTCTGGGGCAAACTACATACACCAATATGAGGATGTGCTCGAGATCTACACCGATGGGTCAAAGTCGGGCATCGGAGTGGGTGGGGTTTCTACATGCCGCAAATGCAACGTAGGATAAACTTTAGGCTACCAAACCAATGTAGCATCACTCAGGCTGAAATATCGGCAATCAAAAGGGCAGCCAACTGGTTAAGGTACTACAGGATATTCGATCAGGACATCGGAATTTGTACCAACAGTAAGGCGGCACTACATGCTCTATCTGGTGTTTACACAACATCGGAATTGGTTAAAGAATGCCGGGCATCTCTGAATGAGATGGCGAGACATGCGAACCTAGGGCTCTTCTGCGTACCGGGCCACGCGGGGGTGCCCGGTAACATTATCGCGGACGGTCTAGCCAAGGCCGGTGCCCGGCTACATGAAAATGACATCGACTGGTTAGTAGGTGTCCCACTAAAAAGCTGTAAAATACAAATTCAGCACCAACTATTTAGAGAAGCGCAAACCAGATGGACAAATGAAATTACTTGTGAGGTTTCCAGATCCATCTGGCCCCAGTATAACTTCGCAAGACCTGCAACCATACTGGGGCTCCCTCGTCAACATCTGCGTATACTCGTAGCGGTCATAACAGGGCACTGTCTTATTGGTGTCCATGCCAGAAGATTAAATCTTCCTTTTAACAATTTCTGTAGAAGTTGTCAGAATGAGGAGGAGGAAGAAACTGTCAAACACCTCCTCTGTCGATGTCCAGCACTATATAGAAATAGGGCGTCATACTTGGGAAATCCGTCACTGCCCGAACTAGCAGACCTGGGGGAATGCGACATTAGGGGAGTAAATTCATTTATGCGATACTCGGGTTGGTTTAACACCGACCCAACCTCTGGAATAGGAGGGACACCTCTCTGAACCTCCCTACTCCCATTCCAGGCATCACAAAGGGACCAAAGGACCCAAGTGGGCCGGTTGTTAGAAACCGGCAGCCTGTTCAACCTAACCTAACCTGTACATACTTTTACATACACATTTCTGTTTTATGTGTTTTATTATGTACATAGATGAAGATATGATAGCCACAAGTAAAAATTTGTAAAAAGATTTAAAAGATTTATTTATGCGTCTCATTAGATTTTTGTATTATTGACAACAGATATTTTCAATATAACAATAAAATATATGCACAACAAAAAGGACTTCCAATGGGCTCTCCAGCTTCGCCAGTTGTGGCTGATATTGTCATGAAGAAATTACTTGATGAATTTGATGAATTTGACAAAGTATGTTGATAACATCTTTTGCATTATTTCAGAAAGCGAAATGGAGATTATGCTATCAACATTTAATTCATTTCATCCCGACATTAAATTTACAATTGAAAAATAATGTGGTTCAAAGTTGCCTTATTTAGATACGTTAATAATAAAGAGAAATAATAGTTTATTAATAGTATGGTACCAAAAACCGACCTCTTCAGGCAGAATAATTATTTATTATTCGAAGCATCCCAAAAGGCTAATAATTAATAATGCCAAAAATCTTATAGAAAAATATTATCAGTGAGTGATATTGAATTTCATAGGAAAAATAAAATGATAATTATGAACATTTTAAATGATAATAGTTTCCCTGTTCCCTTGATTTGCAAAATAATAAGATAATATAGGTGTATTGGAAGAAATCAAAACGCAGCTTCTGAGCCTAAAATTTATAAACCTTTGACATATGTACCTAAAACGTCGAAAAGATTAGAAAAATCGAAAATATATGATAGTGATAAATATAGAATGGCACATAGGATGTATAAAACTGCAGGTAAATTCTTTATGCTGACTTTAGACGACATGTATTTTACATCTGACTTGTCAAATTTCCCACTGCAAAAGTGATACATGCCGTGTGAAACATATGAAACATTGTCAGATGACATTTACAGAAGCAAAGTCAGATGAAAAATTTTCAATTAGAGCGTGTTCTATTTTCATCTGACAGGGCATCTGACATCAGCTGTATTAAATTATCAAAAGTGTGGTTTGGCTGAAAAAAACATTAAAAAGCAAAGAGCGCTTTATATATTTACGAAAATTGTGCAAAAACTCAGCTGCTGTGAACACTCAGAGGTTATGTCAGATGTAATTGCACATGTACGTGTGAAAGCAAATATTATAAACCGTCTGTAAATTGACAAATTTGACAAACATGCGAAGTTACATATGTCTCACACACCTAACAAGCCATATGTAAAAAACATGTCGTCTAAAGTCAGCATTAGTAAGACAAAAGGCAGAGATTAGAAAAATCTAATTTTTTTTTTCAAATTTCATGCAATGGTAATTATAGAGAAAATTGTAATAAGATATATGTAGGTACGACCAAAAATAAATTAAAAACTAGAATAGCTGGTCATAAATCGGATCAAAGGTACTAGGGATAATGTTTCTTCACAAAAGACAGCTATAGCAGCACATTGTGCCAATTCAAATCACTATCCTGATTTTAGTAATGTTTCAATTTTAAATACGGAGAATAATTATAAACGACGTTATTTGTTAGAGATGTTACAAATTATAAATTTTCCAATAGACAAAAAATGAACTACAGGACAGATACGGCTAGTGTTACTCATAGCTATGGATATTTATTATATAGGAACGGAAGCAGAAATTAAAATTATGAGAAATTAAAATATTTTGTTTTTTGTACATTTGTATTTCAAAATTGTTAATTTTTTCATTTTGACGATTTTTCTTTGTTAAATTTTTTCAATTTGAAAGTTATAAATAATTGTTGAAGGCCACACAAGAAGTGGCGATATAATGGACTTGTTAAAAATAAAGAAATAAATATGGTTATTATTGTTTATATAAAAAAAGAAACCTTAAGCTCAATTAAAATATAAAACTTTTATAAACAAAAAAGGTCGAACTAATTATAATAATTATTATAAAGAAATTTAAAGCATAACCCTTTTTGTTATTAGGCGTAACGTCATAATCCAATTTATGTCAGATCATAGAACTTTTTACTGCTGGAAGAACGTCATAAGTAAAACTAAGGCCACTTCTGAATCTATTAGAGTTGTGTCGTTCCGGACAACACATTTGCTTCGTTCACTTATTTGTGTACACTTTTTTGTATAGAGAATGATTTATTTATTTATGTTTATGATAGATTTTATTATTTTCAAAAATTTATTGTTTGTTGTGGACTATTGTTTTTTTACAAATATTTTACGAAAACAGAATTTTTTTTATTGTCAGAAAATGAAAATAAACCATGAAAAAAGTTTGTTGACGTTTTTAGCAGCTACAGATGCATTCCCCCGTGCCTCGTTCATTCACTTCACAAACAAAAAACCGGAACGAAGAACGAAAGGAACGACCTAGTTCCTTTAGTCTTTCGGATCGGTCGGAACGATTCCACAAAAGGAACGATTTTGCCCAACTCTAGAATCTATAGAAGAAAGCTGAGTGAACATTTGATGCTTTTGGCCATATAGAGGCGTCAACCAGATGTTATTTCTCCAAATTGTATCACGAAATTCTTTTCATTTAAAAATTTAAAAATAGTTTAAAAATTAAAAATGCGTCTCCTGAAAAATCACTTTTTAGAGCTCTGTACACCAAAAGTGTAAAGGAACCCTATTGTTTTTGCTGTACTGTCCGTCTGTCTGTCTGTCACAGGCTGTTTTCTCGGGCGTTTTTTTCCTTCAGTTCAGGTTAAGCACATTAACTTTGCGTTTACACGTGCAGGTGCAAGTTCGAAAAACTCAATACAGTCTTACTATTTTACTAATACACCTACACTTTTCGCACTTATAGCCGACTTGCAGCTCACTTGCAAGGGATTTTACCTGGCCTTTACACATGCAAGTGCAAGTTCGAAAAACTCAATACACTCAAACTTTTCTACTAACACACTGTTGGTTCAGCTATGAGAAAGACAGAGAAACGAATACAAATTGCTTTTTCGTTGATAATACGTACACAGAACTTGCATGCAAGTACTTACATGTCTAAACGCAGGGTTACAAGACAGTGATTTTTTGACACTTGCAACAAGTAAAATGACAAGTTAAATAACAGTGTTACCCTATCAACAGTTTAGTACACATTAACTGGATTGCAATATAATGTTATTGTATTTTTACTGATTTTAAATAAATTTAAAAGTTAATTTAATATTATTTTCCTTAAATATACATAAATCAAGCAGTTAATGAAGTTTTAAAACTTAAATATCGTAGAAAAAATACGAATAAAATTCAATGTTATCTGGTTCCCTTAAAATGAAATATTTTTGTATTATTGGCAACTCTGCATTAAAAAGTAAACAAAATCAAAAATGGAGCCAAAATTAAGTCAAGAAAATATTATAAAGTTAATAAATTTATACCGTTCCTATCTCATTTTATGGGATACGAACAGCAAATTATATCAATAATAAAGAAATTTTTTTTAGTTGTTCTGCTCTCGCCGACATTTTTAAAATGAACTTTCACCTGCCCGTGTAAACATTCAAGCAACTTGCAAGACAGTTGGGCATTTTTTCGAAATTTTCGTTGATAATACGTACACAGAACTTGCATGCAAGTACTTGCACGTCTAAACGTAGGGTAAATGTAATGTATTAGAAGATTTTTCTCATCTTGGTTGTCAAATGTTTGTGTGAGTTGTAAAAAATTACATACTGAGAACAAGAAAATTCATTGTACACCCAAACAAATGCATACATACAAAACACAGCTGACGAGAATTTTAGCCAATGCATGTACTTCTATTATAGTATCATTTGTTCGCATAATCAAAACAAAACAAACAATTTGAGCAAAAAATAATCAGTTGGCGAAAAAACCGTCCTTTTTAACTGCGTAATCACAGAGATATACGATCGAAAGCTTGGGAATACAGCAAAATATAGAAAGAACAATGAATATAAAATAGGATACGAATAATATCAGCGCGAGCTACATTGTTGCAATCAAATAAAAAATAAAAACCAGTCTGTGATAATAATTTAAAAAATTTTTATTTGCTTAAAATATCTTAGTGGTTTAATAATTTTAATCTTCCGACGGCGTTTTTTTTTAATTTGGAACGATTTTCCGTCATCCCACATCAAATTTGGTTTGTAAACAGACCGGTTTCGGCTATGTGCCATCTTCAGTGTTCTATTGAATACTCATTCAATAGAACACTGAAGCTGGCACATAGTCGAAACCGGTCTGTTTACAAACCAAATTTGACGTGGGATGACGAAAAATCGTTCCAAATTTAAAATGCAATTATTTATTGTAATATTTATGTAACTAAAAATCTTCATATTGTAAGTAAAATTGTGTAAAATCTGATTAATTTTGTAATAATGTAATGTTTTTGAAATTTAAATAGACGAAAGCCCCTGAAGAAGTTAACAAAAAATTTACGAAACGTTGGGTACAAAATGTAATAAATTTGTTTTATTAACATTAAATACGTTAACATTAAATACACACACACGAGCACTTTTGAACGAACACGTTTGAAAACGAACGGTTAAAATCAAGTTGCTGCAGATATTTTTAACGCGTTCAAGAAGAGCGGTTTCTGGCCACACACCGGTAGTTTTACCCGCACAGTTTTGTCCGTGCGCTTAAAACTGCCAAAATAGAACGAAGTGTATGTCCGCCTTTATAAATATCCTGGTCGACGGGTTCAGAATACTGGCGGCCCTAATATAGACGGTGAAAATGTCCAAAATTAGTGTTAATTGGTGTAGTTTGTAGCATAGACTACACCAATTAACACTGATATTTAAAACAATAAAAATTAAAGGGTGTTCTATCAGTTAATGTATGCAATTTAGACAATTCGCTGCATCTTTGAAACCGTAAAAAGCAAACTCTTGAAATTAAAAAAACGCTAAAACTAAAATTTTCCAAAATTAAAAAAATTTCAAAACGAAAAATCGCCAAAATAAAAAAAGCGCTTAAAGGAAAAAAACACCAAAATTAAAGAAAATCGCTAAATACTAAAAATCAGCAAAAAAACTAAAAAGCACCCAAAATCGAAAAATTCGACAGATCGCAAAAAAGTAGTAAAACCTAAAAAATCACTAAAACTAAAAATATCGCCAAAAAACAAAAAAAAAATCGCAAAAAATGGAAAAAAATCACCAAACGAAAAAGCTCCAAAAACAAAAAAAAAGCGCCAACACTAAAAAATGGCTAAAAAGAAAAAAAGCATCGAAACAAAAAAAAATCGCAAAAACTAAAAAAATCACCAAAACGAAACAAATCTGCAAAACCGAAAAAAGCGTCAAAACTGAAAAAATGGATAAATTTAACAAAAATCACCAAACACCGAAATAAATCCCCAAAACCGAAAAAAAACGTCAAAACTGAAAAAAACGCCAAAACTAAAAAAATCGTTCAAACTAAAAATATCGTCAAAAAGCAAAGAAAAACGTTAAAACAAAAAAAACGCCAAAACCAAAAAAACGCCAAAACTAAGAAAATCGCCACAAACAAAAAATTCCAAAAAACGGAAAATGGCAAAAAAAAACCAAAAAATCATTAGAATGAAAAAAGAACCAAAAATCGCAAAATCAACAAAAAAAACTTCAGATATAAAAAAACTAAAATAAAACGTAAAAATTACCAAAATGAAAAAAAGGACAAAATCAAAAAGGGATATTCGTACGGAGCCCTTCGTATACGAGCCAAAGTCGCACTTTACTTAATTTATTTATTTTGAGTTATGACGACGTAGCAGCAAATGGCAATTTTTTGGTTTAATTTAATTTTTTTTGTTTTAAGTTTTTTCGTTGTTTTGGCGATTTTTTGTTTTGACGCGGTTTTCATTTTTGTGATTTAAAATATTTTTTTTTTGTTGCGATTTTTCGTTTTTTGTTAATTTTTAGCCGATTTTTTTTGTTCATACCAGGGACCGATAATAGTTATTTTTCGACCAATATATTTTCGATCAAAAAATAATGGTTATTGTTTGACTATTATTTTTTAGATCAAAAATAAAAGTTAAAATTTGACTGATATTTTTTAGTCAAAAATAAAAGTTAAAATTTGACCGATATTTTTTGGTAAAAAATAAAAGTTAAAATGTGACTGATGTTTTTTTAGTCAAAAATAAAAGTTAAAATTTGACCGATATTTTTTTTTTGGTCAAAAATAAATGTTAAAATTTTAGCGATATTTTTTCGGTCAAAAATAAATGTTAAAATTTTACCAATATTTTTTGGTCAAAAATAAAAGCTAAAATTTTAAAAAAGAGCAAATATCATACTAATCAACATCGATTTAACTTGTAAGTGAATATTGCTCCTTATATATAGCTCTTATATACAATATCGTTAAATAAATTGGTTCAATAATTGATGCTCCTGCTCACTAATATCAAGCACAATAAGTGGTTAAAATAAACAAGGAATGCTCGGGTAGCGACTTCTAAATCCGTTTAAATGTTAACTTTTATTTTTAACCAAAAACAAAATATCGGTCAAAATATAACTTATTTTTGAGAAAAAAATATCAGTCAAATTTTAACTTTTATTTTTGACCAACAAATATCGGTCAAACTTTAACTTTTATTTTTGACTAAAAATATATCAATCACATTTTAACTTTTATTTTTGAGCAAAAAAATAGCGGTCAAATTTTAGCTTTTATTTTTGAGCAAAAAAATATCGGTCAAATTTTAACTTCTATTTTTGACCGATAAAGTATAAGTCAAAAAATAACAGTTATATTTTGACTTTTTTGAAAAAAGTAACAAAATAAAAGTATTTTTAGATTTTCTTTCTTAGCTCACGACCATCACAATGCAAATATCGTATAGACAAATTATTTCTGTCTGACTTTTTGCACTGAAATTTTGATAATAACTGTTATTTTCGGTCCCTGCACAGAAAACATTAGAATAGGTTTTTATTTTAACACACATGTGTTTGAATTTGTTTTCTAATTTTATTATTTTTTTCTTTGGTTTGTAAATATTCCAATACAAAATTTTGATAGAAAAAAATGCGATTTTTTTTCTTATTTACGAATTTAAGTGTTTAATTTTCCGAATGTTGTGATAGGTCCCATTTCCGTAAAATAAATATTTGAATTTATGAATTTAGTAAGAGAATACGAATTATAGTTTTTTCTGTTTGGTTCTGACTGTTTTTTTGCCTTTGTCGTTTTTTAACGTTTTTTTCGCTGTTTGATGATACTTTTAGCAGGGAATGGCGCGATCGCACCGCATACGTAGTAGAGGGCTGCACGAATATACTCGAAAGTACTTGTATGTATGTTTGCGTGTGTATGTTTTTTTGCATGTATGTTTTTTTGTATATATGTGTGTATATATGTATATTTGGTCGTGGCTATGTATGTACACACATATACATGCATGTATACATAAGTATATACATAAGAACATACATTTATGCACACGCGAAATTCATACGAGTACAATCTACGAATACATTTTTGTACACTTTGCAGCCCTCTAATACGTACTCTATGATATACAACATAGAATATGGAACAGAATACTCACTTTTGACAGCTAAAAAAGGTTGTTCTCATGTGTTATGCAGTTTTACATCCTGTTGTTGTTTTTACTAAGATTGTATGAATGAGATAGTTAATTAGAAACCACATTAGAAAATAAGATTTGCTTTCTCTTTCATACAATCTTCGTAATGTTGTTGTATAGTGACGGGTCTAGTTAGTTGTCTATGATATACACGTTTGAGTACTTTAAACACCGCAAAAAATTTGCGGTGTTGATTTAGCTCACCGTTTATTTACAAAGAATTGATGCGATCATAATATGCTCGCTACTTTGCGGTGTGTGCGTACATAAAAGCAATGATCGCAAAAACCAGTAGCAGCAAACATCGCAATCGGTATGAACAAAACTTTTAGAATTTTGTCATTTCGTACTAAATATCTGCATGAAACATTCGTTTTTCAATTCACAGTATTGCTTTGTTTTATAAATCAGTAATAGTAGGGCAGCCCAAGGTGTTATATGTGGATTAACTCTAGCGTCATCGGGACCTTACGGAATGTGAAGATTAGATGTTAAAAAGAAAAAAAGGTAATGTGATGTATGCCCTTTCAGTGGTGGGAGGACCGTGTGCGGTAGGGTGGAGCGTCAGATTTTTTTTGCGAATTTCAATTTCGAATAGCAAAAAAGGTTGAATTTTGTGAATCCAAATTGATTATTAGGCTAAGGTTCGTAACGTTATATTCAGAAAGAATTGGGCATGATTAATATTCCAAGGAACAAGGGAAAAATTAACATCAACTTAATTTTTCAACGTACACAGCAGAACAGAGTAGCGTCACTTTCGGAAGCCGCTACACTTCCATCGCCAGTGCTCACGTGTATTTGCTTATCGCCACTTGTCAGGTGGCTCTGTTTGAATGTGATTTGAATTCTTATATATACAACTTTTTCGTGAAAATTTAATACGAGAATTAAATCACTCAAGCTGATATTAAAATGCACTTTCTCAGCGTTGCCATCGGTTTATTTTTCTTCATTCACATTTTTCTGATTTTTGTTCTACTCAAGAAAAACTTTTTTGGTTTGATTTTATACTTAAGTATATATGAACATGTAAACATTTGAAAAGCTCAAGCCAGTAGCTAATTATTTATTAGTATGATTATTTCGAACGTATTTGCTTTGTGAATCCAAATTGATTATTAGGTTAAGGTTCGTAACGTTAAATTCAGAAACAATTAGGCAAGATTAATATTCCAAGGAACAAGGGAAAAATTAAAAATTTTTTATTGAAAATAATTTTGTATGGGAAATAAAATTAGATTTTTTCATTTAATGGCTTAAAAATTTCTTATATTTTATCAGATCTCCTCGATCTTATAGCCTTACAGCCATATTCATAAATATTTAAAACAGGGTAATAAACTACTTTTAAGCAAAATTTCATAAAATTGCATTCATAAATGTATATTACATGAACATTTTAAAATAGGTTTAAAGATGGTATGCAAGTTATGGCTGTCATACGTCCTGGTTTTCCAGGATTGTCCTGGTTTTAGACCAATTGTACTGGTGTCCTGGTCCACTCTTATATTGTCCTGGTCTTTTGATACAGGTCAATGCAGACAACAATTAATTTTCTGCTGATTTTTGTTATGAACACAGGTCAAGTTTTCTGTTATAACGCTGTTTACATGAAGCAGTTTACCAGCATTTCGTCACCTTATTATTGGTTTACCCATAAACATAGGAAAAAGCATTAATAATAAGTTGACGATTTGTTGCATTTTTCGTGGTTTTATTAATTTTTATTAATAAGAAAACAAAAAATAGCAATCGCCAGTAATTTCATGTGGTTTATAAACAAAAATGCATAACAAAAAATATTAATTTTACAAGTTTAAATATATACCATGGAATATAAATGATTTTCAGAATGAATACATTTCCGAATTCATAATTTTTGCTAAATCGAAATTTGAGTACCAAAACAATTGGTTTTATGAGTTACAAATAATCTGTAGAATAAAGACTTCCTTCTAAAGTTTAACTTTCTAAGGAACATCGAAATTTAGTTTAGTTACCCGCGTACTGAAGAGTGTGCTAGGCTATTAACTGGGAGGTCGCTTGATTCCTGCCAAGAATTGGGTCTTTCTGCAGAAAAGCTCCAAAAAGGCTTAATCAGTATGTGCGTTTGTTAAATTGAAAGAGCTAAATATGCCTCCGATATTTGCAGACAAATGTGGGAGAACAATAATATTTTTAAAAAAATTCTGCTAAAACTGGAAAAGCCTCGCTTTATTTTAGAAATTGTTTGCCAAAAATTATACAAACTAATTTCAATCTTCTTGAATATTTGTTCAAATGCAAGAACTTTCAATCTATAAAATTCTGAAATTTCTAATAATATCAAAAATACTGGTGATTTTTTTCTTCATTACGATATTTGGGTTTATTAAACTTAGTGATTTACAGTTACCATCAAAATCAAAGTTTTCGTATGAAAGTGAGCATAAAAATTTACACAAAGCCTGGGGCTTACGTCTTTCAGCTACTGGATGAAATAAACACAGGTCGCCTCGCCAGCCCATGTGTTTATTTTCGCCCCTCGTAATTTTAAATGATTTTATTTTTGTTTTTTGTTTTTTATGTATGAATTACATGTTAAGTTTTGTATCTATTGTATAATTGTTGGACCCCAATTTGAAATATATGGTTGAAAAATTGTTTAAAATTTGTTGCGGTCCATTTTTATATGATTAGTTCTGGGAATATATAATCTTTTGTTGTACATTCGTTTGTGATATGTATGTATTATAAATGTCCTGGTCGACGGGTTCAGACTTCTGGCAGCCCTAACCTACTATAAACCTTCAATAAATTCATATAATCGAAATATCAATTTTAACTTCAAATATCTTTGCAAATTTAGCACACAGGGAATACATGATATGCTTTAAATTAAAGTTTGAAGTCTTGGCTATAAGCGTTTAAGTATGTTTTTTTAATTTGATAGAATATGCCACTAAATTATTTAACTTAAACAAAATTCGCAACAAAATTACAAAAAAAAAAACACCATCAAAACACATAAAAGCAAAAAGAAATGTTAGTGATGTAGAAACAATCAACACAAATGAAAATAGGCTCATTATTCGAGTACCTTTTTCATACATGATTAAAAGAGTCGTGTGAACTCTTTTGTAATCATTTCTCTTTTTTCCTTTTACTTCATAGAAAACTTGTGTTAAATAAGTTGAGAAATATATTATAAAGAGAGTTCAAAATATCTTAACTTACACGAAAACAATAAAAAGTTATTCGTTTATTTCAATATCCGGATGAAATCATATTCTTTTTATTGCAACACTAACTACAAAACATGGTGGTGTTGCCAGTATCGAAATCTAAATTTCTTTAAAACACACAATGTCTATTGTAGTGTTTATGAATGCAATTTTATATTAAACAGTTTTTAGCGTGAAACTGTTCAATAACAATTGCGAGTCTTAAACCTAAAATAAGAATTTTTTATGAATTTGGCTGTAAAAATTTCAAAAATTTTTATTTCTATTTTAGAATGGCTTAAAACAAGAAAATAAAATTAAATTGAAATATATTGCCAGAATAAAAAATTTAGAAGCTTTAGAACAAATGTTTTTTGAAAAGCTACTAACAATTGAAAAAATATGTACCTGGTAATTTTTATTTGATTTTCTAATTCACAAACCAGTCTCTTGCAGTACATAAAATGTTATTTGTCACAAGCGCTATAGAATAGCAAAATTTTATGTTAACGTTTTCGTTCTGTGAAATAACATAACGAACGAAATAATTACAGAATAAGGCTATTAAACTTTTTTCATTCAGCACAAAATGTTTTTTACGTGTAGCCTTACATTCATGATAACTATCATTCATAAGTTTTTAGTAAAATATTTCTTGTCACAGAAATTTTAAATACCTATTCTGGAATTTCTGTTACAAAACTAAAAGTTTTTTATTTTAAATTTTATAGGATTATTACCAGAGCTAAAAAATATTATTATGAAAAGCTTTTTTCAAAGTTTTTATACTGGCAAAGCCATACATTTATGTTGTCAGTTAAAATTAAAATTAATTGAAATGGAGCCTGAAAAGTAAGTCTAAGGAAATTGTTTGAAAATTGAGTTATAATGTCGTTAAAGTGCAGCAAAAAGAAGAGAACTGAGAGGACTACACCAATAATATATAAGTTTTTAAAAAAATCATCTTCAGATGCTTGCAGCAAAGAATTGTCCGACATCAAAAAATAATTTGGATTACTTATGGAAGGAGGTTGTCACTGTCCTCAATTCCATGCGTGGTCCCTCACGCAATGTTGCTAAATGGAAAGAGTTAAAGCTAGACATTGTAAATGCAGTATGACACTGTTTTAAAACATTTTGACATACATACATATGTATGTATTTTTGCAGAGTTTGCACGACATCGCAGCGCAAGAAAACATAGGGGGCATATGTTGGCCACCGGAGGTGGTTCTTCTATAATTTGACTTTCAGAATTTGAAGAATTGGCGTTGTCAATGTTCGGCTCAGAAGCTGTAACTGGAATTAGTTCGGTGAAAACGGTAGGGTTTGAGTTAAGAACGGGGCGTTTCTATATTAAGGCAACGATATGTAATAATGAATAAAAATTCTTTGCTTAGGATTTTTCTTCTGACCAAGAAGCAGGTGTTATTAACCTGACACCACTAGCACTCTTTGAGAGTGCTATTGTTGATGTTGACGCTATAAAAGATCATACTATTGAAGGTGGTGCTGCAAATGATGCTTCCTTTTCTATTGGCGATAGTATTTTAAACTCCACCAGGGACTCAATTGGTTTTTTTCATTATATTGTCATCTGATATTTGACAAGCTAACAATTAGCACATAACAACCTTAAGCGAATAAGAGGGGATAATTTTTTTCCTCGGAGTTTTACCTTCTACAAAAAAGGCAAACTACGAGGTAGCCTGCCGTTTATCGAGGCTTAGAAACTTATATACATGTGTACATATATTTTACATGTAAAACTCATTCTCGAGATGTAAGTCAAGAAAAGCGACCAATAAAAAAGCTGCGTTTCGAGTCCATGCATGATAAAATTATGCAGTCTATGGATACTCGGACGAGAAACGAAAATCAAATAATGGAAGGTATTAGCTTAATGGCGGATGCAACTGAAAAATTTGCATCATCTATTGGCAAATTGGCAGGCAACATTAATATATTGATCTCATTTTTACAAAAATAACATACATAACTAAATTTTTATTACTTATATGTTTAAATTAATAAAAGATATATTAAAGGATATTACAATGAAGAAACATAAGGGGCTCTTATTCTTTCACCATCTCTATAGAACTCAGATTGAGGTTCAACCGCATTGGTTGTTACATTTTCATTATTATCTTAATCAATTTCAATATCAATCGGTATGTTACTTTTTATCAGCATATTATGTAAAATCATGCACGAATAAATTGTATTTACAGATTTTTCATGCTGATAATAAGGAACCCTGGTCTTTGAAAGACATTTAAACTTCCCTTTAATAACCCAAATACTCTATCTATCGAGTTTCGCCTTTTTTTATAAGCCGATTATATAAAAGCTCCTTTGCATTTGACGGCCTGCTTATTGGAACCATAAGCCAAGGCTCCAGTGGGTATTCGCTATCTCCAATTAGCCATGTATCATCCAAGAGGTTCGCCATTAAATGTATTCGGGCGGGTGCAATAGCCCATATAGCAGAGTCATGGCATGATCCAGGAAACTTTGCGTTCACTGATGTAAATAATAAGCGATGATCACATATCTAGGGAATAATATTTTAATGTTTCAGACACATTCAGTTTGTCTTACTTTCAGCTTCTACATTAACGGAGAGCGAATGGTTGTTTTGTCTTTTGTGCATCATTACATTCCAACTCTTCTATGAGTGATGAACACATTGTTTTTGGGTAGACGATATTTTTTTGTAAATAAATTGTGCGGAATGCTAAATGGATTGCTATTATCGCGCAAACTTCGTAAAACACCTCGCATTCTAGCAAATTCTGATCAATAAAAATAGTTCTTCCATTATATTTTATTTCAATTAAACACAAAATTTTTATTGTCATATGCTGTTCTGTACGTGATAACTATCATTATAAACTTATATAAAAAAAGCTTTTATTTGAAACCCAGAATAGGTATTTGTTATTATTGTCACAAAAGTTTTAACTATCACAAAAATTTTGTTAAAACTGGTTCGAGAATAGCACTATTGAAAAAATTATTAAAATTTTTTTTCTATATTAATGAAGCAAATTAAAATAAAATTCATATAATTTCTCTAGCTTCCAGCCGTGGTAGAGGGCTTAAAGATATGTTGCAAAAAAATCAAAAACATATTTTTTGTATATAATTTAGCTAGATGCAGCATTCCGGAGGTATTCGAAATTTATTGGATGACTTTTTTTTTCCTTCATACACCAACGCTCCACTCTATTGTACGGGCTTTCAAATATGTATTGCACTAGCACAAAATACATTAATAAGGCAGAGCATGCACATCGCACGTATTCACCACACCAAAGAAGTTGATGAATTTTTTACAGTTGCTCTACCGGCGTCATGTTAATGTCATGTGCAAGTCGATGGCTCGTGAAGACGTAGTGTAAGGCCAACAGAGTGCTCGAAAGGTGCACAATATGTGAGTAAAATTAGGTTTTTGAACGCTACAAATATTACATTGTGCTAAAGCCATTGATCTGCTCTTTCAAGAAATATACATATATTTTGCATTGTGAGGAATAACCCCCAACACAAAAAATTATACATATATATATATATATGTATATATATATATATATATATATATATATATATATATATATATATATATATATATATATATATATATATATATACATATATATATATATATGTATAATTTTTTGTGTTGGGGGTTATTCCTCACAATGCAAAATATATGTATATTTCTTGAAAGAGCAGATCAATGGCTTTAGCACAATGTAATATTTGTAGCGTTCAAAAACCTAATTTTACTCACATATTGTGCACCTTTCGAGCACTCTGTTGGCCTTACACTACGTCTTCACGAGCCATCGACTTGCACATGACATTAACATGACGCCGGTAGAGCAACTGTAAAAAATTCATCAACTTCTTTGGTGTGGTGAATACGTGCGATGTGCATGCTCTGCCTTATTAATGTATTTTGTGCTAGTGCAATACATATTTGAAAGCCCGTACAATAGAGTGGAGCGTTGGTGTATGAAGGAAAAAAAAAGTCATCCAATAAATTTCGAATACCTCCGGAATGCTGCATCTAGCTAAATTATATACAAAAAATATGTTTTTGATTTTTTTGCAACATATCTTTAAGCCCTCTACCACGGCTGGAAGCTAGAGAAATTATATGAATTTTATTTTAATTTGCTTCATTAATATAGAAAAAAAATTTTAATAATTTTTTCAATAGTGCTATTCTCGAACCAGTTTTAACAAAATTTTTGTGATAGTTAAAACTTTTGTGACAATAATAACAAATACCTATTCTGGGTTTCAAATAAAAGCTTTTTTTATATAAGTTTATAATGATAGTTATCACGTACAGAACAGCATATGACAATAAAAATTTTGTGTTTAATTGAAATAAAATATAATGGAAGAACTATTTTTATTGATCAGAATTTGCTAGAATGCGAGGTGTTTTACGAAGTTTGCGCGATAATAGCAATCCATTTAGCATTCCGCACAATTTATTTACAAAAAAATATCGTCTACCCAAAAACAATGTGTTCATCACTCATAGAAGAGTTGGAATGTAATGATGCACAAAAGACAAAACAACCATTCGCTCTCCGTTAATGTAGAAGCTGAAAGTAAGACAAACTGAATGTGTCTGAAACATTAAAATATTATTCCCTAGATATGTGATCATCGCTTATTATTTACATCAGTGAACGCAAAGTTTCCTGGATCATGCCATGACTCTGCTATATGGGCTATTGCACCCGCCCGAATACATTTAATGGCGAACCTCTTGGATGATACATGGCTAATTGGAGATAGCGAATACCCACTGGAGCCTTGGCTTATGGTTCCAATAAGCAGGCCGTCAAATGCAAAGGAGCTTTTATATAATCGGCTTATAAAAAAAGGCGAAACTCGATAGATAGAGTATTTGGGTTATTAAAGGGAGGTTTAAATGTCTTTCAAAGACCAGGGTTCTTTATTATCAGCATGAAAAATCTGTAAATACAATTTATTCGTGCATGATTTTACATAATATGCTGATAAAAAGTAACATACCGATTGATATTGAAATTGATTAAGATAATAATGAAAATGTAACAACCAATGCGGTTGAACCTCAATCTGAGTTCTATAGAGATGGTGAAAGAATAAGAGCCCCTTATGTTTCTTCATTGTAATATCCTTTAATATATCTTTTATTAATTTAAACATATAAGTAATAAAAATTTAGTTATGTATGTTATTTTTGTAAAAATGAGATCAATATATTAATGTTGCCTGCCAATTTGCCAATAGATGATGCAAATTTTTCAGTTGCATCCGCCATTAAGCTAATACCTTCCATTATTTGATTTTCGTTTCTCGTCCGAGTATCCATAGACTGCATAATTTTATCATGCATGGACTCGAAACGCAGCTTTTTTATTGGTCGCTTTTCTTGACTTACATCTCGAGAATGAGTTTTACATGTAAAATATATGTACACATGTATATAAGTTTCTAAGCCTCGATAAACGGCAGGCTACCTCGTAGTTTGCCTTTTTTGTAGAAGGTAAAACTCCGAGGAAAAAAATTATCCCCTCTTATTCGCTTAAGGTTGTTATGTGCTAATTGTTAGCTTGTCAAATATCAGATGACAATATAATGAAAAAAAAACCAATTGAGTCCCTGGTGGAGTTTAAAATACTATCGCCAATAGAAAAGGAAGCATCATTTGCAGCACCACCTTCAATAGTATGATCTTTTATAGCGTCAACATCAACAATAGCACTCTCAAAGAGTGCTAGTGCTGTCAGGTTAATAACACCTGCTTCTTGGTCAGAAGAAAAATCCTAAGCAAAGAATTTTTATTCATTATTACATATCGTTGCCTTAATATAGAAACGCCCCGTTCTTAACTCAAACCCTACCGTTTTCACCGAACTAATTCCAGTTACAGCTTCTGAGCCGAACATTGACAACGCCAATTCTTCAAATTCTGAAAGTCAAATTATAGAAGAACCACCTCCGGTGGCCAACATATGCCCCCTATGTTTTCTTGCGCTGCGATGTCGTGCAAACTCTGCAAAAATACATACATATGTATGTATGTCAAAATGTTTTAAAACAGTGTCATACTGCATTTACAATGTCTAGCTTTAACTCTTTCCATTTAGCAACATTGCGTGAGGGACCACGCATGGAATTGAGGACAGTGACAACCTCCTTCCATAAGTAATCCAAATTATTTTTTGATGTCGGACAATTCTTTGCTGCAAGCATCTGAAGATGATTTTTTTAAAAACTTATATATTATTGGTGTAGTCCTCTCAGTTCTCATCTTTTTGCTGCACTTTAACGACATTATAACTCAATTTTCCAACAATTTCCTTAGACTTACTTTTCAGGCTCCATTTCAATTAATTTTAATTTTAACTGACAACATAAATGTATGGCTTTGCCAGTATAAAAACTTTGAAAAAAGCTTTTCATAATAATATTTTTTAGCTCTGGTAATAATCCTATAAAATTTAAAATAAAAAACTTTTAGTTTTGTAACAGAAATTCCAGAATAGGTATTTAAAATTTCTGTGACAAGAAATATTTTACTAAAAACTTATGAATGATAGTTATCATGAATGTAAGGCTACACGTAAAAAACATTTTGTGCTGAATGAAAAAAGTTTAATAGCCTTATTCTGTAATTATTTCGTTCGTTATGTTATTTCACAGAACGAAAACGTTAACATAAAATTTTGCTATTCTATAGCGCTTGTGACAAATAACATTTTATGTACTGCAAGAGACTGGTTTGTGAATTAGAAAATCAAATAAAAATTACCAAGTACATATTTTTTCAATTGTTAGTAGCTTTTCAAAAAACATTTGTTCTAAAGCTTCTAAATTTTTTATTGTGGCAATATATTTCAATTTAATTTTATTTTCTTGTTTTAAGCCATTCTAAAATAGAAATAAAAATTTTTGAAATTTTTACAGCCAAATTCATAAAAAATTCTTATTTTAGGTTTAAGACTCGCAATTTTTATTGAACAATTTCACGCTAAAAACTGTTTAATATAAAATTGCATTCATAAACACTACAATAGACATTGTGTGTTTTAAGGAAGACGTAGTGTAAGGCCAACAGAGTGCTCGAAAGGTGCACAATATGTGAGTAAAATTAGGTTTTTGAACGCTACAAATATTACATTGTGCTAAAGCCATTGATCTGCTCTTTCAAGAAATATACATATATTTTGCATTGTGAGGAATAACCCCCAACACAAAAAATTATATATATATATATATATATATATATATATATATATATATATATATATATATATATATATATATATATATATATATATATATATATATATATATATATATATATATATATATATATATATATATATATATATATATATATATATATATATATATATATATATATATATATATATATATATATATATATATATATATATATATATATATATATATATATATATATATATATATATATATATATATATATATATATATATATATATATATATATATATATATGTATATATATATATATATATATATATATATATATATATATATATATATATATATATATATATATATATATATATATATATATATATATATATATATATATATATATATATATATATATATATATATATATATATACATATATATATATATATATATATATATATATATATATATATATATATATATATATATATATATATATATATATATATATATATATATATATATATATCCTGCATATAATTAAGGAATAATCCTTAATAAACAAAAAAAATTGTGAAGAATAATCCCCAATTAGATGCATTGTGAGGAATAACCCCCAACACCTAAAATTATATATATATATATATATATATATATATATATGTATATATATATATATATATATATATATATATATATATATATATATATATATATATATATATATATATATATATATATATATATATATATATATATATATATATATATATATATATATATATATATATATATATATATATATATATATATATATCTTTCGTATAATTAAGGAATAATCCTTAATAACAAAAAAAGGATTGATCACCAACAAAAAACAACTACAACTACCTTCCCGATTTAGACGGGATCCAACTACACCAACTGGAAAAGGACAACTGTAACAAAACATCGTTGATAACACCAAATTGAAAAAAAGGACAAGATACAACAACACCAACTTGAAAAGGACAATATACAACTGTAACAAAACATCGTTGGAACACAAAGAAAAAAGTAAGCTTAGATTAAGTTATATTATATGAGCGACTCCGAGTCAGACTATTTTTCCGATTCAGGATTCGACTCGAACGACGGTTACAATACTGACGAATTCGTACTCATCAGACAGATTGATAACCCTAGACCTCGAATAGTCGGAAGACTGAGGAGAAGAACACATAAGTAATTTTTCGTTTAAATACATATAAAAATATCGCAACCAGTAGCCCCTTCAATAACCATAGATCCCTTAAAATATCTCAAATCTCTACCAGAATTTTACGGGACAAAAAGGACCTTTACAATTTTCTAAATTTAGTTGACCGAATCTATCCTGTTCTAACACAATATGACACAATGTCACAATTAGTATTTTCTGATTTGATTAAAAGCCGTTTACTAGGCAAATCAAGGGAAATAATCGAAATAAACTTCCACGTACATTCAAGGACAGACATAAAAAATGTATTAGTTAACAATTTTGGTGAAAAACTTAGTATAGATTTTTATAACGAAATTAAAAACCGCTTGAGGAGCTTGAACAATAAAACTAATATGATATTGGGCTCGAATGCTGGAGCTCAGCAAGTCGCTGAAAATAATATGAAATCTGCCCTCAATATTTTTAAAGAAAAAATCCCGGAGCCTATGAGAACAATTTTAGCTTGTAGGAACCCTGGTACCCTCGAAGACGCCTTTGAAATCCTTTTTAAATCAGGATACGCCTATTTTGGTAACAAACTCGAAAAGACACAAAGTCATGACAAAAACAATTAGCCAAGAAACTCTAACCATTACCAAAATAATTAACAAACGACACAAACAAATTCTCAATATAGACCCGACAACTATTCCCAAAATAATCAACAAAAGAGATATACAAATTTCCAACATAGATCCAATTTCCACTCCAACTATCCCCAAAACAATCGACAAAGAACATACACTAACCCTAACTAATACCAAAATAATCAAAATAGGACTAACCTTCAATATAACTCTGGTGCTAACTATCAACAACCTGAACAATAAAACCCAGAACCAATGGATATTAATATGATCCAAAACACTCAAACACACGAAAATTTTCAGTCAATAGCCCTCACGGCAAATCACCCTATATAGAAATTAAAACTAAATTAAAAAATTTTTAATTCATTATCGATACAGGCGCTACACATTCGATAATAAAAACTGGGATTTGTAATCCAAAATGGAAGATACCTTGTGACGAAATTAATTTAAAAAGCTCTACAGCACCATATAAAAATTAAAGAACAAGTTTCTATACCAGTCTTTAAGGAACTTTGTGAAAATTCTGAAAGGAAAATTAAATATCTAGTTTGTCCTTTTCATGACCAGTACAATGGTTTGATAGGAAATGATATACTGAAAGAACTTAAAATAATAATAAATTTAAGAGATAATTTGTTGGATATTGATGGAAAACGTATTCCAATAAAATATGACAATGACGTTATTGAATTTTATTTTGAAAAACGTGGGTTGCATGAAGTTACCTTAAGGTGGAGGTACATAACACGCGTTAACGCGCCAATGCGTTACAGACTTCTGTCAAAAAAATTTAAAATAGTGTGTTTATATGAAGCAAGTTACACAAATAAGTTTGAGACGCGTGTGCCGCATAAAGTTCAGCAACTTTAAACTTTTTTCACGCGCTACCGCTTCTGCTAGATAAACAGCTGACTTTAGGGATGGCAAAATTAGTACAATTGTACCCTTTTTGGTACAAATCGGACTTTAAAGTACGATGGTACACCAATGACTTATTTAGTACAATTAATAATTTGTTCCATTTTTTGGAATTTTCCTTATTGCAGCGCTTTTGTTGTGATAAAATATCTTATCCTTTTCGTCCACTCGTATATATGCTACATTTTATCTGAATTAAACAAAATATTTGCGAAATATTGAGAACAAAGTTCGACTTAAAAAAGAGGAATATTTAAAGTGGTCACATAAGGAAGGATAGCTCACGAAACGTAGTTTTTGAAATTTAAAGCTCTAGCGGATCAAGATACATAAAAATAATTATTTTTATAAAATTGAAAAAATCGCCAAAGCGAAAAAGTGCCAAACCGAAAAAATCGCTAAAAATGAGCAAAAACCGAAAAAAATCCACAAAATCGAAAAAGCGCCAAAATAAAAATAAATAAAACTAAAAATATCGTAAAAAGCGTTAAAACAAAAAAAAGCAAGAAACGAAAAATCACAAAATCAATAAAAGAAACTTAAAAAAACTAAAATTAAACCAAAAAGCAAAACTACAAAATTTTCAAAATTAGAAAAAAGGGCAGAAAGAGGCCAATGCCTGCACAGCCGGCATTGGCCGCGTACTAAAAAAACTATGTATTTTTAAAAACTAATTTTTAAAGTTGCATAACTTCCCCATTTCAAAAGTGACTATTAAATGAAAGTATACTATTAAATGAAAGCTTGGAAGGTTCTTTGCAAAATTATATACATGCTTAAGTATCGCTATATTAGTCTTTTTTTAGATAACTGTGTGTTTACGTAAAAAGTAGGTCTCAAAATGTTTAGAATTGTATTTGGTTCAGAACGGGTTAAAGGATATCAAAAATGTATATACTGGTATTTTAAAAAAACTTTAAAATGATATACATATCGTTATATCTGTGCAGAATTGTAGGAGTTATGGCCAGTTCAAAATGAAGGTTTTGAGCCCCGTAGCTTCGGAACCAAAAGAGCGCCGAAAACAATTTCACAAGAATTGTTTGTTTAAATAGGGCTCTTACCCTTTATATTTTGATTTGCAACAGCTTTGTTATTCTTGGCTTGTTCCAAGGCGAATATTATATTTTAGTACAATTATGTACAAAGTAGATCAACACCAGGTAGTCGCAAGGTAGATCAACACCACGTAGTCGCAAGAGAATTCGCCGTGGAGAATTTACATTTGGGCTGTCAAAAAAGCGGATACATTAACACTGCTGACAGGCCAAATGTGTAAACATTTACGTAAGCAGCAGGGCTTTTGCGGCCACCTGGTATGAATTCGCCTTGGGTAGTCGCAAGAGAATTCGCCGTGGAGAATTTACATTTGGGCTTTCAACAAAGCTGATTTGTAAACATTTACGTAAACAGCTGGGCTCTTGCGGCCACCTAGTATGAATTCGCCTTGATTATAAATCCGTAGTGAAGATATCCTCAAAACAGCTTTCAGGCGGGCACTACGAATTTCTACGTATGTCCTTTGGCTGAAAACAGCGCCAGCAACCAACAGCAACAAAGGTTAATGAACAATGTTTTAGGCGACCTTATTAATAAAATATGTCTCGTCTATTTAGACGATATAATAATATTTTCAACCTCTTTACAAGAACATACATAATCTTTAGTAAAGGTATTTCAACGGTTGAAGGAACTGAATTTAAAGATACAACTCGACAAGAGTAAATTTGTGAAAAGGTCAACGATTTTTTTGGGGCATGTTGTCACCAATGAAGGTATTAAACCTAACCCAGAAAAGATCGTTTGTGTGCAAAAATTTCCACTACCGAAACATTAAACGGATCAGAACAAAATTATAGTACAATAGAGAAGGAACTCCTCGCAATAGTGTGGGCAACAAAACACTTCCGACCATACTTGTTTGGAAGGAAGTTTCTGATCGAAACCGACCATAAACCATTAACGTGGCTATTTTCCATGAAGGAACACAATTCTAAGTTGGTGCGATGGCGATTGCGTTTACAAGAGTACGATTACGAAATTAAGTATAAGAAAGGAGTTTTAAACGGCAATGCAGATACACTATCCCGAATTGAAATAGAGAACAATGAGGTAAACTTAATGGAAGAAAACGAAATCATAAAATAAGTAAATACTCCACTAAACTTCTTTAAACGACAATACATTATTAAGCAAATACTCTCTGGTTCGTTTAAAAAACCGAATTTATTTTGCAGAACAAAAGAAAAATTATTTCTGCTAAGAATTTTGATGAATCAACACTAACAACTCTTTTAAAAAACCACTTCGATCCTGAAAAAATTAATACGGTAGTAATTGAAAACGAAACGTTATATGAGAAATTTAAAGATACTGTAGCCAAGTACTTCAATAATAATAAATTTAAAATTTATAGAAGTAATATAATCCTACAGCACATTGTTGATGACAACGAACTCACTGCAAAAATAGAAAAATAACATAAAAATAATGGTCATAGGGGTATAAACGAAAACTGCGGAACTTAAATCAAAGATTTATCATCCTAAATTGAAAAAGCGCACCACACAATTTATAGAAAATTGTGACACATGTAATAAAGAAAAGTACGAGCGACGACTTATAAAACAAAAATTTAAGATAATAGAATTCCCACAAAACCCTGGTGAAATAGTACACGCGGATGTATACTACAGTTTGGAAAAGAAACTATTTCTAACGTTTATCGACAAGTTCTCTAAGTACGCACAAGCAATAAGTATCAAAAATAGATCATGGGTAGAATTTAAAACTGGATTAGCTCAATACTTATCGTCTGTTGGAAGCATCAAAAAACTTGTAATTGATAATGAATTAGGTTTTAAAGCCTTACCCCTTTTAGAGTATCTACGAGAACTATAAATCGATATCCACTTTACATCAAATAATAATCATACATCCAACGCAGATGTAGAGAGATTCTATAACACTTTAAATGAACATGTCAGAATCCTTAGACACGATTCTCAAAAAGATATAAGAACCGTAGAAGAAAAGATATTTAGATGCGTTAAGTATTACAATGATACAATCCATTCCACTACTAATAAAAAACCGATAGATTTCATAAATGGAAAGATAAATAGAGAAGAATACCTCAGTATTAGGGATAGAATGATTAAAATAAAGGAAAGAACAATAGAGAAAATGAATAAAAACCGAGAAGATGTATATATCCAAACAGGACCAATATATCTAAAAGATGAAAGAGGCGGAAAGAACCACTCTAAATTCCGAAAGGTAATAGTTTCTCAAGTAGACAATGACCATGTTATGACTAGCAAAGGTCATAAATATTATAAATCCCACATCAAAAGAAAGAAAAAATACCAAACAATAAACGCCAATGAACAAACTTAAGTTTTACATTTTTCTTATTGTTTTCAGATGCTTTCCCTTTTGTTACTGTTATTGTCCATACTTACTACCATAACTGCACAAACGTTAGAAATGAAAGACTTATCAGATAATCATGGATACATCCCTATCAAACTTAAGGACGTACAAATTATTGACAACTACGCAACAATTATACATATTATTAATGCAACCCAGTACATAGAAACCACAAATTTATTAGAAAAAAACATACATAGGTTAACAAATACTTATACGAACGTTACACCACTACTTAATAGTATAAAGAACAGCATGGAACTATGCAAAACAAAAATCCGAAACTTAATAACAAAATTTATACAAAAACGAGGACTAATAAATGCAATAAGCAAAGAACTAAAATATGTAGCCGGAACTATGGACAGTGAGGATGAGGCAAAAATACTTCATAAAATCCGAACAGTAGAAAAAGGCAATAATGAAGCCATGATAGCAATAGACGAACTGACTTTTCTAAGCACTGCTATGTATATCAACAAAAATATCTAACATTACAGATCACATAAACATACAACAAAAAACTTCAAAAGTATATAAACAAATTCAAGACGGAAATCGCAAATAGAATTCTTAACTTAGAAGACGAAACTATATTTTTAGAAAACATTTTTCAAATCAATAATGATATAAATTTACTAATAGACCACATAAACGAAATGGGACATGTAATTTTTAATACCAAACTAGGGTAGTACCATCCGATATACTGACTAAAGAAAAATTCAACTGCATAAATAAAATAGAATCATACCTTCATGCTAAAGTATCGTTATCATACAGACAAGATTTAGTAATTGCAACACTGAAAATTCCAAAATTTTTAAAGGAAACATTCGCGGAGATCATATTTGAGTCACTCCCTGACAAGCAAAATAAATCGCTTATCCTAAAGGAAAATACAGTCCTTATCCACGAAAACGAGGTGTACAAGACAAACTCTATAGAATACAATGAACTTATAAAAATAAATGACGAATGCCTTAAGAATATAGCGAAAAACTTAGAACCAAAATGTTAAATGGACATAAGAACAAAACAAGAAGAAAAGGAAATTCACCCCGGACTGCTTATTTTTAAGAAGTACAAAGACAAAATTACTACAAACTGTAAACATTTATACAAGTTTGAAAATATAAGAAAATATTAGCTAAAATTTGAAAATTGTGTCGTGAAAACCAAAAGAAAAACATACGAAAATTACAGAATAAACATAATCGAAATGTATGTTTTGGAAAATTTTTTCTTAAAAATAAATGAAAACAATGTATCATACCCTAATTTAAGTATTAAAAACATAGACCTAAACGAAACATTAAATATTGTGAATCATAAACTTTTAAAAAATAATTTAATAAGTACAAGTAGTAACCTAAGTTTTACAATAATACTGTTATCTATCCTGACTATAATTTATATTAAAACAAAAAACAGAACTTATATAATTTCCTCGTAGGAGCCTCGCTCTAACGGTGGGGAAGTTATAGTAACCCCTAATAAAACCATTATATAAATAATTCCGTTCTATGAAGACACATACAAACATACATAATATACTTAAACATTTAATACTTTCACTTTTCTGCAGTCACATTTCTTACATAAATCCATTAACACCTAAATAAAAAAATTCCAAGAATGCTTGTCATAAAAAATATAGTAATTTTATTTAGACCAATGAACCATTAAAACAATTTTGCAATTAAAACAAACAATTCTCGGAAATCAATTTTAAGTAAAAACTTTAGATCAATGAACCATTAAAACAATAACAGAATGAGTTTGCAATTAAAACAATTCTCGGAAATACATTTTAAGTTGTAATAAAATAAATAAAATCCTTTAGGTTATTTAGCAATAATTCTTAAGAATTAATTTTTAAGCATTTTATTTTTACTTGACAATAATTATTCAAAATTGATCCTTACATTTTTGTTATTATCGAATAAGCATTTATTTTGTATTTAAATAGAAGAAAATTTTTAAATAAATCAGTCATAAGCTTTGATTCAATTGAATAAAGTGATAAGAAAATAATTAGTTTTTGTTTAAATCCAATTATTTTTGTTATTTTCTTTTAGCCTTAAGCGCGGTATAAGTCAGGGAACTGCACGATCACACCGCAACCAAAATACACCGCATATGTACCCTATGATTTACATACCTGAGTACTTTAAACTAGAGATGTGCAAATGTCGTGAATTTTTCGTGTCAGGCGTGATTCACGCGTGATCGTGATTAAATTAAAATATAGTCACGCAATCGTGCGTGAGCGTGATTTACAAATTAAGTACCGTGCGTGATCGTGCGTGATTTTAAAAATTTAATTTTCACGCACTCACGAAATTACATTTCGTAGCTAGCTGAAAAAAATGTCCTCTTTACTCCTACAATATTTTGAATTAATTTGCGAATTTTATACGACATTTCTGATAAGTTTCACAATTTTAGATCCGAGTTTTCTGCGACATGTCGAAAATTCCTTAAAAGATTCATCAGAATTCGTAGAGAGTTTCGGCAAAGTTTTTAGAATTTTCTCAGACAAAGAGGTTTGTTTTCTTGTTAACCACGCATATGGACCGCCTTCCAATACGAATTCGGCATCTTGTGCAGACTTTCTGCCCTACTTCGGACCGAAAGTACGTGTGTCGACAGCAAAAAAACCCAGTGAACCCTTTTACGTAAAAAGCCAGGCGAAAAATGCTTAAAATTCCATTTCACTCATAATGCGTTAATGGCTTTGAAAATATTGAAAGTATTTCATACAATAAACGCATACATTTTAAAATGAAATCTACTTCAGCATGATTTAATATATAAATAAAGGTACATTAGCTTTTTTAATGTAACACTGACGATTATGTGTTAAAAATAAAGAACGAAAATACTGTTTATACTCTCCATACAAACTGATGTATCGGAATTGTGTGGTGTTTTGCATCAAATATTTAAAAAATAATAGGAATTATAACTTTTTAAAGAAATATTTGTAGTTCGCAGTTATGTGTATTGAGCGTTACTCGTTTTTAGCATGCTTCAATATTCAGTTTAATTAAGTTTCATCAATCAATAATAATGTATTGTAGTTTTTTAATTTAATTGAAATTTTTTAGTGTGCAAATAAGGAGTTTATGTTAAAACTTATCGAAGATTATACATCTGAATTGTTTTAAATTCAAAATATAGTGAGTTCTAAAAAATATTAAACTCGTAAGAAAATATATTGAGCATTACGTTAACAAAATTCTTATATATAATTATCTATAAATTTTAGGGTCCTAAAAAAAGTTAACAGCAGCGGAAGGGCAGAAACGATATGGAGAGCATTATCCGTTCAGAAATTTCTGATTTGCTTTCAAAAAGTTATTCCCAGAACAACCGTGAAAGCAAATAAAACGCTCAATCCACAAAAATGAAAAAAAAAATCAAAAAATGTTATTTTATATTAGGATCCATTGAATGAGGCGAAAACTATAACTTCTTCTCATATTTCTATTAATTAAATTGGTAAAGTTAAAAAAAGAAAATGAAAAACCCAAAATGTACACTCACAATGAGAATCCCCATGGATATTATTTCAGAAACTCGTTTTCATATGAACACTAAAAAAATTATTAAAAGTTTAATGTTTGATTTGTGTTTTTGTAGGATATACAAAAAATAAATATCGTGAAAGCTTAAGCTTTTGTCGTGCGTGAGCGCGCGTGATAAAATCAAATTTGATGGTGAGCGTGCGTGATCGTGAGAGTCTTAAAATTTGCTGTGCGTGAGCGTGCGTAAAAAAAATATTTTTTTTCGTGATCGTGAGCGAAATCTAACTCACGCACACATCTCTACTTTATACACCGCAAAAAAAGTTGCGGGGTTGATTTAGCTCACCGTTTATTTACAAAGAGTTGATGCGATCGTAATATGCTCGCTAATTTGCGGTGTGTGTGTATGTAAAAACAATGATCGCAAAAACCAGTAGCAGCAAGCATCGCAATCTGCATGAGCAAAAGTTTTGGTATTTTGTATTTTGGTACTCTATTATTTATTTATATACCATATTTAAACCACGCAACTTTGTTGCATGCAACTCTATTTTTTCAGTGAGAAAGACAGAGAAGAAATACAAAATGTATACATTTCTATTTCAACACTGTCACTTAAAATGAAAATTGCATGCAACAAAGTTGCATAGTGTAAATATGGTAATATTTGCTTTTGGGAGTTTTCTCCTCCTACAATCAGTGATGCCAGATTTGAGATTAAACATTACACAATCAAAGATTCAAAATTACCAAAAAAAAAAACAATCTAAAATTTTTTGAAATAGACAAAGACATTTTATTTACGAATAAATCTTTCATAAAACCTTCCTTAAGGCACTATCTGCTTATATTTGTGTACAAGAATTCATTGGAAAAAATTAAATTTGTTCTTTAAGAAAGCTATGCTCACTGAGTGAAAAATGCAAATGCACAGGATTGCAAAAACCAAATTTCGATCCTGAAAAACTGTTTGAAAGTTGTATGAGAACTCAATGAAATAATCATTAAAAATAAAACGGGTTTTTATTTAGCATTTCGTTACCTGAAACGACAAATGACCTAACTAGCAACTTCATTATTCTACAAGAGAAGCTCAAAACATGATAGAGGTAATTTGGACTCCGGGCTTAATCTTGTGAACAGTAAGAGGTAGACACAAGTGTGTGTACAGTATCTATCGCTTATATGCACGTCGGTTGTTTGCATTTAACGTTTATATGCACCCCAACATGAGCAATTTTCTATTTGTATTTAAAAAACCGTAATTATTTTTCGTATTTGCATTTCTCTTATATGCATTTCTCGCTTTTATGCACCGTAAGGTAATATAAATCTTTTTGAAGTGTATTAAAATAATATTCATATATGCACCGTACATATGATGTACGTTTTTAAAAAATTTGTGGTGCAATTTTTCAACCGCAAACAAAATGTTCAATCTAAATTTACTTTAATTTTACATGTCTGTGTAAAACCAGCTGCTTCATTCAAGCACAAAAATTCGTGCAAAATTTGGAATGCATTTAAGCGATAAATACTGTATTATTATGGCTGCCATAACAAAATAAAAAAAGGTAAAATTAAAATTTTCATAGACAAATAATTTAACTGGCCAGTTCTATTTCCTTTTACATTTGTTAAATCTATATTTTTGATAGGTGTACTCTGATTTTTTTAGTGATGTATGCTGAAATACATCGGAATTTATAAAAAATTGCATTTCAAGTTCCAATATAATAATTGCAAATTTACCCCGTTCCTGTTGACCGATCGATCTGAAATTTGGTAGGCGTCCTTACTTTTGCTGACAATTCAATGTTTTGATTAGAAGGGTGGGCTGCGCCACTCCCATAATAAGTAATATTTAGTTTTAGCCCCTTCCTCTTAGCCGATTGATCTGACATTTGGTAAACACCTTAATTCCTTAATTATGATGACTATACAATTTCGTAATTAGAAAAGTGGGCTTCACCACGCCCACTAAAAGTAATATTTATTTTTGTCCCTTTCCGCCCGACCGATTGTTCTGATATTTGATAGACCCCGTTTCTTTTAACGACAGTGCAATTTTGTGGTGACAAAGTGGGCTGCGCCACGCTCACAAAATGTAATATTTATATATTTCAAATATGACATAGTTAATCATGGGGGAGCAAACTTCCCCACCCATTTTGGAAAAAATTATGGGACTAAACTTCAGGCAAATCCTTTCAAACAAAAAAAAAGAAAATTACAAAAAAAAAACAAGTTTTGAAAATGGGTTCACAAATGACAGAGTTAAGCATGGAGAGAGCAACTTTCTCCCATCGATTTTCTGAAAAAATTTATGGGATTATACCGCAAGCAAACCATTTCAAACCAAAAAATAATTTTAAAAATCGGTTGACGAATGACAGAGTTATTTCCCCATTGGTTTAGGAAAAATATTACAGAATAAAACTGCAAGCAAAGACTTTCAAGCAAAAAAATAATTTTGAAAATCAGTTCACTTATGACAGCCTTAATCATGTGTGAGGCCAATTTCCGCACCGATTTTCGAAAAAAATTATGGGACTAAGCTTTAGGCAAAGCCTTTTGCACAAAAAAAAAATTCGAAAATCGGTTCACAAATCACAGAATTAAGAATAAACAAATATCCCCACCGATTTTCGAAAAAAATTATACAACTAAGGAAACTACGAATTTATCATTTAATATACATACGAGTATTCATAACGTAATAAGGAATTTATTACAATTTTATTTTTCTTAATTTACTAAATAATTACTTTAATATAAAAATGTATAAAACGGTATACATTTCTTGCTTTTGTGTATCATAACAAAATTTTAATAGTAAATATTCGTAGTTTTAGTTTTAACAGTAAGTCAGTAGTACAAAAATTTAATGAAGCAAAAATTATAAAAAAAAATTTAAATAGTACAGCTTCTGTATAATTACACAGTGGCAACGCTGTATTTACTTCATATAAGCACACATCAATGAGCGCGCTCGCATGATCGTACACAAATATTGTTCTTGTTGTGTACATCATAGATGATCAAAAATAAAAATGAGATGTGTTAGCGCTCGCTCTCGCAACCCTAACTCCCAGCAAACATATTGGCAAACACCTAAAACAAATATCATAATGATATGAATAAAAATGTATTTTCAAAACGTTTTCATTTCCAGCCTTAAATATTTTGTAGCATAAAAGGCATTGAATGTTATGAAAAGCATCATTTATCATAAAATACCGTTCACATCTCATTTCGTAGACGTGTAGCTTTTATTTTTTTTACTTTGTTTTTTGTGTGTTCAATTGTAATTGAATCGTGTGTGTTTACTGTGCTTTGTTCAACAAAAACCAACAACAATGCTTAATAAATTCCTGAAAAAAATGACGATCCTCCGGCGCATGTGTTTTCGTCGCTTGCTCAACGATGAATGAATGAGTTTTTAAAAGAGCGTAACAAATGTGTATGAATTTTTTTCAAACAATTGTTGTATGGGCTGAACATCTTTGGTGTACATGAAGTAATAGTATGACTGCCGAATGTCTGAAAAAAGTAAAGCAGAGCAGTCACCGCGAATGCATATGATTGAGTATGATAGAAGCTCAAACTAGCAATACTCAAGTGTATACGGTGTGGCGAATACTTGAGCAAAAGCAATGCGGTGGCGATCACACCGCAACCGCATTTTAGACGAGTGTGCTTGAATCACAAAAACCATTGATCGTGCAGCTCTCTGGTATAAGTTAGTGGTCTAAAACAATCGATGGTACTATCGATAGTTTTTAACTGTCGATAGTTTTTAATACCATCGATAGTTGTCGATAGTTTTTGATTATATTAATTATTAGGTTCGATATCGTATCTTTTGGGTAAAATTTGGTAAAATGAGAGTAACCAAGAATTAATCCCACTAAACACAAAATTACGGGAATCAGTTCTAAGGAACGACAAAATTTACCAAAACTTGTAAATTAGTGTAAGCTTTTTGAAATATTAATTGCTATGTGTTTTTTTCGATGTTGCTGTTTATTGTGTTATATATGAGATTTAAAAAAAGTGGGTAAGGTAAACGATGTTGGAAAATTCAGAGACAACAACTTCTTAGCAGTATATTTTTTTTATAAATCCTGTTTATTGAGGTTCAATATATTAAGGTGAAAATTCCCGGGAATTCCCGCACTAATTTTCCGGGAAATTGGGATTGAAAATTTTGCGGAATTCCCGGGAAATCCTGTGAAAAATTGTAGTGGCATGTCCAAAATTTTTATTTTTTTCCGGTCCCGGTCAAGTCTAAATACAGTCCGTTTGTATTTAGGAGATCAAAATTTATCCGTCAAAAAAACTGCTAACGGTCAATCGTCGGCTAAAAACTTAAATGAAGAAAATGTTTCTCATTTTACTACCAGAATAAGTTTATTCAACTTAATTGGTAAAAACTTTTAGTTTAAGACTTATAGGTAAGTTAAGCTGTATGCCTTTATAGGGTATTTTTGGGTCGGTCTATACTTTAAAAGCTTATTTTTTGCTCACTTCGTATTTCGGGGAGTAGAAAAAATAATACTTGCACATATATGTATGTGGTCTAATGTAAATATATGTAGGAATTTTTATTTTTTTATAACTCTTATTAATAAATTATAGCTCTTATTAAGAAATATATTTCTTTTACAAATATACCAACTACAACATACGTATGTACAAGGCGAATTCACTACAGGTGAACTTGTAAACACAGCTGTTAACTTTTTTTTGCATTTTCTTCGTGGTCGGATGTCAAAATACATTATTTGCTTTGTGAGTTTGAGTACGAACAATGATTTTACAAAAACAAAATGCTTGTGGTTTTTGTTACATGTTGTACTTGTTTTATTAGTGAGATTACCTGGTATGAATTTGCCTTGCGTATATATAGCCAAATTGTGGTTTTAAGACTATCGAAAACTATCGATAGCTATCGATGGTTTTTGAAAAACTATCGCGTGCTATCGAGTGTAGACTATCGATAGTTTCAGACCACTGGTATAAGTATATAAGGTAGTTCCACTTTCTCTTTTTCTGACATATTATCATTTAACAAAAAAGGAGATCTGACGTTTAAACTAAAAATCGTGCTACCATATCCATTTTTTTTAATATTTAAAAAATTAATCGTTATTAATTTTCAAACGAAAATAAGAAGTGTGTTCAGAGTTGGGAGTTTTTGGAGTCTATGGAAGTGCTAATTGCAATATCCGCGATGTTAGCAATTTCTGGGAAGTTTTCGTCATTTTCGCGATCTATCTGATTTTAAAAGATTATGTTGCTTCTCTTTACAGTTTTAGTAATTTTATCAATACATTTGGTAATTTTTTGCGTTCTTTCGGATTTTTTTTGTCAAACAATTTTAAGTGAAACTACCTTGTTTTTTATATCATGGTATATACCCAGCAAAAACATCCGTCTATCGGGAGCAGGTTTGTAAGGGAGAGATTTGGGTACTCTCCCTTACCAACCTGCTTCGGTATTACATGATTTTTGTATGGGATGTCATACTTGGTAGGTCTGGAGGTATGAGCTTCTTTCTGCGCATCTTAGATGTATTAACCTCATGTCTTTTTTTAGATGTATATAATTAAAAAATTTTTGCTCTTTAATGATGAAACAGAAATAAGTCTGCAACTTCTGGCATAAACGTTGCCAAATAAACAGACCCATATTATTGTTTATTCTCTTTTGTTCTTATATTTCGTATGAAAAATGTGTGAAATTTTATCAAAACACGGCAACACTGTTGAGAGAATGGGTGGCTAAAACTGAGAACATGAGAAAAAACGTCCAGGAAATAAAATAGATTCTATCTCAAGACTGCTTTTTACGGCGTATGATAGCTGTCAATTTGTACAGCTGCTGCGCACATCTTATAAAGTAACTGCATCATACGACTACGAAAATACGAACACCAAATCACTCACAAGTTAAATACTGCGAAGTAATTTATCTAAATCTACGTAATTTAAAGTTGGTGGAAACATACTATTATACGCTTTTCAAAGTTGGTAGCTTTCAGAATGTGGTTTTCTCATTTTTAGTTAACTGGAAAATGTTTAGGTTGAAAGTACCGTTATATTGTTATTGTTGACAAATTACATAAAACTTTTGTATATTCTTATTTGAAGAGAACTTGTCTTTCAAATCTGATTAAAATGTTTGCCTAAATTTCAGCTGAAAAAAATAGATTTTTGCCCACCAGATTGTCGAAATATCACACTGTGCTGTGGTTACCCAGCTTAAAAAGATAAAAATCTTCCCTAAAAAAATTCAGCCTTACACGCCGACCGCTAGCGAAACTTCCACTAGCTCTCCAGCTAATTGCGAATTTATTCATAGCTTTAGAAGTTTATAATTACTTTTGCGGATTTTTTGACCAGTATCAATGTTTTCGAGACTGTTCGTTTATGTACAGCTCATAGAAAAACAACAAGAGAGCATCATAGTCGCGTCTTAGCTACTTATGTATGTATATGATTTAGCTGATTTATAGGACACATGCACCATGTCGCGAATTCAGTATTGGTTTAGCCCATATGCCAAAAAGTCGTAATGGAGAAAAACAACAAAGAATATTTACATCAAGTTTTCTCAAAATATATCCGATAGAATTTTTTTGTATTCTCACCACTGCTTCCGGCATATGTTTGGAAGAAAAATATACATTTTTGTGAACTTTTAATCAATCCGATTAGAAATTAACATCTTTTTACTGGAAGTAAAATATCTTGTTTTGTGCTCCAGTAGCCACTTCTTCAATTTTATTTGCAAAAAGTAGCTTTTATTGCTCCATGTGTATTCTAACTGCTGTGTATTGAGTAACTTGTTATTGAGATGATATTTTCTACTTTTTATTGAAAATAAGCGTATAGATGTTATTAGAAAAGATATTTACATGGAATAAAAAGTTAATATTGATGAAACTTGGTATTTTACTTGATTTCTGATTTTTATTTGTTTATTTTAAAAAAAAATTTTGCAATACATAATACGGAACATCTAGTTTCTCAGTCATTTTCCTGGATTTCTCTAAACTTATAAAACTAGAGTCCTGTTTTAATTTTTTTTTAAATTCTTAACACTTCCAATTGTTTCGGTTAATTCTGTTAAAACATTTCTTGTATTACTATCGATCATTTCTTCTGTTCTAAGGTCATCATCTAACTCATGCTGGCAGAGCTAAGCGAAAAAAGGTTTATTTCCGAATTCCTTAGTTTCAGTTTTTGTACTGTATTTTAAAACACTGTTGATAGAAGGAAATATTCCTGAGTGGAGGCATAAAATAATTGAATTCGTCTCTCATTAAATATAATCCTTAAATTTTTAATTAAATAGTTGCCAACAGTATTATAAGATTTTATAAAACTACTAAACAAAAAATTCATACATAATTCCCTCAAGTTCAGTTAGAGTAGCAGAGTCTTTAATAAATTCTTTTATAGTCACGTCCAAAGATTTTAATATTTTACTTAAGTTAAAATCACTGAACACACTTATTTGTTTGTATGAAAAGTATTTCTAAACACATACATTTTGTATATGAGACGAAACAAATAATTAAACACAAAAAATATAATAATATTACAAAATACGAAAAAATTTGTTACGTCGGTTAATCTGTTAATCGACTGAAATTAATCGGTTTAACCCTTAATCGAAAAAAGCCAATTCTAAATTAACCGGTCAGTTAATCGGGTAGTAATTAACCAGTTAACCGAATGAATACCCTAGTATTTACTCTTAATTTTATTAACTGCGTATATTCATAATTGTTGCACAAATAATCCGTACGCACATATATTTGCTTTCAAACAAGTAGAATTATATCCGATTGTAACACACAAACGCATCTGTACTTCATCTATGCGAAAAACTTAAATACTCAACAACTATAAATATAAACGCATATGAGTATTGGAAGTATTAAGTATCTGTCATAATTATACTTAGAGTATTTTTATACTTAGAGTATGTGTATTTATTCGGATATTCAACATACGCCCCTTATGCGTTTGTGTGTATGAAATGGATGTAATAATATGTTTCCACCGGCATTATTTCGACAAATCATGGGGATTTAAGCAAATCATGTTGATTTATACATGATTTACCATACATTTTGAATACGAGCAAATTACCTCAATGTAGGTGACTTATTTTAAATTATGTCGAAAGTACTATTTTTCGAACTTTATTTATCTATACAACCCTGCGTTGCTTTTAAAATTACAAACTCCATCCCTAGGTCATCCATCAATTGTGATTGACAATTTCGAAAAAATGACTAAAGAATATTTAATTAATTTTAAATGTCAAACTATATATGGAAAAAAAATCAATTACAGCTGCTGCCCACACCTTATAAAGTAAGTGCATCATTGGACTACGAAAGTTCGAACACCAAATCAATCACAAGCTCGGTGGAAACACTTCGAAGTAATTTACCTAAATCTACGTAATTTAAAGTTGGTGGAAACATATTATAACACATGATTTGGCTGTCTGTAAACAGGTATGGGACTATTTCTTTATTTTCAATTAAAATAACTTTTATATTTAAAATACAAATTTATATATAAATAAAACCATTTAAAAAGAGCATTTCAAATAAAATATGTTTAGGCAATACGGAACTATTAGAATTATATATTTTTTTCATTAACTAAAGCGCTTCTTCTTTTTGCGGCGCGTGGGTTTTTATTTTACTTCTTAAAATTTGGAAGCTAAAGTTCCCCAAAAAATTATTGGTAACTCATTCTTAGATTATATTTTACTAAAATTACAACAAAAGAAAATCAAGTAAAAAATACGTACTTCTAAGAGTAATAATGTTAAATTCGTACATACACAAAACGGCAATAAAACAATTAAGTTTTTACCCATTTGTTCAATGACTTGATTTGTACAAATTAGCAAACAAAATTCTTGATAAATAATACGACCATCACTTTATAATTTCTATGCAGCTGTTTGTGACTTTGTTTTAGCCTGCTTTGCATACAAAATAGGAAAAAAATAAATTCCAATTACAAAAACAAAATAAAACATGCACACTTGCTGGACAAAAGGATTAATGAATATGACGCGATGGATTTTCCTGCAATTAGTGTGTTTGAAATTAAAAGAAAAAAATATTAGCTCACATTTATGAATGAATGTTCAATGTATTTCAAGCTTTCAATGGTGTAGTTCACGCAACATTCGGTAACTGTTTATTTGTTAAATTGGTAAAATTTCCCATATATTTTGCTGTCAAAAAATTTTTCAAATAAATTTGACAGCAATAAACAAGATACATTAAGTACAGGTAGTGGTAAAAACACAGCTGTTTATCTATTTTCATTATTGAAAGTGTCAAAAGTTGTTTAGTTTTTACAACCTGTTGAAGTGATGAAAGAAGTGCAACGGAAAAGCTAAAAAATAATTTGAAAATGATATTATTAATTAAGTTGGGAGTTAGGTGCAGAATAAATGTTTTCCTTGTTATAATGTTAATTTCTGTAGAAAATTGTTCCACATCACAATCGCTATTATTTATTGAGACCTATTTTTTGCAATTCATTACTAAATAGCAATAGTGGAAGTGACAAATTTTTCACTATCATTAGTTTGGTGAAACTGAAAGTTTAGTGCAGTACTCCCACCTTTGGAATCTGTTTTGTGTTCTTGGTAATTTTTCTATTGTTCAGATTCGCTTTTTTGACAATTTTCGCAACGAAACAACAATAAAAACCCATGTTGTTTTTGTCATGTTGTATTTGTTTTAGTATTAGCACTACCTGTATTAATGTATCTTGGCAATAAAATATATCAAACATTTTACCAATTTAACGAGCAAAGAGTTACCGAATGTTGCGTGAACTCCACCAATATTTGTATCAATTATAGTTACTAGAGGAATAATATTTTGTAATTTGTCAAGTGATAAAATATTTCAGTAAATATATGTATATGTAGTTACAAATGTTTTTTAGCAGTCAAGTATTATTAAATTGCACTTGCCATCCCCTTCATGCAATCTGTTGAATAGCAAATAAAATACTCTTGTAAAAACTTATGTGTATCCGGATAAATACTTGAGAGTATTTTTATACTTGTGTGTATGATTGCAGCTGGTACAGAGTATATATTTTTTGGGCTGCGTAATTAAAAGAATCTGTATGCACATAATCGTTGGTTGTTTATAGTTACATATATGCATTCGGCTTAAACTTGAAGAGTATTTTTAGTTATGAGTATGATTTTTATTTTTAATTTGACACCCAATACTAAAAGAGTACTTAAAACGATACTTTTGTCCTTCTCTGGTATATACATATGTATATATGTTATGCTGACTTTAGACGACATGTATTTTACATCTGACTTGTCAAGTTTCCCACTGCAAAAGTTGTACATGCCGTGTGAAACATATGAAACATTGTCAGATGACATTTACAGAAGTAAAGTCAGATGAAAAATTTTCAATTAGAGCGTGTTCTATTTTCATCTGACAAGGTATCTGACATCAGCTGTATTGAATTACAAAATTGTGGTTTGGCTGAAAAAAAATTAAAAAGCATAGTGCGGTGTATATATTTATGAAAATTGTGCAAAAACTCAGCTGTTGTGAACACTTAGAGGTTATGTCAGATATAATTGCACATATCATGTGAACGCAAAAATTATAAACCATCTGTAAATTGACAATTTTGACAAACATACGAAGTTACATATGTCTCACATATCTGACAAGCCATATGTAAAAAAACATGTCGTCTACAGTCAGCATTAGTGGTCTGAAACTATCGATAGTCTACGATAGTTTTTCAAAAACCATCGATAGCTATGGATAGTTTTCGATAGTCTTAAAACCACAATTTGGCTATACATACGCAAGGCAAATTCATACCAGGTAATCTCACTAATAAAACAAGTACAACATGTAACAAAAACCCCAAGCATTTAGTTTTTGTAAAATCATTGTTCGTACTCAAACTCACAAAGCAAATAATGTATTTTGACATCCGACCACGAAGAAAATGCAAAAAAAAAGTTAACAGCTGTGTTTACAAGTTCACCTGTAGTGAATTCGCCTTGTACATACGCATGTTGTAGTTGGTATATTTGTAAAAGAAATATATTTCTTAATAAGAGCTATAATTTATTAATAAGAGTTATAAAAAAATAAAAATTCCTACATATATTTACGAAATACAAAGTGAGCAAAAAATAAGCTTTTAAAGTATAGACCGACCCAAAAATACCCTAAAAAGGCATACAGCTTAACTTACCTATAAGTCTTAAACTAAAAGTTTTTACCAATTAAGTTGAATAAACTTTTTTCTGGTAGTAAAATAAGAAACATTTTCTTCATTTAAGTTTTTAGCCGACGATTGACCGTTAGCAGTTTTTTTGACGGATAAGTTTTGATCTCCTAAATAAAAACAGACTGGATTTAGACTTCAGTAGCTTATTTTTTGTGCACTTCATATTTTTTCCCGGAAAATTAGTGCGGGAATTCCCGGGAATTTTCACCTTAATAAACAGGATTTACAAAAAAAATACTTCTAAGAAGTTGTTGTCTCTGAATTTTCCGAAATCCTTTACCTTACCCACTTTTTTTAAATCTCATATATAACAAAATAAACAGCAACATCGAAAAAAGCACATAGCAATTAATATTTCAAAAAGCTTACACTAATTTACAAGTTTTGGTAAAGTTTGTCGTTCCCTAGAACTAAAAGTTGTTTTTGCTGTTCCCGTAATATTGTGTTTAGTGGGACTAATTCTTGGTTACTCTCATTTTACCCAAAAGATACGCTATCG